>LPNX010372715.1:232400-424293 GCA_001517045.1 Pseudotsuga menziesii | reverse complement strand
GGGGAGAGCTGCCCCCAGCTTGAGAGGATCTCATGGATAGAGGGAGGGAGAGTTAAGCTTGAGTTAGTCCTCAGGGCTAGGTTCCAGACTTCTTTGGAGAAATTGTAGCTAGCGAAGAGGTGGTCAGTTGTTTCATTCTCCATTTTACACAAAGAACAGCGTGAGGGGCCTTCCAGTCCTCGCTTCTTGAGATTTTCACCAGTAAGGATGCTGTAGTGAGCCAGGGTCCAGCAAAACATATCTATTTTTGGAATGAAGCAGTTTTCCCACAGTCGGTTCCAGATTGCTGGGTTGGGAGCGGCACCAGTAGTAGCGTGGAACTTCTTGTACCCCTCAGCGGAGGAATAGGAGCCTGAATTACTTCCCCAACCTCTTTTGTCTCGAGTTCCTTATTTGACAGGAGCTTTGCCATGGAGAAGGACTAAAAGCACTTCCTTCTCAGCAGTGAGATCCGGTGGGGGGTGGCCTATGTTCCAACCAGTCTATCTATGGTTTTCCCACTGGGACAGATCCGAAAGCAAGTTGATGCCTTTGTTTAACAGCCAGTTTCTTATATGCTCTACTTCCCTACAAGAGCCAAGAGGGGTATCTCCCATGATAGAGTCTTCCCAAACTCTTATAGTTTTACCATCCCCCGGGATCCAGTAAAGATTACTTCGGAAAGAATCCAGGGTTTTAAGGCACATCTTGTAAATCGGAGAGCCATTTCTTCTGGGGGGGGGGCATATCCAAGCATCTTTTTCTTTGACCTGGGAAATATTTTTTCCTTAGAGATTTTTTACTCCAACTGTCTTTTCCGGAAACAATCTGCCAGAGAAGTTTGGCTCCAAGGGATAGATTTTGAGAGGAGAGACTTCTGACTTGCAGCCCTCCTTCAGAGCGAGTTCTTAGAATTTTTTTCCAGCTGATCAAGTGGAATTTCTTCTCATTCCCCTTGCCTCCTTCCCACAGGAATTTTCGGAGCATGCTTTCCATTTTATGAATGACAAGCGCTGGAGCTAGAATGATGGAGGAGTGGTAAATGGGCATACTGTTTAGGACTGCTTTTAAAAGAACGGTTTTACCTGCAATATTGAGCCAATTAGATCCCCCCAAGAATGAATTTTGGCTTTGATTTTGTCTATGATGTTGTCCCAGCAGGATGACTTGAGCTTGAGTTTGCATATGGGGATACCCAGGTAGGGGAATGTCTCCCAGCTCGTTGTACCCTCCATCTCAAGAGTTCTGGTTATACCACGGAGCTCGATAGCTGAGCAGTTCCAGCTGTATATCTTGCTTTTAAGGAGGTTAATTTGGCTTCCAGACACAGTCTTGTAGGTTTCCAATTCCGTCTTAAAGTATTCAGCAGATTGAGGGCTCGCTCCTCCTAGAAACAGAGTATCATCAGCAAATTGGGCATGATTTATGCTCCTTACACCTTGCACTATTCGCAGACCAGGGAGGGTTTGAGAGTCCTGGCAGAGGTTGAATTGAAGGCTGAGAACAGAGGCCTGAATGGCGTAAAGGAGAGGGGACAACGGGCAACCTTTCCTGAGTCCTCTGGTTGCTTTGAAGAAGCCCGAGGGCCGACCATTTACCAGAGGGCTAATCCAAGGAGAGTCTACACAGCCTTTTATCCAGTTTATAATGGTGGAGGAGAACCCAAATTTGGCCATAACAGCAAATAAAAACTCATGCTTGACACGATCAAAGGCATTTGCTAAGTCTAGTTTGACGATCATACCTTTCTCCTTTCGCTGGCAGCTGGAATGAATTGCTTCCTGAACGAGGATGATATTGTCCAAGATTTTCCTTCACTTTATGAACCCACCCTGATTTTCAGGAACAATTTTGGGCAGAATTCTTTTGATTCTGGAGGCGATGATCTTGGTGATGATCTTATACCCTGTGTTGCACAAGGAGATCGGTCTAAAACGGTTGAAATTGTTGGCATCTTTTTCCTTCGGAATCAGGGCCAGGAAGGATGAATTAGTGCTTCCTCCCAGCTTGTTAGTTAATTGAGAGTGCCGCACCATTTTAAGGAGGTCATACTTTATTATCGACCAGCAGCTGGTAAAGAACCTAGTGGAGAAGCCATCCAGGCCAGGTGCACTGTCCGGTTTCATAATCAAAAGGGTCTCTTTAAGTTCATTCATAGAAACTGGAGCTATGAGACTGTTGTTGTCTTCCTGACTAATGAGGGAGGGGATAAGGTCAAAGGGGTGGGCGTTAGTGTCCAGCGGATCCTCGATAGGGGCTGTATATAACTCTTTGAAGGAATTATGGGCAGCTTGCTTGATACCCTCAAAATCTTTGATCAAGACTCCATTATAGTTGATTTCAGAGACTGCATTGTAGTTTTTCCGAGCCTCAGCCTGTAGTTCCAATGTTGCACTAGGTGGTTGTCTTAATTAAGTGGAAAATTGACCTTGGCAACATTGGTGTTACAGGTTATACTTGTATATTGACACTCAACTTACATTCATATTGATGTTTTGGAAAAAAATATGGAAGAGAAAGAAAGATAGAGGTGGCCTCCCTTTGGTAAAATGGCAAAGGCTTGCCATGACAAAAGTTACGGGGTTTTGGGACTATATAATGTCCATCATTTTTGGAAATCCCTAGCTATTAAGAGCCTTTACAGTGTCATTATACGTTTCCTATGTTTATAGGAAGATTCAATTAAATCAAAGTACATACACCCCTTTAATTTGGATATTAGATCAAATATAGAATAAAACTAGTATAGAATGGGAAGCTTTAACTCTCGAATTCCCCCCTGTAGGTCAATGGCTTGCTCAAAAAATTAGAAATGGACAGAGTTTGAATAGGGGAAGATTTAACTCTATCATTTCTGCTTATAAGGCCAAAGATGTAAAAAAAGTTGATCGACTTATTTAAAGTAACACTATGAGCATTATTAAAATGCTTGTTGCTTCATTCCATTTTAAACCAAGACCAAAATGTCCTTAAGGGTACAAAGAATGTTAGTTTTTTTGTTAAGATTGATATCCACTTCTTGTGCCTTGGATGTTCTTGGTAAAAATGAGGGCATGTATGGGGGGGTTGTCCAAAACAACCTTGTAGGGTGACATTTTGGTAGCACCATGATAGGTGTTATTGAAATACTACCAGCTTTTTGCAAGAGAGGTGTAGGGGGTGGGGGAACTACTAAACCCAATGGCCATATCAGTCGATGTAAAACCCAATGGCTAACAATATTTGTATGGTAAACAGATCACAACCTCCATTACTTATTATTAACTCCAATATCTCAAGTCCTGCAGTATCCAGAAGTATTGTGACATGCATCATCATCATGGACATCGAGGTTGTCATCATCATCATCATCCATGCCATATGGTATGCCAACATCATCTCAATCATAATCCTCATTATCATCATCATCAATGCCATATGGTATGTCAACATCATCTCAATCATCATCCTCATTATCATCATCATCGCCAACATTAAGTAGATCATCAACAAAATCATCTTCATCATTGTCATTATGGTCACTCATATTCCATTAGTGTTCTTAATCACTCATCGCCATTAGGATTCATTTCATGTAATTGTTAAGGTCATTTATATGTTGTTACAATCATTTCAATGATAATAGGGTCGTTTAGATGTCGTTACAGACATTTAGGTGCCATTAGAATTAATTAGGATCCAAAAGTGCTACCACATGCATAATCATCGTTGTAATCCACATTGTCATCATCATCATACAATAAATCAACATCATTGTCTTCGTCGTAGTCATCACCAATGTCATCATCAATTTAATTGCGATATTAATGGGCAAGGAGCCCTACTACCTCACAAGAATGGATGATATAATCTTATACTTATCAAATCATATCCATATGCTCCATCATAATTGTCGTAATGCATCATCGTCATGTTGTTAGGGCCAATTAGACGCAATTAGGGTCTATCAAATGTTGTTGGGGACACTCAAATGCAAATAGAGAAATTTACGTGACATTAAGGTAATTTACCCCTCATTAGGATTAATCAAGATCCAAAACTGCCAGGATTACGATAATTTCGGTGCTACTATGATAAATCAAGATCCAAAAGTACTATCACATGAATCATGATCATTGACATTAACATTGATATATTTGACGTTATGTCGGACATTTTCCGAACACATTTCCTAGCTCTAAACCTAGTGCAATTCCTAGTGTGGTTCCTTTCAAAATTTATGGCATTGTTCTAGAGGTTACACCTGGCTCTATACCTGACACTATGTTGGAAGTTTTCTAGGCGCAATTCCTGGCTCTATACTTGGCGCTATGTTGGATGTTTTTCCTGTCGAAATTCATGGTGCAATTCATGTCGCTAACCATGGATTAATATATGGTGCTATGCTATTTAGAACATTTTTTTGGAGGCTATTCTGGGCATTATATGGGATGCTTTTTTGGACGCTAATTTGGACGTTAATTGGGATGCTAATTGGGATGATAATTGTGATGCTAAATGGGATGCTAATTGGGATGCTAATTAGGATGTTAATTGGGATGACAATTTTGATGCTAATTGGGATGCTAACTGGGACGTTAATTGGGATGCTAATTAGCGTCCAAAATAATGCCAAATTTTAAAAAATGACGCTAATTGGGATGTTAATTAGCGTCCAAAATAGCGCCATTTTTCAAAAAATGACGCAAATAGAGTCATTAAAATCGCCATCCCATGGAAAAGCGTCCACTTTTTCCAAAAATCGATGAAAAATACACTAAAAGTGATAGTGGACGCTAAAAGGAAGCTAAAAGAGACGCTAATCATAGGTTTTTGTTGTAGTGCTCATAATGGAGGGTTCAAGTTTTGAGTTCGCTTGGGATGACAAAGTAAGCTACGCGCTTCTTATTGGGACCAACATTGCAGCGAACAGTAATGTTGTCTTTGCTCTGGGACTCTTTCATCATCTTATCATAGTTTTCCTCCAATTTCACCAAGGGTGGCTAATGTCCCATTTTGACACAACAATCCGGGTGGCCTTGGTTCTTCCTCCATTCTTAGGATCCTGGGTTTTGTGTGTGCTTACTGCGGCTTGTTCTCTAGTTGTTCTTCCTCGATTTCATCTTTTATTCAACTCACTTTGCACCACCCTTCTTGACATGGATATGGACTTTGAAGACTTGTCCATACTGAAAACCAAAAAATCCCTGCAAGCAAGGGTGGTCGAGGTGAATAAGTCACCAAACTTTGATGAATTTCACCAGAGCAGCATAGAGTACAAGCAATAACTGGCCCTTTGGCCCTTCCCTGGTCCCTTGACACCTAGAGATCCTACCTGGATTGTTGGAAGATGAGCTTGCTTGCCAATCCTGTAGACTTTGTGAAAGACAGCAAGGACCCTGGTGCTTACCCTGCAGATTTTTTCAAATGGGCAAGAACTCTAGTCCCTACCGGAGTCCACTCTGGTGCCACCGGCAGGACTGCTAATCTATCGATCTAGTAATAGCTAAGAATGACTTCGCTAGAGACTTCTAGTTGTGTTGAAATAACTTGCAGAATGCTACCATCTTTCTTATTCCCATCTTGGGATATAACCGACACACTGAAGGATACAACCACTGCTTTAGCCCGCAAGGCTACTCGCCATGACACTCCCCAACCCATTTGGAACTGTAAATGGTGCTCAAGCAGCATGTTCAAGTGATGTATGTTTGCTATAGGGGCACCCTAATCTTATAGGAGGAGCATCGGGTCATCTACCATGTAGACTTATCCAGGTGCATCATTAGGACAAGACCTTCATTGGGTGTACCATATTTTCTTCTTAGATTTGCTATGATTACCGACATCATCACTTCCCTGTACTGACAGTCATGATCGAGTGTTGATGAGTTGGATGGTCATCGTTACAGATTTTCCCACACTTGATCGGCCTGGGTTGCTGTCCTGTCATAAGCGCCAAATATTTGTGGAATATTGATGCATTTAATGGTCTGTCAGGGCTTACCAGTTGTCTGGGACCTCCCATCATTCATCTCATAAATGGTTTGGTGGGTTTAAAGTGCACCATCCTTTCTGGGCAACTTTTTCTTTCGATGCCACTTCATCTTTACGCGCATGCTACGCAATTTTTTTTTTTGCTGGCTTTGGTTGCGCACCTCATCCTTATTTTCTTGCACTATTTTAAGCTGCTGGCGGCTCAGGCTGTGCATCAGTATGGACCTTATCTTGGAATGTCTACACCATTATTTCAACCTTAGTAACTTCCTCCGTAGCTTCCTTTGTTTGTGCGGCCAACTGCTCCACGCGGTCGGAATGGACATGTTCCAACGATTCCGTCTTGATTGATTGCACTATGCCTTGAAGTTTTTGCTGTACCAGCTGACTATGGTCTATGAGCTGCTCAACTTCTTACTAGAATGCCTCAACCTCGACTTCCCTAGATTTTTCTTGTTCATCAAGAGTCTGCATTTCCTGTTGCAGCCTTTTGATCTCCACATTTTTAATGACCTTCTGCTAAAGGGAAATCTTTTGCATTTCTACCTTTGCAACATTGATTTTCTCATTTGCCTCTCATGCACTTTGCCTTATTTTCTTAGCTGAGCCATATTCGATTAGTGCTCCCTAGATGGTCACAACAGCATCTGCGGCCTTGGCATAGAGTGCTTGACCTTCTCTTATTTTCGCAGCAGCTTCAGACGCTTCTTTTCTTCTTTCCACAAGCACCTCTGGGGGTGTGCTTGGCATATTCCTGGCTTGCAGATATTCCACTTGCTGTTGAATATCCCACGAGATCTTCATGAGCCTAGCGAATTTAGCCAAGGAGGATTCATCTTCTTTCACTGGTGCTGGTGGGAATGCTGCAATGACATTCTTGATAGAGTCCACTAGTGCAATGCGGTTCTGCTCACGTGCCAATATTTCCTGCTCTTTGTCGACAAGAAGGGTGATGCGTTCTTGTAGTTGCTACTCCTTTTCCTTCAACAGGTCCTTGCACAGCTTGGCCTTCTTTTGTTGTTTTGCTGCCTGGTAAGCAACAACATTTTCCCTTAGCCGAATTTCAGACGCAACTCCCTCATGAATGTTATAAAATTCCTCCAAGGCGAGCTTGGAGAAATCTATCTACGGGATATTATCATCAGGACTTGCGCTTGCCTTTTCGTTTACCTCGAGCGCATGCCTCTAAATCACCATTTTGATTGGTGGCACTAGTGCTGGTGTAACCAGTGGGATACTGTGATCAACACCATATGTCTCGGCCTCTATTGTGGCTTTGACATCCTGAATGGCCTTGATCAACTTGTTGAGATGGCCCTCAACTTGGGTAGCAATGTTTACTTGCTGCATCTTCCAACTAGCAAGGTTATCTTGCGCAACTTTAGCAACAGTGTTGGAAATTTTCTATAGATCATCTTCAATTAATGTGTTTGCGTTCATTGTTCTGTTGGTTTTCTGCTTCTTCTGCGACAATTGGTCCTCTTCTTGCTGTACCCGCATTTGTGCTTGCACCTGGTGTTGAATTGGTTGTTATTTTGATGGATGATGGTAAGACTCATCCATATCATCATCGTCCTTGATGTGTTCTTGCGACGGATTGTCTTGGGTATCGTCACCTTTATGTTCTTCACCATTAACTTGGTGGAGCAGCGGTTCGTCCACTTTCTGCTCTTCAGGAAGCGACTCTGCTAGGGGGACGCACCATTCCTTCGACCAAAGATTAATAATTGCATCCACATCGTCATTTGTCACCATGAAGCTTACACAGTGCACATGCTGGAGCGGGTCCTTTGTTGGAAGCAGGCTTATATCATGCACATGAGCTTGAAATTTGATGAATGCGGTGTATCTATGTACAGTCACGACGTGGATCCTATGGGACTGCTGGAAAACCTCACATAGAGCCTCCGCATGCATAAAGAATGCAATGTTGTTATATTTTTGGTGATCACTGTCCACCTTATCTTCCCAGAGATTCTAGTACCTTGCACCCAGGCAAGATAGTGGGACATCCATCTAGACATAGTCTGGTGGGTCATCCCAAACAATGAATGAAATTAAGATAAGTAAGCATGAATAGTGGAATTTGTGGTCTTCCTTGTGTTGAGCCAGCATCGCATCATCGATAAGTGCATTCAGCAAGTACCACGACCAGTTGAATTTTCCTCCTAGTGCACATAAGTCTACGAGTTCAACCACTGCTGCTGAACATTGCGTAGGTATCATTTTATGGAATATCTTGCAGGATAGGATTTTTGCGGCAACGCACACACTTTTGTCGTGGATGGGCCCTAGTAAGTAGCACCAGCCCGCTCACTGAAGGTTATGCTTCTGTTTGATGGGTTTAGTGTTGTTCTTAGCTAGGTATGGCATAGGATCCTTGCCTTTGCTTGGGAGTCTAGTTATCCTTGAAATTAACTCGACATCAACTGGATATGGCTTATCCAGCCATAAGTATCCTCCATGGAAGTAGACCAATAACTACTTCACATATGTATTGACCTGTATGCTATGGCCAAAGTGAGACATGAAGAACATGTTGGTTAGACCTGCGGTGGTAAGTCCCTCGGCCCACTTCTTTGGCTTGATCACCTGGGCATCACTTGTAGCAGACTGGGTTATGCTCATGCAGTATTTTATCTGCAACCCCTCCTACTGTCGAGTGTCTAAGTCTTGTAACTTTAATACATCCGACTCGGGCAGGATGGCGTGCAGTAAGGTCATGCCGACTGAGATCCATGGTGCTACTAGAGTAGTCACCTCCTTCTTTGGAAGATATGCCTCCATTGCGTCAGCTCTTCTTCGCCGAATGTAACAGGGGAAATTCAGGTCGGCCCGCTCTACCTTTGGTTCTATTTTTGGTAGCAAGTATTCACTTCTGACATCTTTCGCTTGCTCACCAAAAGGTGCCTTTCCTTGCTCGTCTAGAGCGGTCGGAGCCTTACGTTTCCTCTGCTTCGATGGTGGTCGTGTAGACACCTCTACCAGCTGCGTCTCACTGGGATGCCTCGACTGTCTGTCAGGTGTCATAGCTGCTTGTTGCGGTCTTGGAGCAATTGGTATTCTCTGAATTGGGTTTGGTATAGCACGCGACCCACGAGTTGGAATAGTAGGATGACCATCTTGTCTGCTTTGATGCTTTCGTGTTCTTGCCATTGAGTCGATTTAAGGTGGTTACTACGATTGGTGACCCTCTCCTGACTGTATTTCTACTTCCTCATAAATGGGGAAACCATAGATGACAGTAGCTTCTGATGCCTCAGTCTCACTATGAATGTTAATTACCATGGGTGTTGACGTAATTGAACACGGGTGGCAAGGTTTAGCTCTGCAATGGCTCAGATCTGGTGCTCAGTATGCATAAAAAACTACTTGATGGGGAATCCAAATATTTACTCAGCCCTCAATGTCCTTCAATCAGGAGGTCGAATTCTAATCAATTCCTCAAGTTGCTATTTTCGACGCTTTCTTCATTAATTTCTGTGATTAGCTTTTTTCAGGTTGTAACTGTTAGGCTAGTTATTGTAGTTATTGCAAGGATAGGTGTTGTGATTAACAAGTATGCCACCGTGTTCCTCGTATTGTGCTGAGTCAATGTCATGTAGCTGTCACAGCTACTCGCATCCTCGTCAGAGATTCGCTGTTTTAATGCTAGCCAGCCTGTCATTCCTGCTTCTTTCCTTATTTTGCCATGTCTTGCTTTGTCCCATGCTCTCTGCACTTCATTTCTCTTGCTTGATGTTGCATGATGATTTGACTTCTGTGCATTCTATTGCTCATGCTTTTAAGTTGGTTCTGTTGCAGTCCTACAACATAGTAGGTTACGTATTTTAGCCCCCTTTTTTTTACACGTGTTGTAGTATGGTTTCAGGCAACTTTCGTTCACCATACTCAGGACATAGGTACCATCTAATATTCTGGGGTTTTCCTACGTCCATATCAATAATGTACATGATCCTATATGGACCTAGCCACTATATCTTCCTCTTGCCTAGTTGCTTGAATACTCTATTGTCATATTGTAGGACAAGTCTTCCTTCTTTATATGGCTTCACCCTTATATATTGATCATGTCATGTCGGTTGCCACTGTGGACTTGGTTTGATCTGTAGTCGCAAGGGTATTTTCATCCCCTCGAAATCTCCCACTATTCCCCACGTTTCTAAGCAGTTGGTAGGGAATAAGGTTTGGTACTCCTGCAGGAGATCTGTGATTGATGCAACTGCTTCAGTATGCAAATAATTTTGGACATTGGTGAGGTTTGGGTTCTTTGATGATCCAACATGCACTTGTTTGATTTTCAGGGGCTGGGGAAAGTGAGCACTTATACTTCCTTCTTCCTTTTGAAACACAGCCTCCGTTGGAGGGTGTTTGTTGACAATTACAACTGTATTCGCATCTTGTTGGGGTCCTTATCGCAACTCCTCAGATGTATAGAAGGTCTTAGGTGTCATATCCACGGTGTATGTGAAACTCTCATAGGTGGGTAATTCTCTTGACTCAGTCTCCACCCATCGCACAAACGTTGTAACTCTTGCACACCTTCTCATCGAGACTTCATGTAATCTATTTTTCCAATTCTCTAAAGCCTCTCTTGAATCAGATGTACACAAAATCAGGCATTTCCAGCTCAGGTTTCCATCTACTGTTGGACTGGTATAATATTCTTGCATAGTTGTAACATTGTAGATCTGGTTGAGATAGTAAGACCGCCCCTCGTTATAGATAGGCTCGACATATCTTTGTCCTTCAAATGGATCTATGGGTGATACTACCCTCATTTCCTCTTATTCAAATGAGAGAACCTTTTTTTTGAAATTGATGATGGTCTGATTGTCTGTGGCCCACTCTATTCTCAGCAACGCAGGGTAAGGGCTCATGTCATCTACAATGTTAATGGCCTCAAAGTCTGCAGATGTGCACAATCCTTCGACATCAACAGTTACATTGCTCAGCTGACCAATGGGTAGGACCTTTTCCTGATTGGTAAGTTGAAACTGGATAGGATACCAGTCCAAGCGCAACTTGCCCATACTTTCCCACGTTTGTCGTGTCAAAATATTGACATCTGAGCCCAGATCTAAGATGATATATTCCATGTCATAGTTACCTATTTGCACATTCATCCTCAATTCGCGGCCGATTTTACATTTCTTTTGTACTTGGTTACCTCTCTTCTCTAGTTGTGGCTCTACAGGGATCTCATTTATCATTGCTTGTAGCTTTGCAATAACATCTTTCTCTTGCATTAGTGTTAAACAACTGGATAGAAAGGTTCTTAGCTTACTAACCTTTGGTGGGGCGTTCTTCTGGAATATATGTTGGAACCATTCAGGCATGTCCCCGACTTCTGTAGAGGTCGTTGGTACTTCTGGGCTTATGAATTCTGATTGCACATCCCATAATATTTCTTTATGTTTCTAGACGGCTAGTGGCTCCTTTTTTTGTGCCGCTGGACTCACTTATGGCTACGGTTGTTCTTGCGGGTTATCTTGGTCTACTCCAGTCCTCGCGCCTCCTTGAGTTACGACGACAATATTTCGGTCTCGCGGTTCATCTGTGATCATCTGAATATTCACATTTGTGCTTGGTTTTGGGTTTGGTGGAGGGTTAGGTGCGACAATGGTCCTAGCTTGCCACTTTGTGATCAACTGAGGACATTGTTCGACATTATGGTCCTATCCCTTACAATATGAACATTTTTTGGCAGGCTCTAAACAATCCCTAGCAAAGTGACCTAGTTGTCCAGAGTTATAAGATGTAACTTGACCTCTTCCCCTACCAAATCTTCGTCTTCGTCCTCGTCCTCTGAAGTTTCTGCCACCCCTTCCTTGTGGGTGTAGTTGCTGCAGTTGGTAGTGGTTCTGTTGGTAGTGTTGCTGATAGGGGTTTTGCTGTGTGTACGGCTGTTGAAGCACGTACTATGGTTGATACTGATTAGGTAGGAACTGCGCAGGTTGATATGAGGCTTGTGCCTATTCAACCTAAGTGAACCCATCATTTTTCATTAAGTACATGTCGACTGTCTTTTCTTTCAAGAGATGGTATGCTCTATAGTATTTTTCGTCATTTCCTACTGATTTACAAAATTTACAGAATAGGTTTGCAGGGATACTTAATTTTTTTTGTAAATATAAACATTCTTCGTCATGGTAGCATCCTAGCTGGCATATATGACACCATGGTAGCCCATGGTCATTTACTGGGTTAGGTGCACCTGACGCGACATAGTTCAAGAAGGTCAGATAGTTATCCTTAGTGTGTTTATCCGTCCTACATTTTGCGCACCACAAGTATTCTTGTGCTTCTTTTCCTCTTTTTATGTCTTGGAGTTGGATCGTCAAATTAGCCAATTGCGACTGAATCTGTATCATTCCTACGGTACCATCCCCAATAGGTGAGGCCTCTAGCTTCATTTCGAACTCTAGTGCCTCTATCTGCGTCGTGATCTTTTTCTACATGAGTGGTCCTCTAATGTGTGGTAGCAACGTAGCAATAAACCACTCTTTATGCTGCATGTCCAACATCTGGAAACTAAATTTGGCCATCAACATTTTGAACCGCTAATCAAAGTCCCATACGGTCTTTGCTAGAGCCTGCTTAATCTCCTTGATCTCGGTAATACATTGGGACTTCGATTGGGGCTTTTAGAACTTCGAGATTATTGCTTGTCGAATCTCCTCAAGAGTTTTCTGGGGTGTTCCAATTGGTATGACACAAAATTTCATGAACCAGTCCAGCGCGTGACCCCTTAAGGTCGTGATCATCTGTGCCTTCTTTATATCTGCATTATGGACTAAGCGTACCATCCAGACAGCTTCACAAAGGAACCAATGTTATTCTGGGTCTTTCGTCTAGTTCCCATTAAAGGTAGATAGCCTAACATCTGTCCCCGCCATTAGGGTGGCATTGGGATCGTTCATTGGGTTCCCTGGGTTTACTAAATTTACTGGGATTGCTGATGGGATTCCTTGCACACCAGTCCCGCCACTAAAACTGCTAGGGTTCACAAGTGGTCTAGGTGAGGAACTTCTAGGTCTCACTTCAGGGGATCTTTCTGGAATGTCGTAGTCACATCCTATCCTTGATGATTCTGCATACTCTCCCAATTATTCTCTCTCAGAAATCAGACTATACTCCTCTTTGTTGCAGGACCCTTCGTTTAGGTGTGAATCACATCCATATTCACCCTCCCTGGGTAGGCTATAGGCCCTCCTTCCTCCCGCTACCTTTATCCTCTTTCCTGATCAGAACGTCCTTCCACTTCTCAAGAATCCAGTGTCCAACTCATCCTGAGAACTTCCATGGAGCATTTCTTCTTAATACCTTCCATATTACTCCTAATTCTTACAAGGCATATCCCCTTCATAGACTGCGCGACTCAACCGTGTTCCTGTGCTCTCTTCTTACGTGAATGCTATTGTTTTAGAGTCCAACCAGTCTGCTATGTCCTTCTTCATTAGGTGCCACAACATTTCCCTTTATTTGATTCATAGGTTTCGACAACGGAACTATTTGTTGGCCACTTTTCCTAAATCATGTGACCCAGGTTCTGCGTAGCCCGCTGATCCAACAACTACCAGAGATACTGGCTTGATAGAGCAAGCCCCGTCGGTAATGCCTGCAAAGCAAGCATAGTCTCACTCGAGATATCTCTTAGATGGGTAATTTCTGGAACCATATTTCCATGATTGTTGAGGGATTATAGTCCCTTGACTCACAGCCAAGGAGAGCTCAATGAAGGTAACAAGATGGCTGGACAGAGGAGTCAGTCTTGCGCGACCGAGCATAAATACATGTCATCGCACACAACTTGACCTTCCTTTCCACTTCGTAACTAGCGCAACTTGTGTGACACAACTGACTCATACTAATCAGACCTATGACTTAGGTCGTGACTCAAGACAGAAACATACATGCCGACAAATACATGTTCATTTCAGTGACGCCTCCCCAATTATTCATCTACTGATTGCGGAGTAACACCAGGGATTTAAGTAGTATTTAACATTATACAGAAAGAAAACAACAAACATTCACATAAACATTCACCATATCGATCATTCATTCAGACATAAGAGATAACGTGGAAACCCATCCGGGAAAAACCACCAAAGTGCTCTTCATATGGCATGAGAAAAGGATACAACACCTTGTAGTCTGCGGGATGCAAACTGATATTAAGATACGTCTTTAAGACTCATACTTATGGTTCTCATGCTCTCTACTTTTCTCTTCTACTCTACATCTACTCCTAGCGGTCTGCGCATACAGAAGCCAGATCCACGGTTCAACAACCCCTCTATCACTATTAGACTCTTCCTGAGTCTCCTCTTCTCTAATCTCTACAACATTACAGCCAAAGTGGCATCCCTCACCATGGATTAACACTAACTAGACAATGCTATTATAGAAAAACTGACCTAAAACATAATCATCATGAATGAGAAACAACTAAGGCCACTAAAAGCCAACGAAATCCAACACAAGCCAACCTTCTAACTATTGCATCCCTCCTATTTATACTATTTTACATGACCCCGCAGGGTTGGATGCATACCGACGGTCGGTTAATTGTCACCATCAACCACCCCTCAGGATACAACTGTGGTGATCATGACTTGACACGAGGCACTATCGTCCTGACTTACAAATATCCTCTCGTACGTGCGTAGTTGCAGGCTTACGTCGCCATAAGCGGCCATGATCTAGATTCTGTATCTATTGCTTTTCATCGATTATCACTTGCATGCTTCTATGCTTGCCTTTCCTTCACCGCACACCTCTTTATTTTTCCTACGTGGGTCCTTTGCTTCCTTCACAATCTTCCTTTGTTCCCATCGCGCGTGGTGCATCTTCCTTGGTTGCGCGTGTGAACTTCTTCCTTATTCCCCTTTTCCGGGCCAACAATTATTATATTCATGCATGTAGAATAATCAAATATAGTATTTGTAGGGTTCCTAATAAATCTCTGTTCGGGCATTCATACCTATATCGAGAATTCATATCATATGTGTTGAATAAATATTTAAAACAAAAATAATTCAAATAATACAACCAAGTATTCTACTATATACTAATAATCAAAAGTACTAGAATCTGGTTAAGAGCCGAAAGGCCTTCAGATATTTGTAAAATATTAAAATGCATCCCATTTCATAAACCCTTGTTACAAATTGAATATCACAGATCGAGAATGCCATATCAGGATTGATCGTGAACTAAGGGAATATCTACATATACCCTATATAGAATTATAAATATATATATTTATGCAATATATGAAATTAGAAATAACTAGTCATACAAATGATTGTAATCACAAAATATCTAACTATTAAAATGGTGAATTGTAAATATCTGATTTCTAATTAACTAGTAGTCCCCGAATGAGTCGAGGGTATCAACATAACAACTATGCTTGTTGTACGCATCTAGCTCCTTTGCCCAGTTAAAACTGGGATTAAATATTTACCTTATTAAAACCAAATATACTACAAAGCTCAAATTAAGATTTCAAATCTATTACTTTTAAATTAAAACCAACTAATTCTCGATACATGGAAGTAAGACCATCATAGATGGAAGCCTTGGTAAAAAACCGAATCTAGTACCATAAACTATTAATCAAGAAATAAACAAAACCTCATACAACTTTATGGTATAGGAAGTGAGCAGTCATCCTAACTAAATTACAAATTTTCAAATCAAACACCCAAGATATTCTCTTAATTGGCAAATCTTCCAAATCCAATACATGCTAGTAAGACCATCGAAGGATGGAAACCATTGCATAAACAAAATTCATACAAGTATATTTAATATCCACGATATAAATTAAGACAAGTAATATTCTAACTCCCAGTAATACACATAAATCGCATGAGTGTGAAATTGGCAAAGACCCTATGGGTCACATTAATCTTGTAAATATCAATAACATCAAACGTTAAACAAAATGAATTCACAGTCCTTGTGGATGTAAGACCATTTATAATGGAATCCACCATATTTTAAAAACACTGGTAATTAAATAAGTTATAGGTTAACTGAAGTGGTGGTAATCCCATCCACGATGACACCCATGATAATCTCTTAAATCCCTAGAACCAACAACATACGCACATAACCAGTTAAAAAAAATGTTGGAACATAGATGCGATGAATCCCTTTGTACGTTAAAGTTTAAACCCCTCAAGTTCAAACCAAAAGAACCCCAATAACTTATCTTGCAAAGAGGTAGAGGCCTGCACCTTTGTCACGGCTCCAAGACCCATTAAAGAGCCAACTACAACAAGTAAACCTTAGGTCAATCAGTAACCAGGTATAACTAAAAACAAATAACTAGAATTAAAATGAGTAAGGTTTCATTATTTTACCTTGACGTTCGAAGACGCGAGCCTAGGAGGAGGTGACCCTAATGCCATCCTCGTTGGTGCTCCCAAACCTACAACCAAACACCCGCAGTTAGAACCATATTTAATTGAAAAAATAAAAGAACAGTATTAAAACAAGTGTAGTTCTCTTTACCTTGTTTGTTTTGTAGAGAGGGACAGGGGTTGGCTCCTCCTAGACGCCTTATCCCTCCTCTACTTGAAAAAGGATTATAAACGTCAGCCCATGTGAACCTGAGAGTTAAATAAACACATTAACACATCTTTGCAGAGTGAAGAAGTTGTTTCCTTACCTGGTAAGAGGCAGTTCAAGGCTGAAGATGGTAGGCATGTTCATTTTTCAACAAACCAACAATCTATGGGCAACCATTAGCACCGAGAAGACCCCCCTTACACCTTGGAAATCAACCAGGAAGAATGCCGTCAACCTCGGGCAATTCTTTATGATAATAAATTAAAAAAATATCCATGAAAGGGTAGAGCCTCTGCTCCCAATCTCACAGATTGAATAACCACTACAACAAATTTGAATTTTAGGGGGGGTTGTCTTCCACCTCCAAAAGTCACTTTAGGGGGTGGTTTTATCTTTGGAGGCGGTCTTTACAAAACCGCCCCTAATAGCATCGATGCTAAAAGTTTGGAATTTTAGGGGTGGTTTTGGAAGAGATAAAAACCACCCCTAAAAGTCACTTTTGGGGGCAGTTCTACCCCCACAAAGTGAATTTTAAGGGTAGTTCTAAACCCCCCTCATAGACACTTATGGGGGTGGTTCCTGTAGTAGGGATTTCAACCTAGCTATAGAGAAGGAACGACTACCTTCTGTCTATATGATGGAAGGGTAGGTTTCCTGTGAGAATGGAAGAATAGAAAGAAATAGAAAATGAAAATAAAAATGAAACCCATGCACACAAGGTTAGGACTAAGCTCCACAACCCTACATCAAACTTGTTAGAAAACAAAGAGCTACCTGCAAGCAATCAATGGATGCATGCAACTTAATGTTAAACCACAAAACTACAAACAAATAATGTCAGAAAACAAAGAAAAGACAAAAAATATAAAAAGTATACCTTCTCTGGTTGGAATGAGCCACCATGCCCTAGCTTGGAGAAGCACCTCTCAATGGATGGGGAGCTTTGGCTCAATGAATAAATGGAGGAGAGGGAGGGTGAATGGCTTGAGAGGTAAATGGTCTCAAGGCACTCACATGGGAAACATAACAATAGGAATAGAAGGAGTGAGTTGAGAGTGACCCCCACCCCTCTATTTATACTTTTTCTTAAGATTTTTATGGTTTTAAGCCCTTGGTTAGGGCTTTAGCCCCTTTTTTGGGATTTTAGCCCCTTTCGCTCAATATTTACCTCTTTTGGGGGTTTTAAGCTCCTTTGAGGGGTTTTAGCCCATTTTTGGAGGCTTTAGCCCCTATGAGAGCTATTTTGGCTCTTTTTAGGGGTTTTTAAGCCTTTTTTCATATTTTTAATCCTTTTTGAGGGTGTGGGGGTCAAATGGGGTCAAATGAGGGTCGTACGTGGATGTATTTAGGTGCTGTAGGTCATGTAGAGCTCATTGTGGGATTTTTGGGGTTAACAGATTGCCCCCCGATGTGTGACGGCAAGAGCTCATCGTATGGCCGACGAACATCGTAGGATTTTCTGGGGAGAGGTGGTGCTTCAAGGGTTGGGGCATGGTGGCTTTTGGTTTTTGTATTAATGTGGTTACCATCAATGGGTGAGATACAAATAATGTGACATGTATATGGATGAGTTGGGCATCTTGAAGCTCGTAATAATGTCAAAAAGAATCATGTGATCAAAGCTCTAGAATACAAGAGCCGATCATATACAACTGGTGCTACATAATGGTTGCCTTGATTAGACGCTGAGTATAATGTTGATCTGAAGAACTGATACATTGGACCCATGGAATTCTCATCGAATTCTATATCTTCATAACTAATGAGCTGCTGAATCTAGGACGGTACATAACTGTGGAGACTTACTAACGGAGACTTAGAGTCTTTGTAGTACACTATGCTGCATTAATCATAAATCTATATAGAAGCACTGCTTGGGCTTCTGAACACTGTCTCCAACGAAACTCAAAAATCACAAGGGACATGAACCTATTGGGGTCCCTTTAATAGACTCATCAATGTGATAGAGTCAGGTGACATCCGGGGTCTTCGACCAAATACTGCATGGACCGATACCCTGTACAAATCTCAATGGTGCGATGATGTAGCTGGAGTTGAGCACATGAGAAACAACCATCCCGAGAGGAAATAAGGACTTCTCTCAAGTGGTCTAAGGAACTCATCAATGAGGTTAATGAAACCAGGATACGGGGACCTCTGGGTCTATCCTCTGGAATACATGTGTTGTCGTCGATAGAGGGAGACCTGTAACTAGCCAAGGTGATGGTGTTTCCTTGACCAGAAGCGTGAGTGAGATAACTGAAAGATGTGAGGAAATCTGAGGACTGACCCATTGAATGGGGGGAGGAGGAGTTGAATATGGGTAGGGAATCATGGTGGACTCAAACTTCCTTTGCTCAGAGTATGACGACAGGGAGGACCAGGCAGCAAATGAAACTAACTCATGGGAAAGGGATCATATCTGTAATACCGGGAACGTAATTGCATATGGGAAATACTTGGAGGAGGTATACTTTTGGTATTGATGTGATCCAAGGAAGACACATTGCAGATTACTCTGAACAAAGGTGACCCAAAGTGGGAATGATGCCAAACTGTTATCTGTGGGGAGGTGTCTAGAGACACTATTGTGGTACGATCTCATGGATTTTTGGTGAGCCTAAGAAAGTAAATGCTCAATGGTGCTTTCAATTTTAGAGAGTCTGAAAGCATGAAGAAGACTCCCACGGGGACTCTTTTTCGTTGGTAGTCTCCTGTGCCCGGAAAAGGATAAAAGTATATAGAGGAGAGCTCACCCATCCTGTAGGGGATGAGAGACTTCTTTACCGTTGGTAGTCCAACCAGGACGAAAAAGGTTAAACCTATACTGACTGGATGGTCATTCAAATAATTTTACGAGCATGAACAAAACCAAGTTTGCTCGGAAATATTTTCTTGATGAGAAGGTTGGAAAAGAGCTTAACAACAACCCATGGTGAGATTTTTCGTAGAGTTTGGCCCCTCTGCCCAAGAAAGCATAAAAGGATGCAAAGGGGAACCGTCTTGGATTGAATATTCCAAGGTGTTCCTTTTCATATGGTAGTCTACATGGTTCACAAAAGGAGATAAACAAGACGATGTAGACACCCTTTCCTATACTTTAACGAGTGGGAAAGGAAGCAGTTTGCGCTCGACAATCTTTTCATTATTTTAGGAGTCAGAAAAAAGCTTAAAAAAAACTCCAGTATGGTCAATCGATTGTGGTGGCACAGGTGGTGCCCCATGTCAGGACAATGGACAGTGGTCCAAAGGTCATTCATGTAGTATGGATGGAATAGGTGGCTCTTAAACATACCAATACATGCACAGGATAGATCGCAGCAGAGGGATGCGAATTTTTGCAGTAGAGGCATGTAAACCCAGGTGGCTCTTGGGCAGAGGTCAGGAGAGTTGCGTGTGAGTTGTGGTGGACAGGCTTGACTATATGTGATGTGAGTGCAAGTCCAGTGGAAGTTATATGCCAAATGCATGCAAAGGAAATGATCCGCCCTCTGGACGATGGTCCGGGACCCGCATAAGGTGCGGTGAATGGAATAGATAGCTATATGCTAAAATAAAATGACGTGCCTTCTGGGTGGTGTCCCAGGAACCCGCATGAGTGGCGGTAGGAAAGTGTGATGCAAGTACAAGTCTAAAGACACTTGTATCACCATGATGTGGCTCGTAAACCGAGGTAAATTTCGGCAAGTGGTCCTTAAAATTACATATTAAACATGAGATGATGGTCTCATTAGAATATAGAGGATGGAAATTTGAGCCCGGAGGTGTGAGAGGTGTCTCAAACAGGCTCTGGGTGACTTTCGACTAGTAGCTAATGGTGCTGCCCCTTAATGGGGGTTTCTGATTTGTGGTAAACAAGTTGTGAAACAAAAAAGGAAAAAACTATGCTATAAGGGACTCATAATGGTGGTATTAGGCATAGACTCTCTTGAGGTAGAGCCCATTACACAGCTTCTTCAAGAGGTGACCATCTGAGCCAGTGAAGAGGTATGCCCCCTTGCCGAAACGAAGGTCATTAGCAAGGTAGGATGACGGAATTTGGTATTTTATGGGAAGAACCGATTCCACACTATGGTTTAAAGGGAATGGGGTAAAACCGAAGGGGGTCTTACATATCTCTCCATAATTGCATAAGTGGTGCTGTGATAGATCAGGTGGATCTTCCACAGCTGACAAGACGAAAGGGAAACTGGTGCTAGAGATAATATAAATGGTATTGGTTGTGGTTTTGGTGGCCTTTCCCCTAGTCTCTATTGGAGGAACAGGGGCAGGCCTAGAGACGGGAGGAGTCTATGGAACTAGACATAATGTAAATGGACATGGTGTCTGAAGAAGGAGGTGGGGGGTGGAATTCTTTGATCAGAGTGATCTCCGATTCAGGGGAATGTTGTGAAGTTTGGCTAGATCTGTTCGAAACTCAAACAAGTCTTGGAAGTGGTGAGAATAGTGTCCATACAATTTGCAGAGGGCGCAAGCATGGTTTGTTCTGAATGACTTGTTTCTCATTATTGGTCTGCTTGGGAGTTCAACCACGGGGAGGTTTTCCATTATATCCATGGCATCCAAATGCACATGGATTATGGGAACCTCAGGGTAGTTTTGAGTTGGATGGCCTTGTTCTTCATACATGGCGCAAGGCGAGATCTGTCGAGGTTTAGCAGTAGCTTTTGTGTTTTTTCCCCTGGCCCTTTTTGGGTGGGGCAGTGCGGGTGCGAGTGCAGTGGTTGGTTTTTGCGGGCCGAGTGGAGAATGAGATTCGAGCACAATGGGTTGCATGAGGTTTAAGACTACCTGGGGCATTGGCGGTTGGGAGGGTGGATCAAGGTACCACACGGGAATCCCCAATGTGAAATTGGGTAAGTTTAAGGTATCCATTACTGGCTTACTCATGACACCAGGTGGGGGAAAGAGGAAGGGAATTGTGTGGGTTGGAGAGGAGCCCAGATAACTCCCTGATGTTTGTATGTGGGGATGAGGTTGTGGTGGTGGTAGGCAAGTGTGATGCAAGTACAGGTTCGAAGACACTTGTATCACCATGATGTGGTTCTAAACCGAGGTAATTTCTGGGAAGTGGTCCTAAAAATTACTTATTAAACATGAGATGATGGTCTCATTAGAAGATAGAGGATGGAAATTTGAGCCCGAAGGTGTGAGAGGTGTCTCGAACAGGCTCTGGGTTACTTTGGACTAGTAGCTAATGGTGCTGCCCCTTAATGGGGGTTTCTGATTTGTGGTAAACAAGTTGTGAAAAAAAAAGGAAAAAACTATGCTATAAGGGACTCATAATGGTGGTATTAGGAATATAATCTCTTGAGGTAGATCCCATTACATGGCTTCTTCAAGAGGTGACCATCTAAGCAAGCGAAGAGGTATTCCCTCTTACCGAGACGAAGGTCATCGGCAAGGCGGTATGACGAAATCTGGTATTTTACAGGAAGAACCGATTCCACACTATGGTTTAAAGGGAATGGGGTAAAATCGAATATGGTCTTACATATCTCTCCGTCATCGCATAAGTGGTGCTAGGATAGATAAGGTGGATCTTCCACAGTGAACGAGATGGAAGGGAAACTGGTGCTAGAGATCATGTAAATGGTATTGGTTGTGGTTTTCGTGGCCTTTCCCCCAGTCTCTGTTGGAGGAAGGGGGGCAGGCCTAGAGACGGGAGGAGTCTATGGAACTAGACATCATGTAAATGGACATGGTGTCTGAAGAAGGAGGTGGGGGGTGGAATTCTTCAATCAGAGTGATCTCCGATTCAAGGGAATGTTGTCGAAGGTTGGCTAGAGCCATTCAAAACTCGGACAAGTCTTGGAAGTAGTGAGAATAGTGTCCATACAATCCACAGAGGGTGCAAGCATGGTTTGTTCTCAATGACTTGTTTCTCACTATTGGCCCGCTTGGGAGTTTAACCACGGGGAGGTTTTCTATTGTATCCATGGAATCCAAATCCGTGTGTATTATGGGAATCTCAGGGAAGTTTTGAGTTGGATAGCCCTGTTCTTCATAGATGGCACAAGGTAGGATCTGTCAAGGTTTAGTGGTAGCTTTCGCATTTTTTCCCCTAGCCCTTTTTGGGTGGGGCGGTGCAGGTGCGTGTGCAGCGGTTGATTTTTGCGGGCCGGGTGGAGGATGAGATTCGACCTCAATGGGTTGCACGAGGGTTAATACTACCTAGGGAATTGGCGGTTGGGTGGGTGGATCAAGGTACCACACGGGAATCCCTAATGTGAAATTGGGTAAGTTTAAGGTAGCCATTATTGGCTTACTCATGACACCAGGTGGGGGAAAGAGGAAGGGAATTGTGTGGACTGGAGAGGATCCCAGATAACTCCTTGATGGTTGTATGTGGGGATGAGGTTGTGGTGGTAGCTGCGCATAATGCTGTGGCTACGAATGATTCTATGGCTGTTGACGATGCTGCGACTGCTAATGATGCTGCGACTATGATGGTGTTTTGGATGTGGATGGTGTTGTGGTTGCAATTGGGGCTGCAACTGTGGTTGATGTTTGTGTGCAATAGTGCTAGATGAGAGCATGCAAAAATTGTTAGATTTTTATAATTTAAGCTAGCATTAGATTAGGATCTTTAACTAAGAGAATAAAAAGCACAACAATCAAACATAAGAGACAATGAACACAATGTTTTTCTTTTGGGAAACCATAAATGGATAAAACCCTGCAAATTTCTCAGAGATAGAATCAACACCAAAAGTAAAACCCAAAACATTAAGATGATCTCCCGACAGTAGTAGCCTCTTTCTTTCTAGCCCCAACAGCTTCTTCTCTCTCATCTATGCGCTACAACTGAGTGTGTGTGAGTGTATGATAAATAGAGAGGCTCACTCTCTATTTATACTAATTTCTTACTTGACAATAACTCACTAGGGCCAACTTCTCTAGGAGAGTCTAATAATCCTAGGGCCTCGAAACTGCGGGGACTTTAACCCTTGAAAAATAGGAGGGTTACCCACAATGACTTGACATTACTTGTTTACATTATTGAATCTCTCGATAGGAACATCGAGGCATGGCATGACTCAAATACATTATAGATACTTCCTAGAATAAACATCGGGGTACAAGACATAAGATATACAAGTGAATACATTCCAAAGTTACAAACACATCAACACTCCCTCTTAACTAGGAAGGTATTCTATCGACACAATTTATCAGCATGGGTCTTCTTCTTTGTATCATCTGTATCATCAATGAGTTCTTATCGTATTCATCTTCAATCCATCTTCGTCTTCAAGTAATCTTGATCTTGATCTGGATCATCACTTGATCTGTATCATCATTGCTGGATCATCTCTGCTGGATCATCATCAATAGATATGGATCATCATCACTCGATCTAGATCATCACTGGGTCATCATCATGGGTGCTATCTCTTGATTCTTCTCATCATAGGAATTTCTATAAAACCAGCCCTTTTTCATGCTGGATGTACATCTACAGAGCCAGTCCTTTTCCATACTAGATGTATCATCACAGAGCTAGTCCTGTTTCATACTAGATGTGGCATCTACACAGAGTTCCAGTCCTTTTTCATACTAGATGAGTCTTCACAGAGATAGTCCTTTTTCATACTAGATGTGGGATCTACACAGAGCCAGTACTTTTTCATACTGGATGAGTCTTCATAGAGCTAGTCCTTTTTCATACTAGATGTGGGATCTACACAGAGCCAATCCTTTTTCATACTGGATGAGTCTTCACAGAGCTAGTCCTTTTTCATACTAGATGTGGGATCTACACAGAGCCAACGCTTTTTCATACTGGATGAGTCTTCATAGAGCTACTCCTGTTTCATACTAGATGTGGGATCTACACAGAGCCAGTCCTTTTTCATACTAGATGAGTCTTCACACAGCTAGTCCTTTTTCATACTAGATGTGGGATCTACACAGAGCCAGTCCTTTTTCATACCGGATGAGTCTTCATAGAGCTAGTCCTTTTTCATACTAGATGTGGGATCTACACAGAGCCAGTCCTTTTTCATACTAGATGTGTCTTCACAGGGCCATCCCTTTTTCATGCTGGATGTGGGATCATCATATACATATGATAATGGAAGGAACCAAACCTCTCACCATGTCATAGCTCTTACATCCGACCATGGAAGGAACTGATCCTCTCACCATGTCGGAAGGGCAAAACACTTACATCTGACCATGGAAGGAACCAATCCTCTCACCATGTAAGAAAGGTACAGCACGGACTTGATGCCCTCCTGTTTTGCTTGCTTACTGCCCTATTTCTAGTTCGAATTTACAAGGAACCAGGTATCTTTGACTCCATCTTGTTATATATTTTATGTTCAAATATATATTTTCAAGGACTATATCCCAAGGTTCTTAAAACAGGTAAATTTTTGGTATTTTCATTATTTTGTTTATCATTTCGATGGATTTCAACTTATAATTAAAAACTCTAACTTATGATTAAAAAATTCTGATCCTTTGTCAAAGTCTTGTTTCTCACACAATTACCTTCTTTTCCTAGTGGCTCGATCCTGCACCTGTTCTGGCACTCACTGAGCATGTATTGATTGGTTCAGATATCTGGGGGATTTGTTTGCCGAAATAACATATGGGTTCTGCATTCAATCGTTTCAATATCGACCATGAGCTACCTATTGGAATTATGCAGCCTTTCTCTATCCAAGAATCGTGGGCCCTAATCTTAAAAAACACGCGGGTTCTAGCCTTCTTGATCATTGATTTGCAAATGATCCGAATCAAATCTGATGTCTTAACCTATTTTCTGCATTGGATCAGTTGTTAGTTGTTTTGATCCTCCTAGATAAGCGTAGATCTTTTGGGCAGGGTCAAACCTTTTCAGTGGTCGACCCGTGATGTAATTTGAGCTATAAATATGTATGTGAAAACTTAAAAGGATCGATATGATATATTGTAAAAACTATGATTTCAAGTTGTTAATCTACTACTGCGTTTTACTTAAAACCTTCAGTTCCAGATCTAGAAGTGTTGGAGGCAGGACCCACCTTCAAACCTTGTTACATATGCGTAGTTTTGTTTTATTCCTATTACTGTAAGAAAAATCATACATCATTTTTTCCTGACACTGTTTTGATATGTATGTATGCAGTTTTATAAATAAATAAACAGGATTTACAGGACTCATGATTGGGAATATATATGTGTTTGTGTTGGATTTGCTTGTATCACTAAATGTGTGTAGACAGACTTGTTTATGTTAATGAGCATGTGTAGACAGAGTATTTAATTCATGATTAATTCCAGCTTTTATTTGTAGATTTAATTTGGTGAATTGTAGGTTTGAGAGAAATAGGAAGAGTAGTTAAACATGTTGAATCTGAATTTCTTTTTCTTTCGTTTCCAGCAACTAGATCATGTTGTAGGATTCAGTAATTGAGTGATTGAACCTCTGTCTAGAGTCTGTAGGTTAGCATTTTCAGAATTTCTGTATAAAAGATTTAGAATATGTATTGTTTTTAAAAGATTGTGAGGAATTTGGATGAAAATAGAGAGAGAGAGAGAGCGAGTTTGCAGCCTGTTAATATTTGAAATTGTGTATTTTCTAGTGTGTTTTGATTTCTTTTATTCATCCTCTCATCCATTCTTAGCGATAGATTGATTTAGTTTGAAGGCTTAGCATAACTATTTTGGAATTTAATGATGAATGTTATACCCCTTGGTTTGATTGAATTGAGTTGAAACATAGATTAGCTAAAACCCATTTTTTAGCTCTGTTTGAATTTTCTTTTTCCAATTCACTTTTATAAGCATAGAGTTCAAGAAATGTTGTTTCTTTTATTAGTGAATAGGTAAATTTATTTAAGTAATTATCTTGTAAATGACAGTGTTGGTGTGAAGTAGAGTTGGTAGTCTTAAAGGTAATCAAATTCTAATTCCTGTAGAAGAGTTATGTACTTGAAACAGATTCCTTTTTGATGATTGAGTAGTTTTAGAACTCTAGTGTGTATAAAGAAGAGTTTATTACATAGAGAAGTTATGTTGGAATTGTTTGAAACATTAAATATTGACTAAATGGAATTTCTTTTGTAGGTAAGTTTGAGATTTGAGAACTCTTTTGACAGTAGGATCTCCTTTAAGATTGGAACATTTGATTGCTTAGTTGCTTTGATTCTAAGAGTTAGAAAATTAAAGGCAGATTTGTTATTGGTATGTGGAGATTTTGGAAAATAGATTAATAGTTAGTATGGTTTGAAATTTATTTAGGTTTCATTAATTGAACTTGGTAAACTTAAAATTTTCCTATTTGGATTGTAAACAGCAATTAGAGATTGGTTCTTTTCCTAGATTAGACTTGACAACTTTTGATCTTTGTTGCTCAAGAGAGCAGCTAGTTTTATGAACAACGTTCTTTCTCTTTGCATGTGAGTAGATTGAAGTCACCCTAGAAATTAGATTTAAACTATTTTACCCCGCATATATAGTGTAGCAACTCGAAGCTTACATGTCCCGGTCGATAATTAAACTTAAGGTAAATTACTTGATTATATTTTACCCAACATTTTGGCACCGTTGTCGAGGAGTTGCTTCAAGGTAAGATGGTATTTTGCTTGTTTCCTTACTGATTTGTTTTTTTTTGAGGTAAGCTGCTATTTCACTTGCTTTCTATTGATTTTTTGTTTGTTTCTTTTGGTGTGATTAGTTTTTGCAGATTGGAGGAGAAGGGGCGGTAAGATGAGAGGTAAAAAAATGTGCATCTATTATAAAAGGTTCCTTCAAACCCATCTGTAGCATAGGTGTTTTGATTTGATTTGTTAATTAGAAGTTTTGTTATTTATAGTTAATTTTTGATGAGACCTAGAGATAGTAGAGGTAGATACGTTAAAATCAATTCAGATATTTTTGGAAACAAAACCCCACCACTAACTAACCCTAGGGATAGGTATACAGGCAAGAATACAGAAGGAAATAGCACCCAAAAATCTGTTGAATTAAAAACTGGATTAGAGGAAACTGATATCCCTCAAGGTGAACTATTAAACTCTGTGGAGATACCACAAACTCTTCAAACTTCACCAATAGAGGAAGACCCCAATTTGGTTGACATTGTGGACGTGGAAAACGTGAATGCCCTTTTTGGTCATACACAAAATTTGGTGATTTCTCAAGTAGAATCTGCCACAATTCCTTACAGCCCATCTTTAGGAAATTATCCTTTTCAACAACAGGATAGGAGAGAACGTTGGGATTTCATCCCATCCCCAAAGAGAGATACACTAGGTTTCAATTGGTTTAGGAATCCTCTTGTTATGAGTGACCAGGAAGTAGGACACCATATGGAAGGAGAAGGAGAACATGAGGGACAAACAGAAACAACCTTTGGCTTCCCCATTTTGGATCTTGCACATGATGTCAATATGAAAAATATCCCAGCATCTTCATTACCTACTTTCTACGGTAAAAGTACTGAAGATCCAGATACTTTTTTGTTTGAATTTGACATCTTGTGTAGGATCTATAACTATTTACATGACGCACAAAAGTTAAAACTGTTTCCTGCCACCCTTAAAGACTCTGCACTTAGATGGTTTATGGGTTTGGGAGAATCCACTATTCGAAGTTGGGATGAGATGAAGAGTGCCTTCCTTAAGAAATACCGAGACTACTGTGGGCCTAAATACTCTCAAAATAATATCTATAAAATGCAATAGCATGAAGATGAGAGTCTTGAGGATTTTCTTGAATGCTTTGGCTTTGTACTATAGAAGTCTAAGTATAATACTCTACAGGAATATGAGGCCATAACTCTTTTTCTAAAGGGATTCTGGAAGAGTATGTGGAAATCCTCAACCTCATGGCATCAGGAGATGTGTCCCATAAATCCTTTGAAGAAATTACTGAATTATGTAGGAAATATTCTAGAAGTAGAGCCAAGGCTGTAAGAAATGTGAGGGAGGGTCCTTCCCACACTTCTAGAACAACAGGAACTAGTGGGGTCACAAGAATAGCATTAGGGAACTTGTTGGAAAATTTTAAAACTGATATTTTAGGCACCTTTAGTTCTCAATTCGATGCATTGAAAACTAAAAGGAAGAAAGAAGAAGAGGACTTTGCAACACTAAATATATTTTGTCCTAAATGCAGAAAAAGGCACCCTCTTAAAGAGTGTCCCCTTAATATTATTTCAGTTTGTGCTCTTTGTTCTGACAAACACCCTACTGATAAATTCCCTTCATTACCAGAATTGCAAGCCCTTTATAAGATTAATAATGAACCCATAGATCAATCGTATGCATAAAAAAGGCCATGGAAGCCTAGACCCCAAAACATGTACCCAAAGCTTACTTTTCAAAATCCTGCATATTACTACCCAATGCAACAACCTCAGCAGCCATGGAGTCCACAAATGTGGAAAAATTGGCCATCTCAGCCCACTCAAACCCAACCATGGCAACAAGGATGGAGAGGATAGTATTATGGAGGAACTCAACCAACAAATCCATTACACACTCCTCCTAGTTACTCTCTGATTCCATCCAATGTGCAACAGTTGTTACCTAGTTTTACACCACCTGCACTTCCTCCTATACCCCCAGTTCCACAACAGTATCAAAATCCAAACCCCCCTCGACCCATGTTGTTGCCTGCTCAACCTATATCGAATCCTAATAACAGACCATCCCAGCCTCTTCATAATGCTGAAATACATATGGCCCCAACTTATGTGATTCATTCAGCTCCTATACAAGAAATACAGTTAAGGTCTGGGAAAATTTTAAATAAAACCCCTCCAACAGTGATTATTCAAGAAGAATGTGGAGAAGAAACTGCTGAAAAAGAAGTTCAAGATGAGGAAGAGGTTCCAAATGCATTAGAAAACACTCAAGTACCCAAAACTCGGATTTCTCAATCAATTGCACAGCCACAATTGAATAATGATCCTCCTTATCCATAAAGGTTATTAATAGAGAAACCTGTTGTTCATTCACAATTTGATATTGAGAATGAATTAAGAAATGCTTGTATTCGAATTCCATTACTCCAGGCCATTAGAGATGTTCCTATTTATTCAAAGATAGTAAGAGAGTTATGTTTGAAGAAGCCTGGTCGAAAACAAAAAGATCCACCAAAAAATCATGTTATAGGCCATCTGTCTGATTATATTTCAGACTATCCCTTAATTCCAAAGTTTGCAAACCTTGGGAACCCAGTTGTAACTATTTGTATTAATGAGATTCCCATAGGAAACACTCTAATTGACTTGGGGGCAACAATCGATGTTATGTCTATGAGCACCTTGCAGAAACTACAATTGTATAATCTCCTTAGACCTACTCCTACCATTTTGGAATTGGCCGATAGGAGTACAGTTAAACCGGTAGGGGAATTGGATGACATTATAGTCACTGTAGCTTCTTGGGAGTATCCAGTGGATTTCTTGGTACTCCAAACCAAAGATCCAATTAAGGAACACCCTGTTGTATTGGGTAGACCCTGGTTAGCAACTGCTAACACTTTCATAGGATGTAGAGAGGGTATTTTAACTATATCAAATGGTACTTCTCTACAGAACCTTATCATTTATCCACCAGCTCAACCTGTAACAAAAAACATGTTATGGTTAGAAAGTCCTTATGGAGATGTCAGATGTTGAACAACCTTTACTATCCATCAGTCAAACTAGGGGACTGGAAGACCAAACTGAAGATGATATTTTAGATCAATTTATTTCAGCCACTACTAGTGTTGATTTTCCCTAGTCCTTTTCTAACTTGGATTATGTTTTCACTGAAAATTTTCAAGAACAGTATGACCCTTCAACTATCTCATCATCCGTAATTTTATTTATAGATGAGAAAGTTGGAGCTTTAACCATACCAATGGAGATCAGTCCTGGAAGGTCTTTAATTATTAATGCAAATTTGACTCAAGACCAACAAAGTCAGTTAGTCCAATTACTGGAAGCACAGTCTAGAGCATTTGCTTGGAATTATGCTGATATGAAGGGAATTCACCCTGACAAATGTATCCATCATATTTACACTCAGGAGAACATTAGGCCTGTAAGGCAACCATAGAGGAGAATGAACCCTGCTCTTAAAGATATTGTAAAAGATGAGTTACAAAAATTACTCGATGCAGATTTTATTTATCCCATTTCTGATAGTAAATGGGTATCTCCTTTGGTGATTGTCCCAAAGAAGGGAGGTAAGTGGAGAATATGCGTAGATTTTCGGGAACTGAATAAAGGAACTTTAAGACACTATTTTCCTCTTCCCTTTATAGATCAGGTCTTGGACACTTTGTCCGGGAATTGATATTTTTCTTTTCTTGATGGATACAGTGGATACAATGAAATTAGAATAGCCCCGGAAGGGCCAAGATAAAACTACTTTCAATTATCCATGGGGAACATACGCTTACAAGGTGTTACCATTCGGATTGTGTAACACCCCTGCTACTTTCGAAAGGGCAGTGTTAGGAATTTTAGCTGACTTAGTTCATGATTTTACAGTATATGGTAATGACTTCAAAGAAGCCTTAGACAACTTAGAAAACGTCTTAATCAGGTGCCAAGAAACAAAACTTGCCTTAAGCCATGACAAGTGCAAAATGATGTTAACTGAGGGCATTGTGTTAGGACATCATATCTCGTCAGAAGGTATCAAGGTAGATCCAACAAAGATTGAAATCATTACTAGTTTACCTCCACTAACCACACAAAAGGGAGTTAGAAGTTTTCTGGGACATGCGGGTTACTATCGTAGGTTTATTGCCAACTTTACTAAGATAGAAGCCCCACTTTTCAAGTTGTTAGCCAAGGACATTGATTTTTGTTGGGATCAACACTGTCAGGCAGCTTTTGACACTTTAAAAGTACAATTGTCTTCAACACCAATTTTGAGAGGACCAAACTAGTCTTTTCCCTTTCATATACATATTGATGCTTCTGATACTGCACTAGGGGGAGTGATTGGACAAAAAGAAAATCAATCTTATCATGCTATTTATTTTATCAGTAAAAATTTAACACCAGCAGAACTAAATTATACAGTGACTGAAAAAGAATTTTTAGCAGTAGTTGATGCTATTAATAAATTTTGACATTACATTACTGGCTATGATGTTTTTGTTCACACTGATCATTCTACTATTAGATTTTTGATGAATAAACCTATGACTAGTGGCAGAGTTACTATATGGCTTCCTTTGCTACAAGAATTTAACATTACTATAATTGATAAACCAGGAAAGGAAAATCTAGTTGCATATTTTCTTTCGCGATTGACTCAAAATGGTGATAATGTTCCTGTAGATGATACTTTTCTTGACGAACATTTGTTTGTTGTCTCTGTTAAAATACCATGGTTTGCAGACATAGCCAATTATTTAGTCACAGGAAAAGTACCTGCTCATCTGCCATCTTATGAAAAATGAAGGATCATACAACAAAGTGCCAACTATTCATGGGCAAGTAATGATCTCTTTCGCACTCGTCCAGATTTGATTATCATAAAATGTGTAAGAGAAGATGAGATGTTTGATATCCTCCAATCCTGTCATGATGGGCCCTATGGAGGACATTTTTTAGACAAACAGACAACATACAAGGTGTTACATCAAGGTTATTACTGGGCCACACTTTTCAAAGATGCTGCAAAATATCTACAGGGTTGAGATAGCTGTCAATGGATGGGGAGACCCACTGCTACTGATGAAATTCCTTTACAAACGCAGGTACAGATTGAACCCTTTGAAAAGTGGGGATTGGACTTTGTTGGACCAATCTCACCAATGTCATGAAAAAAGAGGTATATATTAGTCTGTACTGACTATGTGACTAAGTGGGTAGAAGCAAAAGCTCTGCTAAGGGCCACTAATCAGAAATCAATCATAGAGTTTATTTATGAAGAAATTTTTACTTTCTTTGGGATTCGTCATGAAATTATGACTGACAATGGAGCACAGTTTGTCTCTAAATCAATGAAAGAACTGATAGAGCAGTATGGGATTAAACACTATAAATCCTCTCCTTACCACCCCCAAGCAAATGGTCAGGTGGAGTCAACAAACAAAGTGTTAGAAGCTATTTTGACCAAAACTATGCAAATGCATCATAAGGACTAGGCAGATAGGCTTCCAGAGGCACTATGGGCTTATAGGACTACACGGGGAATTACCATAGGGCATACTCCATATAATCTTGTTTATGGGAAACAGGTTTTTGATCCCTATAGAATTTCAAGTGAAAAACTTCCGTACTAATACACAATTGAGCCTGAATTTGGATGAATCCTAGGAACAAATATTGATGCAGTTAAATGAACTTGATGAAATTAGACAAGATGCTGTCCAACGAACTACTTTAATCCAGAATCAAAGGACTAAATGGCATGCCAATTTTTTGAAGTGGAAAATTTTTCAATAAGGTGATTGGGCCCTGTTGTTTGACTCAATATTTAAACACTTCAGAGGTAAACTTACAACTAGGTGGATGGGACCATATGAAATTGTGACTATTTTTGATAATGGCTCTGTCAAAATAAGAACAATTGATGATGAACAAGTTACATTTGTGGTAAATGGACATTAGTTGAAGGTATACCATAAACCTCTTTCTAAGCAGGAATTCATTCGTAATATGACTCAACAATTTGAGCTAGAGTTGGTAGGTGAAGAAATGACTTCTTCACCTCCTACTCTCTCTTGAAGTAATATCTGATGGAACTGTTTCTTTGTATATATGTACAGGAGTGTGTTTTTCTTATCATTAGGTTCTCTTTTTGAATTATATAGGTATTTTCTTTGGTGAGAGCTCAGGGTATTTTGAAAGGGAAGTCTTTCTGTTACCTTTCTTACTTTAGAAAGTTGATCCCTTTTACAAAGAATTTTCAGGAACTTTCCTAATTTGAATTAATTTCTGAGAGATACTCTGAATATCTTTACAGGTTTTGCTGAGTTATTGGAATACCTGTATCAAATAAAAATTGGAAAATGTTTTTGTCATATCTATAGGACTTGTTGTTTTCAGTTCAGTTCTTTTATATGGACTTGTTCTTTTTTATTCATATAGGTTGTCTATCTATCTAGCTGTGCCTCTATTAGTGATTTAAAGACTCAAGGGGTTTCACTTATGGACTCCTAGTATACTAGTGCAATTTGACTTGGTTTCACACTTGATTGAACGAGCATTTTTACAAGTAGTAACAGCTGGGNATTATAAGTAATTCCAACCATCTCATGTTTTTCAATTTATACAGTTATAGGGGTTAGTTGTTCATACAGACAAATATTTATAGGCATGCTTCAAGAAAAAATCTTCATATTTAATACCATCCCACTCCTAGAAGGTTTTTAGAGCTGATCCCCCACTCATATATGCAGGAGAAAATTATAAATTCTATCTTCAAGATGAATTTGGGACAAGAGCCTCTGATAGAAAAAGGGTGTAAGAGGTTAACCCACTGAGATACTGAACAGGTCCGCTGGTAGTGGGTACCGGCCTGTGGTATAAACAGGTAAACCCATCAGGGTACTAAATAGGCCTGTTGGCAATGGGGCATTCTGCCTAGGGAAGAATTTTCTTAGGTATTACAGTTACCCCACCGGAGTACTGAACAGGCTTGCTGGCAGTGGGTTCTGACTTTGATATCTATTTTAATGCCTCATTTATACTTGTTTGTATGAACAATGTACTTTTGTAAAGGTTAAAGAGAAGACATGTTTGGTTAAATGAAAATTAAAATGAATTGTTTGTAATAGCCATTTGATAATCATCTTCAGATTCTTTAAGTCTCTATTACCTGATCTTTACTATAGAAGAGGTTCATGCCTCTAGAGTGTACTTATGTTTAGTGATTCAATGAACATAGCAGTGAACCTTATTTTCACCACTCAAACCTTCTTGTGTGAAGCTGAGTCAAGTTGACCAGTATACTATTGGTCTCATTTAGTACTCTTATCTTATTTTTTAGAAGGCACCATATTTTGTGAATAAATTCTATCTGGATGAAGAGGAGAAAGTCTGTATTTATGGATTGAAGTTTTGAATCTTTTTAACAGTTAGATGCGAGAATGAGATTGATAGATCATGGATTCCTTTTAATTCTGCCTTTATATTGATAATAATGCGTAGTTTTTTGACCTAACCTTGTTTATGTGTGTTCAGATGAAGAAGCAACAACTGAGTATCATTAATGGAAACTGTGCAAGGAACTTGCTGGATAGAACAATTTTTTCAGGTAGTTTCAGTTTTTCTTTTTCAACTCACAAAATTTGGAAATTTTGGAGAAAGAAAGCTATTTGTCCTTGGTTGTAACATTGTCATCCTGCTGGAAACCATTTCCACCTCTACAAGCTTGAAAATGCCCCTGTATCTGAACATGAAAATACTAGACTCAGGCTGGGTCAGGTGCCAGATGGGATGCTGGAATAAGTACTAGGAAAACAGGTAAATTAAATTTTTGAGGTAACTTCCAGAACGTTGGAGTAAGTTTTAACTATTGAAATCCAAGCATATTTTTAATTTGGAAAATGATTAAATAATGGGAATTTACCTTGACTAATTATATCCCATATTTTACGATTATCTTTTGGTTCCTAAATTGGGTGTAAGTATATTTTTCAACCATGCTCAGAATCACCTCTCTTATTGTAAATAATTTAATGACATACAAACCATGGCAAATTTTATTTCATATTATTGATTATTTTATACCAGTAATTTATACACAATAGTTTATATAATAGTTTGCCACTTTAATTTTTATTTATGTCATTAATTTTCTAAAGTCCGAATCCTGACTCCATGACTAAAAGTGACATTTGATATGTCTTAATGCTATGAATTTATCCTGGAACGTGTCATTATTATTATAAGGTAGGGAAGTATGGGTAGTACGTGCCTTTATCAGCTATAATTTCCCTTGCACATTCTTCATTACCATTCTAATTTTCCATTCCTTGGCATCATACTTTTAAATGGGCTGGTTCCAGTTTTCGATACTACCATCTGGAGGGAGTCTGATAGAGGTTTTTGGTGACCATTCAAATTGTTGTGTGTTCTCACTCCACCATTTACTCTGTTCCTCATCCTATCCCTATTTCTCCACGATGATTAATCGCCATGAACCCACTGTGTATGATCAATTATTGGACATGCCCAAGTTTTCAGCTTGCAGTGAGTTGTTTGTTCGAGCCAGATGGCATCATTTCTTAACCACTCTCCAGGGGCATGAAGACGCAGTATCCTTGCAATTTTCCCTAGGTTTTGATGGTCACACTGAAAAGGTAGGGTCTTTGGTGTTTCAAGTCACAGAGGAATCGGTTGCACAAGCTATAGGGCTTCCACGAACAGGGGACTAATGGTTCAAGAACTTCAAGCTGCCATGCAAGGATTATGACTATGTTTTAAAATCAGAGTTCCTGACTGTGAAGGGAAAAAAAGGGTTTTCAAAACTATGGATCAGAGAAGAGTTTATCAACCCTCTAGTGATTATTACCAAGCTTAGCACTTGTGAAGGCCGATTTTCTACTTTCAAAGCCTGCCATTTTTTATTGCTTTCACATTTTGAATTTGGTAAGCTCCTCAACTTTCCATTTTATTTATGAAAAAGTTTAGGGAAGATGGCCTCTTAGGTCAGAAAAAATGTAGAAAACCCTACTCACAACCTGTATCATCATGGTCTTATTAAGATGGTTGTTTTAGCTGAATTGAAGAAAATGAATCAGACCTAGGAGCAATTTCTATATGAATTATCTAACTCCCATATTAGTTTGCCTCTAGTTAATGAAGTAAGCGAACCCCATATTCCTGATCCTCCCGATAAGGTATCCTTTGTGAATGTTTCTAAATATCGAACTTCTGTTAAAACACTGGATTGTGGTTCCCCTAGCCATATTTAGGAACAAGGAATTAAGAATTGTAAGAGAGTAGGAAGGTCCAATGCTAAGAAGCTTTGGGGGTTAAAAGGGTGACAAGCAAATTCTCAGTTTGATAGTGGGCAAGGACATCCTGACTTTGGAAAATTTCCTGTTCCATCAACCCGTAGGTTTACCCATAGCATGGCTACCTAGAAGAAAAAGATAGAACCTAAAGATAAAACACCTATTCACATCTAGTTATCTTCATCTACTTCTTCATATGCATGTGATGATTCTCATTCAACTGATTTCCATTATAGTCCTCCAACGCCGAGTCCTGTTGCAAATTCTTCATTTCCAATCCATTCCTCAGCATCTCAGGTTTTAAAATCTGATCAGAAATTCGTCAAATCTCATCGATAAGCTACTTCAGCCGAGGGGGTTGAATATTTTCAATAGAGAAACCTTGGGTTAACTAAACAATTACAGTAACATATTCGATTGGATCAATTTATTAAACAAGAAAATGCAGTCTTGAAAACTAAGGTGGCATCCCTGCAAACCCTAGTTGATGATATAACTGGGTCCAAACGTAGTCTTAGGAAATAGTTGAGGAAAAAGGATAAACAAATTGAGGAATTGATTAAAGCACATTAGAGAAAAACTCCATCCCCTCCTCAAGTGCATGTGTTGTTTAACACTTCAGCTTTAGTCTTTGGAATTTAACTCAAATTTTGATCATCAATTTTGTTTCTCAATTTTGTATATCAGGGTCAAAATTTTCTTGCATTGGGACATGCAAGGTCCTCAATCTTGGGGAGATGATGGCGTCCTATTTTTCTTGCTTAATGCTTTATTTCTAGTTCAAATTTATAAGGAACCAGGTATCTTTGACTCCATATTGTTATATATTTTATGTTCAAATATATATTTTCAAGGACTATATCCCAAGGTTCTTAAAACAGGTAAATTTTTGTATGTTCATTATTTTGTTTAGCATTTCGATGGATTTCAACTTATAATTAAAAACTATAACTTATTATTAAAAAATGCTGATCCTTTGTCAAAGTCTTGTTTCCCGCACAATTACCTTCTTTTCCTAGTGGCTCGATCCCGCACCTGTTTCGGCACTCATTGAGCATGTATCGATTGGTTCAGATATTTAGGGGATTTGTTTGCCGAAATAAGATGTGGGTTCTGCATTCAATCGTTTCAATATTGACCGTGAGCTACCTATTGGAATTATGTAGCCTTGCTATGTCCAAGAATCGTGGGCCCTAATCTTAAAAAAAGTGTGGGTTCTAGGCTACTTGATCACTGATTTGCAAAGGATCCGAATCAAATCTGATGTCTTAACCTATTTTCTGCATTGGATCAGTTGTTAGTTGTTTTAATCCTCCTGGATAAGCGTAGATCTTTTGGGTAGGGTCAACCCTTTTTAGTGGTCGACCCGTGATGTAATTTGAGTTATAAATATGTATGTGAAAACATAAAGGATCGATATGATATACTGTAAAAACTCTGATTTCAAGTTGTTAATCTACTACTACGTTTTACTTTAAACCTTCAGTTCCAGATCTACAAGTGTTGGAGGCAGGGCACACCTTCAACCCTTGTAACATATGCGTAGTTCTGTTTTATTCCTATCATTGTAAGCAAACGCATACATCATTTTTCCTTGATACTATTTTTATATGTATGTCTGTAGTTTTATAAATAAATAAACAGGATTTACAAGACTCATGATTGGAAATATATATGTGTTTGTGTTGGATTTGCTTGTATCACTAAATGTGTGTAGACAGACTTGTTTATGTTAATGAGCATACGTAGACATAGTATTTAAATCATGATTAATTCCAGATTTTATTTGCAGATTTAATTTGGTGAATTGTAGGTTTGAGAGAAATAGGAAGAGTAGTTAAACATGTTGAATCTGAATTTCTTTTTCTTTCATTTCTAGTAGCTAGATCATGTTGTAGGATTTAGTAATTGAGTGATCGAACCTCTGGCCAGAGTCTGTAGGTTGGCATTTTCATAATTTCTGTATAAAATATTTAGAATATGTATTGTTTTTAAAAGATTGTGAGGAATTTGGATGAAATTAGAGAGAGAGAGTTTGCAGCCTGTTAATATTTGAAATTGTGTATTTTCTAGTGTGTTTTGATTTCTTTTATTCATCCTCTCATCCATTATTAGCCATAGATTGATTTAGTTTGAAGGCTTAGCATAACTGTTTTGGAATTTAATGATGAATGTTAGACCCCTCGGTTTGATTGAATTGAGTTGAAACGTAGATTAGCTAAAACCCTATTTTTTAGCTCTGTCTGAATATTATTTTTCCAATTCATTTTTATAAGCATAGAGTTCAAGCAGTGTTGTTTCTTTTATTAGTGAATAGGTAAATTTATTTAAGTAATTATCTTGTAAATGACAGTGTTGGTGTGAAGTATAGTTGGTAGTCTTAAAGGTAACAAAATTCTAATTCCTGTAGAAGAGTTATTGTACTTGAAACAGATTCCTTTTTGATGATTGAGCAGTTTTAGAACTCTAGTGTGTATAAAGAAGAGTTTATTACATAGAGAAGTTATGTTGGAATTGTTTGAAACATTAAAGATTGACTAAATAACATTTCTTTTGTAGGTAAGTTTGAGATTTGAGATCTCTTTTGATAGTAGGATCTCCTTTAAGATTGGAACATTTGATTGCTTAGTTGCTTTGATTCTAAGAGTTAGAAAATTAAAGGCAGATTTGTTATTGGTATGTGGAGATTTTGGAAAATAGATTAAAAGTTAGTATGGTTTGAAATTTATTTAGGTTTCATTAATTGAACTTGGTAAACTTAAAATTTTCCTATTTGGATTCTAAACATCAATTAGAGATTGGTTCTTTTCTTAGATTAGACTTGACAGCTTTTGATCTTTGTTGCTCAAGAGAGTAGTTAGTTTTATGAACTATGTTCTTTCTCTTTGCATGCGAGTAGATTGAAGTCACCCTAGGAATTATCATTAAACTATTTTACCCCACACATATAGTGTACCAACTTGAAGCTTACGTGTCCCGGTCGATAATTAAATGTAAGGTAAATTACTTGATTATATTTTAAGCAATATGACTCATCACTTCCTCTTGGGAGGAATCTCAATCTGGAGAACACCAAGATTCTCTTTGAAGTACTCAAACTTCACCCTAGCCAATGGCTTAGTCAACACATCAGCTACCTATTCATCTGTCGCAACATACTAGAGCTTCACTACTCCTCTCTGTACCATATCCCTGATATAGTGATGCTTGATCTCGATATGCTTCGACTTGTCATGGAACATCGGATTCTCCAACAACTTCACACAACTTTGGCTGTTGCAATATATACAAGTAGCATCTAATTGGAGATCAAATAAATCAGATAGTAGATTCCTCAGCCATACTGCCTCACAACTAGTTGAACAAGCTGCAACATACTCTGCTTCAGCTGTACTCAATGCCACACAGAATTGCTTCCTGCTAAACCAAGAGATCACACCTGATCCCATACTGAAGTAGCACCTTGAAGTGCTCTTCCTATCGATGGCACTGCCTACCCAATCTGAATCAACATAAACCTCCAGGTTAATATTCTGATCAGTATTATACTTGAGCCTATAATCAACTATACCCATTAGGTACCTTAGAATATGCTTTGCAACAATCAAGTGAACATGTCTCGGATCTGTCAGGAACTGGCTCAAGGTTTTCAGAAAAAAAGAAAATATCTGGTCTCGTATTTGTCAGGTACATCAAGGATCTAATCATCTGATGATACATCGTGGCATCAACCAACTCAGATGAAACATCACTCAATAGCTTTAGGTTCGATGCCATAGGTGTGGTTAATGCCTTGCAGTCCATCATCCCAAATCTCTTCAGGATCTCTACTGCATACTTCCCTTTTTCGAGGAAGATTCCATCCGCATTCTGCCACACCTCCATGCATAGAAAATAATGCATCATACCCAAGTCCTTCATTTCGAACTCAACAACAAGATTTCTCTTCATATCAGTAATCAACCCATCCATACCTGTTACAAAAAGATCATCTACATGCAGTAGGAGCATCACTGGGTTGCCATCTTCAACCTTGTAGTAAAGGTTGGAATCTGTTTTACTCTTGGTAAAGCCCAAACTGGATAGAAAGCTGTCAATTCTGTCTTACCATGTACCAAGTGCTTGTTTCAAAGCATACAGGGATTTCTTTAATCTACACACATGAGACTCCCTGTCATGTGTCTCAAAACCAAGTGGCTGCTCCACATACACTTCCTCTTCCACTACACCATTCAAGAAAGCAGTCTTGACATCCATCTAGTGTATCTTCCATTTCATCACTATAGCCAGAGCAAGTACTGATATGATGGAAGTGTATCTGGCTATAGGTGCAAATTTTTTTTCTTAATCTATTCCTTCTTTCTAAGAGAAGCCACGAGCCACGAATCTTTCTTTATATTTTTCTATGCTTCCATTTGCAGCATGCTTGATCTTGTAGAGCCATTTGGAAGTCACTACAAACTTCCCCTCAGGTCTTGGGACAACATCTCAAACATCATTCTTCATGATCTATTGGTATTCTTCAATCATATAATCCTTCCATTCTTTCTTTTCTATTGCTTCTACATAGTTGGAAGGTTCTTTATCAATGAAATCACATAATAAGGCTACATAACTGGAACAAGACCTGGTTGTTTTCCTTTCTCTATGTAATTCTTCTGGAGCCCCATATCTTTCTGCACCTTGGATAACTTCTCGTACCCAAGCAGGTTTCCTCTTGTGAGGATTATTCTCCTTAGGTGGATATACAGGTTCTTGAGGTTCTTCTATTTCTCAATCTTCTTCTTGATATTCTTCATTCATGGTTGTGTCATGAATTCTGGGTGCTTCGGTTTCTTTAGGTTCTTCAGCAGGTCTCTTTTTGGATTTGTTGTAAGCTGAGTCTTCATCAAATGTCACAACCCTACTAATGTTGATATTATTGAATCCTGGGAAGTATATTCTGTAAGCTTTCGAGCTTTCAGAGTATCCAACAAATATACCCTTCCTTCCTGAAGGATCTAAATTTATCCTCTTTTCTTTCGGAATGTGTATGTACACTGGACAGTCGAATATTCTAAGATGGATGAATTTTGGTTTCTTGCCAGGAAAGACTTCTTCAGGTGTCTTATTCTTGAGTACTCTGTGTGGAGTACGGTTCTGTACATACATTGTTGTTCTTGCAGCTTCTGCCCATAGATGCATGGGAATATCTTGATCATGAAGCATGGCCCTTGCATCCTCCATGATCATTCTATTCTTCCTTTTTGCAACTCCATTCTGCTGTGGATTATATGAAGTGGTTAACTCCCTCTTAATCCCTGAATCTTTGCATAGGTATTTGAATTCATTAGAAGTGAATTCTCCGCCATTGTCTGATCAAAAAATCATGATCTTCTTTTCTATGTGGTTCTTGATCAAGGCTTTGAATTCCTTGAACTTGCTGAATACTTCATCTTTGTTCTTCATAAAGTATATCCATGTCTTCCTAGAAAAATCATCGATGAAGGAAACATAGTATACATACCTGCTTAATGAACTGGATGACATCGAACGACATACTTCTGAGTGGATGATTTCCAAGATTCCTTTTGCCTTGCTCTCACTACTTGGAAATGTATTCTTTGTGTTCTTTCCTTTTGCGCATCCTTTCCAAACACCATCATGTTTTGTCTGCATTTCTTGGAAGACGTTCAATAGATTTGCTTGCAAGTGGTAGTTCTCTGTAATGCACATGTGCAAGGATTCTATGCCAAAGTTCATTTGGTTCTACTGAGTCATGAACTAAAGCTTGTTCTAGTTGGCCCTTCAATTTGTATAGACCTCCTTCTTGTTCCCCGATTACTATTGCATCGTCAAAAGTCTTTCCCTTTGGCCACATAAGAACTTGGCCATCTACAAAAGCAACCCTCATTGCTTTTGCATCCAATGTAGATATGGAGAGGAGGTTCTTATTTATTCCTGGAACAAACAATACATTTTTCATCTTCATAGAATTTCTAGAGTCTAGCTTATAGGAGGATTCACCACTACATTTTATTGGATACTGGTAGTCATCCCCAAGTTTCACCTTGTGAGGTGATTCATGTTCAAAAAGTTTCACAAAGGATTCCTTGAATCATGTCATATGTTTGGAAGCACCACTGTCTATAATCCAATCATTGCTTCCATGTGAGATAGTTCCCGTGAGAGCGGAGATCAACACATAGTCTTCATCACTTGAAGAATCATCACTTTCTTGTCTGATTCTCTTTGTGGAAGGTTCCTCATCCTCTGCGGCATGAGCATGATGTCTTCTCTTGTTTCTTTTTTTCTTCTTTGAGTTCCCTTTGTTAGGGAAGTATTTGGATATGTGACCTTTCTCATCACATGTGTAACATCTAATAATAGACAGATCACTTCTAGAGTGTGAGATCTTACCTTTGGAGTGATGATGGTCCCTTTTGGTTTTCTTGGTGTGGGCTGTGAGTGCTTGATATTCACTTCCCATTTTTTCTTCTTGAGCTGCTATCCAAGCTTCTTCTTGAGAGAATTCTTCCCATAGTCTGCTGAATTTAACTAACTTCTTTCTGGCATAGATCCCTTGAATGAAAGAGTCCCATGCCCTAGGTAGACCATTCAGGGTGGTCATCACAATCTCTGCATTCTCCAATTCTTCATCTACTGCTTCCAGTTGTTCCTTGATCAGAGATACCCTTGTAAATTAGGATTGGATGGTCTCTACGTTCTGGATCTTTACATTCTTCAGTTGGTTTTTCAGAGTCATCTTCCTATTTATGTTCTTCCCTTCAAACAATTTGGTTAGGGCATCAAACATAGCTTTAGGTGTCTTTCGGGAGGACACTTGTGGTCTTTCGGGAGGACACTTGTGGTATGAGGTGATCCTTGATTGAATCAATAATAATCCTCTTAGCCATAACCAACTTCTTCTTGTGTAAGTCCTTAGCCTAATCTCCCTCTGGAACTGGAACCTCCTCATTGATATAGGAGTCCAACTCGTTTTCTTCTAGGACCAGGAAGATCCTATACTTCCAGGCTCGGAAGTTATCAGCTCCCTCAAGCTTTTCATCAAGCTTGGTATGATGAGACATATTAATTGAGAACCTCAAATGGAAATACAAAAGATTTAGATCTTACCAGGTCAAGATGTCAGATCTGGATTTGGAGTTGAATTTCTGCAGTGCTGGTTCAGGAGCAGATTAGGGTTTGGCTTTTCCAGAGTTCTGTCCAACCAAATGCTTTGAAATTGATCTCTAAACTTTGATTTTGAGGAGGATATCAATCCAGGCTTGGGCTCACTGAAAAATTCCACTTCTGTGCAAAGCCCTAATTTTCGGCAGTAGTGTCGGATCCAAAACTGAAAAAGCTCAGAAATGGATTATGCTTCGACATAAAGATGCGCCCTAGGGAGGAGAGTTAGTCCAACCTTCTTTTGCGGCAAATGTGTGGAGAGAGATCCACAAAGTAGGAAGCCCTAGTTCCTACAGCTGCACAATGTCTTCTTCTCAGGTTAGCTCTGATACCATGTTAGATTTTTATCATTTAAGCTAGCATTATATTAGGATCTTTAACTGAGAGAATAACAAGAACAACAATCAAACACAAGAGACAATGGACATAATGTTTTTCTTCGGTGAAAACATAAATGGAGAAAACCACGCAAATTCCTCAGAGATAGAATCACCACCAAAAGTAAAACCCCAAAACAGTAAGATGATCTACCGACAACAATAGCCTCTTTCTTTCTAGCCCCAGCAGCTTCTTCTCTCTCAGCTATGCGATACAACTGAGTGTGTGTGAGTGTATGATAAATAGAGAGGCTCACTCTATATTTATACTAATTCTTGACTTGACAATAAATCACTAGGGCTGAATTCTCTAGGAGAGTTTAATAACCCTAGGGCCCCGGAACTGCGGGGACTTTAACCCTTGAACAATAGGAGGGTTACCCACAATGACTTGACATGACTTGTTTACATTATTGAATCTCTTGATAGGAACATCGGTGCATGACATGACTCAAGTACATTATAGATACTTCCCGAAATAAACATCGGGGTACAAGACATAAGATATACAAGTGAATACATTCCGAAGTTACAAATACATCAACACAAATTCGTAGTCTCATTTGGTGTTGGTGGTGGTGACACTAAGGGAAAAGAAGCTGTCATGGTGGTATCGGCAAACAAACCAGGGCCCACATTCAACAATGGGGAGGCTAGTATGTTTTGAACCATGGTGTTGACCACAGGGATAACACTGGTGGGTGTGGTTAGCCCTTGCGGATCAATGGTGTTGATTGCAGGGATAACATTGGCGGGTGCCGTTAGCCCTTGCGGATCGTGATAAGTCAGTTGGTCGACCGTCATGATTTTCCCTTCATGGGGGAACATCATGAGATGGAAAATAGTTGATGCTATGACTCTCATGGTGTACATATAACTTCTTCCAAGGAGAAGGTTATAGTCCAATTGAGCATTGACAACCTCTATGTCAATCAGTACTGTTTTCCTGGCCAATGTGATGGGGACATGAGGGAGGATTCCTTGGGATTTAGTGGGGTGGCCATCATAATCCCACAGAGTAGTAGAATATGGTTTCATAAATGGGGATCCAAGATTCTTCTAGACTAAGGTAGACATAACGCACGTGGATGCCCCCTCATCCACTATACACCGATGCACAACCAAATTCCGGATGGAGACCGGGATTTGGAAGGCAATGGTTGATGGCATACGCGGTTCTCTATTCTTTGTGTCGAATGTGATCAACTTGGAGTCGGAGGGGTCTACAGTAGCAAAGGTGGCTAGTAAGGATTTCCACTGTGTTGGGAAAGTTTTGAGTACATCAAGAGTGGGCATGGCCGTAGGTGTTTGGGCCAAATCATCCACGATGCTGTAGCTTACAGTAGCTCTAGCCGTGACATTCTTGGCAACCCGCCGTATGGGGAGGCGCGGGGGAAAAGGGGGTGGATGAAGAGGTCCATTGGCTATTTTGGATGTGGATGTTGCTGATGGGTAAACAGGTTCGGTGTTGGTTCCATACTAGTTTCATCTGGTCTGTAAATTGACCTCTTCAGTTGTCATGGCTAGTAAGTGGTGAACACCTATTTCTGCTATCGGAGGTGCCCCCAGGGCATTGGGATTGGGTTGGGGAGCAGGTGCAGTTGCTACCAGTCCTTGAACAGGAAATGGGTTTTGGAGCACCATGGGTGGAGGCCCTGGTGGTGCTTGGTTGGGTTGAGCTGGGGCTACTGTATTGGTAGCACACTGAACCTCGTTGTGGATGGCCTACTTGGTGTGACCCGTGAAGGGGCACTCATGTGTATAGTGCCCGTAGACCTTACACAACTTGCATAGATGATTTGTGTGCAGCAGAGTGTTGCACCTAGGTGCATTTGGTTGTTGAGGATTTTGTCCTGGGCAGTTCACCACTACATTGTTGGGAGGGTTTGGTTGTTGACTACCTCCCTGCGGTTGATTGTTGCCTTGGTTTTGGGCCCGGTTATTTCTGGCTTGCCCTTGATGATTATTGAGGGTTGGTTGGTTGGGACGATTTTGCTGTGCAAACACCTGTCCCAAAGGTGCTGGTGGAGTGGGGGCAGGGGCTTGAGCAGCTTGCATAGGTGGTGCATAGTAGACTTGGGGGGGGGGTGTGGAGGTTCCACAAATGTGGGCATTTGTCTCGCATATTGTTGTGGCAGCAAAGCTAATGCCTGGGCCTGCTGCGGTGGTGTAGGTTGTACATAAGAAGTGGTAGTTCCGGACTGGGACATCATTCTTGCATAATCCAAAGTTTGGTTTGTATAGGTAACACTAGGGATGTTGCTTGGTTGCAGTGGTATTACAGGTGGTGTTGGGCGATGCTGTGGTTGGTGGGAGACAAAACCTATGATGCCATCTATGGCATGAGATGCCCTTGGTGCATCGGGGTAGGAGGTTCCTTCACGGGGAGCATCTGGAGTGATAGTGTAAAGGTATCTAGACTGTGCATAGATCAGATCAAACTGCTGGGCTTTAAAGATGGCCTCCTCTTTGGATTGGGGATGTTCAAATGCTACATCCTCTGCTACAGGTGGTAGCATAGTTTTTAAGAACGTCCAATCCAGGAAGATACTGTCATCACGTTGAATCTTGCACAAACTACGACATCACCACCACTCGTGGATGTCGTCGGTGATGTGGGTGACAGTATTCTGGTGGCAAGATGGCAATATCTCCACCCCTTCATTGTATCTAACGAGGAGTTGGAAATACTGCATGAACATGAAAACCAAGGAATTAAAATCTGGGTATTTGGCTTGTGGTATCTCAATGTACCACTTTGCTACAACACCTATGAGGGTGCGTTGGAATAGTCTGAGCCTGATAGAATCATCTACGATGCTATTTGATGAGAACCATAGGTGAAACATCATGATGTGGTTTTGGGGGCACTCCCCTGCCTTCCCTTCAAACTTGGGAATGTCTGAGGGGAGTTTGGTTGGCATGGGAGGCCAAAACGTTTGATGGTGAATAGGGTCGTTTGTTAACCAAGCCAAGTCAAGCAGGTTGAGGCATGCCATGAAAGGAAGGTTTGACCCAAGGTTGATGTGAGATGGGGTAGTAATGGTGGTGGGGTTTGCAGGGACATGATGCACCTGCATAACTGGGGGTACTTGTGGCACCATTGTGGATGGGCCACTACCCCAAAGTGTGTTAAACGAAACTATGTGAGTGGAAGGGCCACTGCCCCCATGTGTGACAGGAGGGGCAGTGTAGGTGGAAGGGCCACTACCCCCAAGAAAGCCAAGTGGGATAGTGTGGGTGGAAGGGACACTGCCCCCATGTGTTATAGGTGGGACAACTTGACTAGTAAATATGGGGGTTAGTATCTGGGTTATAATGGTTTTCATGACTGTACTTAGGCAGGGGTGTTAGTGGTGGTGTGGGGTGTGGACATGGGTCCATTGGCAATCACTAAGACAGAAAATGGATCTGGGTTTGCACCAGCCATGGGGCTAGATGGTGCAGTATGCAGGTTTGGCTCAGATTGGTATGATTTTGAGTTTGAATTAGTGTCTGTGTGGCCTTCTGATGGTGTAGAGGGTCGTCAAGAATGGTCTTGACAGTGTTGGTTTAAGGACCCAAACTGTGGTCGATCTCCTCTCAGGCGTGAGGAATAATGTGGGGAATCAATTGTGTTTGATTTGTATGTCAAGTGGTGAAATATGGTAATGAATTCTGGACCTCGGTTTCAATGGCTTCCTAATGGCTTTTAGGTGGTCAATCGACCACCAAGACTACCAGGAGGCAACACTTGGATTTTTCCTCACAGGAGTGCAAGTCAATCGGTGGGGGTCGTTTCTCATTTCACTTGGCAATTCCTCTCAGCGACCAGCTACTTTGGGGTTCTTATGGTACTCCTCACAATGAGTTTCTAGGTTGAGCCCAAGTACTTCCCATGGTTGAGGCAGTCAAGGAATTATGTCCTCAAGGACTGCTAGTGTTTGACTTAGTGTAAATTATAAATTTTAATGGCTAGCTCAGTGTCATGAACTGAGTTTGGTTGTTTTATGTTGTACGTTTTGTGTGCATGGTTTTTGTATTTGTGTTACCTTTGGTGGCTGCTTACATGGTTTATGAATAATTTGCAAATAATGTTTGGTTTATATCAGAATTCATAACTTGGGTAAATTATTGATGAAATCAGTACATTGTAAATAGAAAACCAAACACATGCCATGCCTGAATCTGAACTGTGGTAGCCTGACTAGGTGACTACCTTACATTTGTATTTCTATTCAACCAGGAAAGGGTGCTGAGATCTCAACAACATGGGACTAATCCCATCCATAGATCCTCAGGTCACCCTCCCAGTGCAAGGTCGGTCAATAGGGAGGACGCAAACGCCGTGAAACCCCCATTAGTCTCCACCCCCTCTACCTTCCAGGTCACCCGTTTTTAGTGGTTTAGAAAAATGACAGGTGAAGTGCCTATTACTATACGAGCTTCACCCTTCGTCTTATACCATAATACCTTGAAGGGTGATGACTGGGTAGAGGAGGAAGGGATAGGCAAGATGTTAATTTCAATTTAAGGATTGAAACTTATAGTAACTCTATCTAAGCTTTAATTAGATTTGTTAACCAATTAACCATTTGATTTAAGAGTGATTTACACAGGCTGCAATGAAATAAAAAAAGAATGAATTGAAATAAACATATATTGATGGACAGATGTGGTTGAGCCGCACTGACAGTCCCAGTAGAAGCAAATAGTGAAGCCCAAAAATGGGTGGCGCACCTGTAGAGGACCTGTTTTTGAGAAGTGTATTGTGATCAAACTGTGAGGAATTACCTCAAAAGGTTGAAAACCCACTTCGAAAACTGGCCCTTTTACCCCTTATAGTAGGAAAATTCACAAATGAATCAACTTTTTGGGCTAAAATGAGCCCGAAAACAGGTGAATTTTCAGAAATTTGATTCAGCCGTTTTTGTATAGTTGAGCGATATGCAAATCACAGAACGACCAACAGTAACTAGTACTATGGCCAAAAAAATAACAAAAATGAAATAAACATATCTATCAACCTAAATAAGCAAAGATATATCAAACTAAGTAAGAAAAATATAAAAAATAAAACCCAGGGATCCAGTGGGATCGACCCGGTATGGTCGCCAAATTTGTAGTAGGGCTTTCACCCTAGCTATAGAGCAGGAACGATTCCCTTCCATCTATAGGATGGAAGGGTAGGGTTCCTATGAGAATGGAAGAACAGAAAGAAATAGAAAATGAAAATAAAAACGAAACCCCCGTAGACAAGGTTAGGACTAAGCTCCACAACAATGCATCAAACTTGTTAGAAAACAAAGAGGTTTTTGCAAGCAATCAATGGATACCTGCAACTTAATGTTAAACCACAAACCCGCAAACAAAGAATGTCAAAAAACAAAGAAAAAACATAAAATAGACAAGTATACCTTCTCTGGTTGGAATGAGCCACCATGACCTAGCTTCGAGAAGCACCTCTCAATGGATGGGGAGCTTTGGCTCAATGGAGAAATGGAGGAAAGGGAGGGTGAATGGCTTGAGAGGTAAATGGTCTCAAGGCACTCACATAGGAAGCATAACAATAGGGAGAGAAGGAGTGATTTGAGAGTGACCTCCACCCCTCTATTTATACTTTTTCTTAAGATTTTTAGGGTTTTAAGCCCCCGGTTGGGGCTTTAGCCCCTTTTTTGGGATTTTATCCCCTTTCACTCAATATTGACCTCTCTTAGGGGTTTTAAGCTCCTTTGAGGGGTTTTAGCCCCTTTTTGGAGGCTTTAGCCCCTATGAGAGCTATTTTGGCTCTTTTTAGGGGTTTTTAAGCCCCTTTTCATATTTTTAAGTCTTCTTGAGGGTGTGGGGGTCAAATGGGGTAAAATAAGGGCCGCATATGGATGTCTTTAGGTGGTGTAGATCATGTAGAGCTCATTGTGGGATTTTTTGGGTTAACATTTCCAACCCCTCCCAAAGTCCCTACTACAAACCTTTAAGGGTGGTTTGAAACCCCCGTCGTAGGTACCTACTGGGGCATTTTCAAAACCGCGTCGTAGGTACCTAGGAGGGCGGTTTCAAACCCCCCTCATAGGTACCTACGGGGAAAAATTTAAACCCCCCCATAGGTTCCTACAAGGGCGGTTCTAAACCCCCCCCTAAAACTACATCTTACTAACATTTGGGGGCGGTCTTAACAAGCCCCCCCCAATAGCACCGACGCTAAAATTTTGAAATTTCAAGGGAAGTTCTAAAAGAGATCAAAACTAATGCTAAAAGTGACTTTTAGGGGAGATTTCAACCCCCCACCCTAAAAGTATCTATTACAAAACTTTTGGGGAGGTCATAAACCCGCCTCGTAGGTACCTACGAAGGCGGGTTGAAACCCTCCCTAAAACTCTTTACAAACCTTTGGAAGTAGTTATGAACTCCCCTCATATAAAATTACAAAGGGGATTTCAAACCCTCCTCGCTGTAACATACAAGGCAGTTTTGAACCCCCCTCATAGTGACATATGAAGTCAATTTAGAACCCCCATCGTAGCAGCATACAAAAACGGTTTGAACCCCCCCTATAATGATAATAAATCATAATAAATTATATTTTATTAAGAATATCAGTATTGCAATATCATTAGGGAACGAATGAATCAAACCTTCAACCTCCTGCTTGTAATGTAGGTGCTCTTCCATTGAGATAGAACCCTTTAATAATTGGGGAAATGGGAAATATTAACACCAATATTGCATCATTTGTAATTCTAAGAAAAGACTAAGAATCCAAACATTGTTTCTGACTTAAGAGGCCTAAGAAAGTAGTTTGAATGAAGGACTAAAGAGCCAACTAAGGATGCCTCTTGTGACTTGTATCGAAGTGGATAAAACCTTTGTTTAAAGGAGGCAATCCTCAAAATACACTATAGACACAGGAGATGAGTTTCAAATACAACCCAAACATTGCAATGGGGAATGATTGAAATGAATCGACTCATATTCTATAGCATATAATAGTCTACCCCCATGAAAGAAAAAGTGTCAATGTCCAAAATTTTGAAATAGGAAGATAAGCAATTAAAAATGAAGATGATCATTATTACCCGCCTATTTGCCAGGGTATTTGCTGGTGATTTTTATTAGATGTTCATAAAGTGGATTCATCTTTTCCAATTTTTTTTGGGTGGTCTATAGTTGTTTACAACAGTCTGGAACTATTTGAGGTTTGAAACAACCACCAAAGATTGTCATAGGATCCCTAATCTCAAGGATTATGCAATCAGGGTTTGATCAAGCCAAGCACCTAAAATGTAGTAAATATAAGTTGTTTTCAATCCATTTCTAGGTTAAAGTAATTATAAGTTGGTCAAGCTAAAGTACTTCTTAGTTTTCCCATGCCCAGAATCAAAGGACACATGTTAATGGTTTATTCCACTTCAAGAGTTTTGAACACCCTTCATTGAAGTTGCTTTTATTCTGATATCACAATATTTGAAGATGTGTAGAAAAGGTACCGGGGCACAAATATTTTGCCAATGGTTCAATAAAATTGGTATCTGTCATCCAACAAAGTCATTGAAAGGAAATCGAAGAATGGAGTTAAAAACTCCCACAAGAACCCAAACCGTTGAATCTATTTCAAGACGATGGATATGAGCATTGTGGGATTTTCGATGGGCCCCAGGCCAAGGTACAAAAGAAAACCTTAGATATTGTTGGATGAAGGGATAGATCAATGGTCTAGGTTTTACTACGAGATTTATAAGTGCCTTACAATATTCTTGTAATAGCTTCACATGACCTCACATTGGCCCATTGTATAATGAGATGCTTGGCCTCCAACTCCATCACAAGGATCCTTTCAATTCAAATCCCTATTCAAACGAGATTCCATGTCATATGATACACTTGGAACCAACAATGGATGGTTCAATTAGCTTTAGATCTCTAATTGTTTTTCTCATGACAAGTCAATTGTGTGGCTCTTAGATAGATCGCAATATTTTGGACCAAGGAAGGGGGGGGGGGTATTTAGCCGTGAAATGTAGTTTTAGGAAGAAGATATAGAGGTGTGTGGCCTTGTACTGAGTTATAAATGAGGCTCCTATACCCTTAGCCTAAGTGAATAGAAAAGTGGATTATATTTTGTACAGAAGGTTGTGTCGGTTCCTTGGGAAGGTTAATAACCAAGACCTAACACTTGCACCCCTGGTGATTAAAGAACAATGTAATTGTTTCTCATACCTTCACCATTTAGTAATTATTGAGGCTTAATGTCCCTCAAGGGGTACTACTTTTGGAAGGCCCTGTAAAAATTCAACTTTCCACTAAACCTCGGTTTTTTGGGAGGAAGATTACTTGTTTCTTCCTTAGGGACTTTTTTAGTGGTGTGGACACTTTTGTTTCTATTTGGAGTCTAGATTTCCTCTAGAATTGATTTATTACATTTTTCATATAATTTTTCAATTCTAAAAATTCAAAATTCAAAGTGGCTTCTCTCTCAATCCACCACTCATGGCGACATCAATGTGAGTCACAAGAACTTGAAGGGCTCGATAAAACACGGAGACAGATACAAAAAGAATGTGAAACTAAACCATTTTTAATTTTAATTGAAGATCAAAATCAACCCAATACTAAAAAATTTAGAGAAACAGTTGACAATCTTGCTCCATTTGACATTGAAACAATAGAAAACCATACAACTGATCATGCTAATCTACTGTTTCATCTTTCAGACCTAGTAATACTTGCGGTAAAAAAATAATTGGATAACCTTAACCCTATTTTCACATATCCAAATAACATGCAAAATCCAACACTTAACCCTTTAGCTTCTTCTGAAGCTCCAAGGACCACATTGGTTTAGCCACAAATGTTGGCTGGTGGAGGTAATACCTTCAATTTGACCCCAATAACAATCCCAATAGTTAATGTACATGTTAATAATATAAGTTCAACCAGGAATTAATACAAGTATCCCTATTGGAGGGTGTACCTTTCCAAACATGGGTTTCCCACATGGAAGGACTTATCAAGGTCAAAATTTACAAGGAGTTAATTTGAATCCTTTTGGTCAACCTAATATTGGTCTAGTTTTCACTTCTATAGGAAACTCTACACCTTGGAATGGTAATATTCCTAGTGGAGGAAATGGACCTTGGAACATGAATGCCAATTGGAGCCATCATCTGCAAATGAGTGGAAATGTTCCAGGAGGGTATCCTCCTACCAATACTAACACAATGTTTGGGGGTAACCATACACCTCCAATGACCACTATGCCAAGGGGAATTCCACCTATGAATCATTTCTTAAACTTGAGTAGTATGGGTATTGAAAGTAACCAATATTTCAGGAACCTACCCCCACAGGGGGGAAATCCACATTGGAGTACTTCTCAGTTACAAGGACAATATCCTTGGAATGGTCAAATCCCATAAAACTATCAACCCTGTTGGAGCCCACATCCACAAGGAGGTAATTCACCTTTCAATACCATCCTGCAATGGAATGGGAAAAATACTGGGAATAACCAATATTTTTGGGGTCCTTCTATTCAAGGAGGTAATCCACCATGGAACATAAAGCATACCCCAGGTCAATGGAACTATCAAATTCCACCCACATATCAAACACCTATGACGACACCTATTAGATCACCATTTATATCCACATTGAATCTCTCGGATTTATCTTGGTTGACCAATGATCATGTTCTACATATGAATGGATGTCCAACCATACCAACCAAAATTCCTTCAAACATACCCAAGTTCGATGGATGACCAGGGGAAAATCCGTCAAATCACGTGATGACATTTCATTTATGGTGTTCATCCAATTCCCTAGTCAATAATATTATCAGGTTGAGGTTGTTTCAATGGACCGTCATGGAAACCACTACGAAAGGGTACATTGAATTGCCACATAATACATTCACATATTTTTCATCTTTAGCCATGGTATTTTTGACACATTTTCAAATACCTATCCAATATGAGACGGGCACTGAACTGTTGACTTCGCTTAGGAAATCTACTTCTATTCACATCTCTGATCATATACATGAGTGGAAAAGGCTCCGAAGGATTATTAAAGAAGAAATCCTAGATCAATTCTTAGCAGATTGGTTTGTAAAATCACTATTGCCTACTCTTTCCAAAGACATAGCTATGTCAGGAGCCATGAATGAAGAGAAACTCATTCAAAGTTCCCAACAAATGGATTTTATATATTCACAATCGGGCACACTTTATGATTTAATACCTCTTGCTGCAAGACCCGCATATGATCCAGTAAGGCCATTGAAAGGACCTCATGCTGATGGTGTGATAGGTTTTGTTAGCCAAATTTATCAACTTTCCCAACAAATGGGACAAGTGTCGGTTCAAACTTATCAACTGATAGCTGGCTAGGCAAACCAACAACCTACAAATCCTACCCAAACTTCGGAAATCCTCATAGTCCAAAATAAGGACCAAAAAGGAAAAAAGAAGAAACAAAAGAAAAATCCAAATGCTAATGCTGGGACAGGAGATGCACCTCAAATAAATGCTCAACCAAAAGGCTATCAAGAGAAACAGAAAAACAAATATCCTTGAAAAATTTGTCAAAGAGATCATCTTGATCACCTATGCCCTCATATGGATGACATTCATCAAATGTTTTCTCAATGCAATGGCCAAAAAAACCCTGCGGTTTTGACTCAACCTTTTCCATAACATCAACAAATGGTTGCTGTAGGTCTGATACCCCTGCAAGGGGGAAACCAAGCAAACCTTCCTCAAGGAGTTAACCAAGAAAACCCTTTGCAAGGGGGAAATACACCCATTTCAAACATCTTTAAACAAGATCATGAGGTCAATATTAAAACAGGGGATCATTCCTATGAAACAACACCTAGTGTTTCAAAGTAATCGGCATAAAAAAAAATGGTTCTCTCACTATCGAGAAACCAAAAATTGACATAGTACCTCAACCCCCCAAAGGGGTTTTAAGTAAAACAAAACATAATCCTAATGCAAGAGAAGCTCAAAACTATAGTATAGTGGAGGAATTAACTCAAACACCTTGTGTCATGTCGGCCTTGGAGGTATTACAAAGTTGTCCTACTCAAATAAAAGCACCATTGTCTTCCATTGGTGCAATTGACCATAATGATGCTCATTTGATCACCTTTGATTTAGAACAACTAACAAGTAGGTTTCCATCACATGTCGCTTTTCAAATCAAAGTGCTCTCACATGGGGTGAATATTTTTCAAACCATTATTGATGAAGGATCATCCACCCGTGTCATGTCCTTAGGATGGTGGAAAGGCTTAGGATCACCCACTTTGAAACCATAAAACAAAGTCCTTAAAGCATTTGATGGACACTCCTTCCCACCTCATGGACTCATTACTGTTGATGTATTTGTAACTTCAGAATGTATTCATCTATGTATCTTCTATATTGTAACCTGATGTTTATTCCAGGATGTATCTATTATGTATTTGAGTCATGTTGTCATGCCCTGATGTTTCGATCGGGAGGATCAATAATTTAAACAAGTCATGTCAAGTCATAGTGGGTAACTCTCCGATTGTGTAAGAGTTAAAGTCCCCGTAGTTTCGGGGCACTAGGGTTATTAGGATCTCCAAGTAGAGTTCGGCCCTAGTAGGGTTTTAGTCATGTCGGGATTAGTATTAATAGAGAGTTGGGATCTCTATTTAGCACACATCACTCACACAATCAAGTGTAGCGCATAGTTGAGGAAGGAGAAGACACTGGGGCTAGAAAAGAAGAAGATTACTACTATCGGGATTGCATCTTATTGTTTTGGGGTTTTACATCTTGTGCTGATTCTATCTCTGAGGAAGTTGCAGGGTTTTCTCCATTTATGGTTTCCCCGATCAAAAACACTGTGTTCATTGTCTCTTGTGTTTGATTGTTGTACTTGTTATTCTCTTAGTAAATATCCTAACATAATGCTAGCTTAATGTTGAAAAACTAACATGGTATCAGAGCTAACTTGAGAAGAAGACACTGTGCAGCTGCGGGAACTAGGGCTTCCTAGTTTGTAGATCTTCCTTCACATATTTTTAGAAAAATTAAGGTGGAGCAACTCTCCTCCTTAGGGCGCATCTTTTTGTTGAAGCAGAATCTAATTCTGAGGTTTTTTAGTTTTGGACCTGTCACTGCTATCGAAAATTAGGGATTTTCACAGAAGAGGAATTTTTCAGTGAGCCTAGGCCTAGATTGATCTCCTCCCCAAAATCAAAGTTAGGAACAAATTTCAAGGCATTTGGGTAGACAAAACTCTGGAAAAGCAAAACCCTAGTTTGCTCCCAAACCAACTCTGCAGGATTTCAGCTCAAGTTTCAGATCTGACATCTTGAACCTGGTAAGATCTAAAATCTTTTGTATTTCCATTTGAGGTTCTCATTTAATATGTCTCATCATAACAAGCTTGATGAAAATATTGAGGGAGCTGAAAACTTCCGAGCCTGGAAGTATAGGATCTCCTTGGTCCTGGAAGAAAATGAATTAGACTCCTACATTCATGAGGAGGTTCCAGTTCCAGAGGGAGATGAGGAAAAGGCATTACATAAGAAGAATATGGTTATGGAAAAGAGGATCATTGCTGATTCTATTAAGGATCACCTTTTCCCACATGTTTCCTCTCTCAAGACACCTAAAGCTATGGTTGATGCCCTAACCAAATTGTTTGAAGGGAAGAACATCAATCAGAAGATGACTCTGAGAAACCAACTGAAGAATGTGAAGATTTAGAATGTAGAAACACTCCAATCTTACTTCACAAGAGTGTCTCAGATCAAAGAGCAACTAGAAGCAATTGATGAAGAAGTGGAAAATGCAGAGATTGTGATGACTACATTGAATGGCCTTCCTAGGTCATGGGATTCTTTCATCCAAGGAATTTGTGCTAGGAAGAAGTTAGTCAAGTTCAACAGAATATGGGAAGAGTGCTGTCAAGAAGAAGCTCGGATAGCAACTCGAGAAGAGAAGATGGGAAGTGAAGACCAAGCTTTTACGGTACACTCCAAATCTCACTCCAAGTCAAGCAAAAGAAAATATCATGGTTCTAGAGGTAAGCACTTTCACAAAAATAATACTAGAACAGATGTATCTAGGATCATATGCTATACTTGTGAAGAAGCAGGACACTATGCAAGGAATTTTCCTAACAAACAGAAGATATTAAAGAAGAGCAACAAAAGAAGACATCATGCTCATGCTGCAGAGGATGATGAACCATCCAGGAAGAGATCCAGATATGAAAGTGAATATTCTTCAAATGAGGATGAATATGTTCTGATATCAGCTCTCACAGGTAACATTACTCATGGTAGTGATGATTGGATTATAGACAGTGGGGCTTCCAAACGTATGACTGGATTCAAGGAATCCTTTGTTAGACTATCAGAACATGAATCACCTCACAAGGTAAAGCTAGGAGATGACTACCAATATCCAATAAAAGGTAGTGGGGAATATTCATATAAGTTAGACTCTGGAAAATATTTAACAATGAAAAAAGTATTGTTTGTGCCAGGACTAAAAAAGAACCTTCCTTCCATATCAACATTAGATGCAAAAGGAATATGGGTTGCATTCATAGATGGTCAAGTCATCATGTGGGGAAAAGGAAAGACTATCGATGATGCGGTAGTGATTGGAGAATAAGAAGGAGGATCGTACAAATTAAAGGGCCATCTAGAACAAGCCTTAGTCCATGACACAGTAGAGCCAAGTGAACTTTGGCATAGAAGGCTTGCACATGTGCATTACAGAGCACTACCTATTGCAAGGAAAGCTGTCGAAGGTCTTCCAGAAATACAAGCAAAACATGATGGGGTCTGCAAAGGATGTGAAATAGGAAAGAATACAAAGAAGACATTTCCAAGCAGTGAAAGCAAAGAAAAAGGAATCTTGGAAATCATCCACTCCGATGTATGCAGTCCTATGTCATCAAACTCTCTAAGCAGGTATGCATATTATGTTTCTTTTATTGATGATTTTTCTAGGAAGACATGGGTTTACTTCATGAAGAACAAAGATGAAGTATTCAGTAAGTTCAAAGAATTCAAAGCCTTGATCGAAAACCATAATGAAAATAAGATCAAGACCATTCGATCAGATAATGGTGGAGAATTCACTTCAAATGAATTCAGAGAGCTATGCAAAGAATCAGGGATTAAGAGGGATTTGTCCACTCCTTATAATCCACAACAAAATGGGGTTGTAGAACAGAAGAAAAAAACTATCATGGAAGCTGCAAGAGCAATGCTTCATGATCAAGACCTTCCTATGCATCTTTGGGTGGAAGCTACTAGAACAATAGTGTATATACAGAACCATACTCCACATAGAGTACTCGAGAACAAGACTCTTGAAGAAGTCTTCTTCAGTAAGAAACCAGAATTCAACCATCTCAGAATATTCAGCTGTCCTGTGTACATCCACATTCCAAAAGAGAAGAGGACTAAATTATATCCCTCAGGAAAGAAGGGTATATTTGTGGGATACTCTGAAAGCTCAAAGGCTTATAGAATATATTTCCCAGGATATATGAAGATTGACATCAGCAGGGATGTGACATTTGATGAAGACACAGCTTACAACAAATCCAAAAAGAGACCTGCTGAAGTACCTAAAGAAGCAGAAGCACCCAGAATTCATGATACAACCATGAATGAAGAAACTCGAGGAGAAGATCGAGAATTTGAAGAACCACAAATACCTATAGATTCACCTCTGGAGAAGAATCCTCATAAGAGGAAACCTGCTTGGGTACGAGAACTTATCAAAGGTGCGGAAAGATACGGGGCTCCATAAGAGAATCACAGAGAAAGAAAGAGGACCAGATCCAATTCTGGGTATTTAGCTTTATTATGTGATTTCATTGATAAAGAACCTTCCAGTTATGAAGAAGCGGTAGAACAAAAAGAATGGAAGGATGCTATGATCGAAGAGTACCAATCGATCATGAAGAATGATGTTTGGGATGTTTTCCCAAGACCAGATGAGAATTCAGTTGTAACTTCCAAAACGATTACAAGATCAAGCATGCTGCAGATGGTAGCATTGAAAAGTATAAGGAAAGATTTGTAGCTCGAGGTTTCTCTCAGAAATAGGGAATAGACTATGAAGAGACCTTTGCACCTGTAGCTAGATACACTTCCTTCAGATCAGTACCTGCTCTGGCTGTAGTGATGAAATGGAAGATACACCAAATGGATGTCAAGACTGCTTTCTTGAATTGTGTAGTAGAAGAGGAAGTGTATGTAGAACAGACACTCAGTTTTGAGACACATAACAGGGAGTCTCATGTATGCATATTGAAGAAATCCCTGTACGGTTTGAAACAAGCACCCAGAACATGGTACGACAGAATTGATAGCTTTCTATCTAGTTTGGGCTTTACCAAAAGTAAAGCAGATTCCAACCTTTACTACAAGGTTGAAGATAGCAACCCAGTGATGCTTCTACTATATGTAGATGATCTGTTTGTGATAGGTATGGATGGGTTGATTACTGATACAAAGAGAAAGCTTGCTGCCAAGTTTGAGATGAAGGAATTGGGTATGATGCATTACTTTCTAGGTATGGAGGTGTGGCAGAGTGCAGATGGAATCTTCCTTGGATAAGGGAAGTATGCAATATAGATCCTAAAGAGGTTTGGGATGATGGACTGCAAGATTATGGCCACACCTATGGCATCAAACCTGAAGCTATTGAATGATTCTTCTTCAGAGACGGTTGATGCTACGATGTATCGTCAGATGATTGGGTCATTGATGTACCTGATGACCACGAGACCGGACATTTGCTCTGTTGTGAACACCTTGAGCCAGTTCTTGACAGATCTGAGAAATGTTCACTTGATTATTGCAAAGCATATTCTGAGGTACTTGAGGGGTACAATTGATTTTGGGCTCAAGTATGATGCAAATCAAAATATTAACCTGGAGGGTTATGTTGATTCGAATTGGGCAGGCAGTGCCATCGATAGAAAGAGAAATTCAGGGCGTTGCTTTAGTATGGGATTAGGTGTGATCCCTTGGTTTAGCAGGAAGCAATCCTGTGTGGAACTGAGTACACCTGAAGCAGAGTATGTCGCAGATTGTTTAGCTAGTTGTGAGGCAGTATGGCTGTGGAAGCTACTATCCGATATATTTGATCTCCAGTTGGATGCTACTTGTATACATTGTGACAACCAGAGTTGTGTGAAGTTGTCAGAGAATCCAGTATTCCATGACAAGTCAAAGCATATCGAGATCAAGTATCACTATATCAAGGATATGGTGCAGAGGGGAGCAGTGAAGCTCCAATTTGTTGCGACGGAGGAACAGATAGCTGATGTGTTGACAAAGCCATTAGCCAGAGTGAAGTTTGAGTACTTCAGGGAGAAGCTTGGTGTTTTCCAGATCGAGGTTTCCTCCAAGGGAAAGTGATGAGTCACAAAGCCATTCTGATGAGCAGGTCAGATGTAAGGGCTGAGCCATTCTGTCATGGTGAGAGGATTTAGTTCCTTCCATGTCAGATGTGAGTGCTAGCCATTCTGTCGAGTAGGACACATATAAGGGCTACCACCTTTCTGATGAGTAGGTTAGATGTGAGTGCTGGCCATTCTGTCGAGTAGGATAGATATAAGGGCTACTGCCTTTCTGACGAGTAGGTCAGATGTGAGTGCTAGCCATTCTGTCGAGCATGACAGATATAAGGGCTACCACCTTTCTGATGAGTAGGTCATATGTGAGTGCTGGCCATTCTGATGTAGGATAAGATCCTACATAGATATAAGGGCTACCACCTTTCTGACAAGTAGGTCAGATGTGAGTTCTGGCCATTCTGATGTAGGATAAGCTCCTGCATAGATATAAGGGCTATTGCCTTTCTAATGAGTAGGTCAGATGTGAGTGCTGGCCATTCTGATGTGACTGTAGGATTAGGTCCTATATGATCAGATATAAGGGATACTGCCTTTCTAATGAGAATGTTAGATGTGAGTGCTGGCCATTCTGACGAGTAGGTCAGATGTAAGAGCTACCAAAGACCTACGAGGTGGTAGGCATACACCCAGCATGAAAGAAGGCTGGCTCTGTAGAACTTCCTATGACGAGAAGAATCATGAGATAACACATATGATGATGACCAGATGAGATCTAGATCGAGCTATGATCCAGATCCAGTTATGATGACTCCGAGAGATCCAGATCGAGTGACGATCTAGATTCGGTAGTGATGATCCAGATCGAGAGATGATCCAGATCGAGAGATGATCCAGATCCAGATCCAGATCGAGTGATGATCCAGATCCAGTCTAGTGATGACGATCCAGATCGAGTGATGATCCAGATCCAGTGATGTTGATCCAGATTGAGAGATGATCCAGATCCAGTGATGTTGATCCAGATCGAGAGATGATCCAGATCCAGTGATGATGTCCCATGATGATCCAGATCGAGAGATGATCTAGATTCAAAGGATAAAGATGACTTGAAGACTCAGAAGACTCAAGATGCAGATGATGAGATGATCCAGTTGATACAGAGAAGAAGACCAGCGCTGAAAATTGTGTCGAAACAATACCTTCCTAGTTAAGAGGGAGTGTTGATGTATTTGTAACTTCAGAATGTATTCATCTATGTATCTTATGTATTGTAACCCGATGTTTTTTCGAGGATGTATCTATTATGTATTTGAGTCATGTTGTCATGCGTCGATGTTCTGATCGGGAGGATCAATAATGTAAACAAGTCGTTTCAAGTCATAGTGGGTAACTCTCCGATTGTGTAAGAGTTAAATTCCCCGCAGTTTCAGGGCACTAGGGTTATTAGACTCTCCAAGAAGAGGTCGGCCCTAGTAGGGTTTTAGTCATGTTGGGATTAGTATAAATAGAGAGCTAGGATCTCTATTTAGTACACATCACTCACACACTCAAGTGTAGAGCATAGTTGAGGAAGGAGAAGACACTGGGGCTAAACAAGAAGAAAATTACTGCTGTCAGGAGTGCATCTTATTCTTTTGGGGTTTCACATCTTGTGTTGATTCTATCTCTGAGGAAGTTGCGGGGTTTTCTCCATTTATGGTTTCCCCGATCAAAAACACTGTGTTCATTGTCTCTTGTGTTTGATTTCTGTACTTGTTATTCTCTTAGTAAAGATCCTAACATAATGCTAGCTTAATGTTGAAAAACTAACAATTACAACTTTCCCAATTGAATTGGGAGGAAAAAAAATTCAAGTTGATGTTGAGGTAGTGGATGCACACATATATTACAATCTATTATTGGGACATAGTTAGATACATGCAATGACAACAATAGTGTCTTCGGTATTTTGAGTAGTTCGGTTCCCCCATCAAGAGAATATCGTTATGATCAATCAATTAGATTCCTACACACCTGAAACCAGTTTCCACTCAAACATACCTTTTGTGAAGAATTCAAAAGTAACAATTCAAGATATAGGAGTTAGGATGTTCAAATAATCTTCCCTCATGGGAACCTTCACAATCCCTCCACCAATATCTACCCCTGAAACTGCTCCAGTTTTCATCATCACATCAAAAATTTACTTTGCACTATCCATTTTTAGTGAATCCAATACGACGATAGGTTCGACTTCATTAGATGGAACTATGGTAGCAGACATCCAGGTTCAAACTAGTAAAGGAAAGGAAATACATTCAGACATACTTGATGAAACTAGGAGTAGTACCCCACTTTTTTCTATAGAAATATCAAATCAGGCAATTCAAAATGCTTCAGCAGATTCAAATCAAAATCCTTCTCCTTTGGAGGAATATGATCCATATACATCACCTATATGGGATATCAATACTCCAAATAGTCATGACATATTAGATCAAACCTTTTCATCTGACAAAGCTATCATGGAATTCATGAATATCTCAGAATGGCCTTGGGAATACATGCATCATAGATCATCATTTATTTCTAAACCAGTTACTTAGAAGTAAAACATAAGAATTTTTACTTTGATGATGATATGGAAAGGTACCAATGCCTTATCCAAACACACAATGTGCTTTCAGAAGGAAATTTGGAAAACATTTTAAAAACAATTCCTATCAACATATCCATCAAACTTGGAATCGTTGAAAATATCAATATAGCTGCCAAGTCCTATCTGGAAGAAATCACACAATATACTAATTTATTTAAAGAGTTTCGTGATGTTTTCGCTTGGTCATATGAGGAAATTCCAGGCATCGATCCTAGCATCATCGAACATGACATAAAAACCTATCCAAATGTCAAACCTGCATGACAAAAATTACGTCCAATGAATCCTAATAAATTTGTTGCCATCAAAGAAGAAGTATAAAAGTTGTTGAAAGTTGGCTTCATTTAACCTGTACCATTGATTGAATGGGCATCCAATCCTATTCCAGTCAATAAAAAACAAGGGACAATCTAAGTCTATACTAACTTTAGGGATTTAAATTTGGCTTGTCCCAAAGATAATTATACCACACCCTTCATTTGTTAGATTATAGATGAGTGTGCCAGTAACGAAATCTTTTCATTTATGGATGGATTCTCCGATTACAACCAAATTCAGATTAAGGAAGAAGACCAACACAAAACAACTTTCATTTTCCCATGGGGCACTTTTACGTATCGAAAAATTCCTTTGGGCCTTAAAAATGTTGGGGCTACTTTTCAAAGAGCATTGTCATATTCTTTTCATGGTATTAAGAAAATAGTTGAGGTTTATCTCGATGACTTGACAGCCAAATCTAGGAGAAGAGATGAACATTGTGCACATTTATGTGCTGTTTTCCTTCGATGTCAACATTATAACATTAGATTGAATCCACATAAATGAATATTTTGCATTGAGTCTGATTGATTACTTGGTTTCATTGTATCCAAGGATGGGATATGGGTAGATCCACTTCATGTTGAGGCAATATTGTAGTTTCCTTTCCCCCAAAAAATTAGACAACTTCAAAGCCTAGAAGGAAAAGCAACATTATTGAGAAGATTTATTGCTAATTATACCAAAATTTAGAAAGGTTTCATGCGTCTCTTAAAACAAGATGCAATGTTCATATGGGATTAACAAGCTCAATGCTCATTTGATGCAAGGAAATAATCCCTCGTGTCAACCATAGTGCTTAGTCCTCTGGACTATACTAGAATTTTTTTGCTATATTTGGCGGAAACCAAATCCACTTTAGGGATGGTTTTGGTCCAAGAGGATGATTCATTTTGAGAACATGTAAAATACTATCTTAGTAAGGGCTTGGTTGGCCCTGAATTCAAATATTCCCAGGTAGAGAAGCTAGCCCTGGCAGCATTTCATGATGTCCAAAGACTTAGACACTATATACTTCCAAGAAAAATGACTATAGTGGCTGAAATGAACCCCATGAAACACATTTTGTCTTATCGAATCATCAGGGACAAGTATGCAAAATGGATAGTAATTTTGCAAGAATTTGATATCGAATTCGTAAATACTAAGGCCAAGAAGTCTTTAACATTTGCAGAACTAGTGTCTGAGAAGAAAAAGTAGAAGAAGAGTCTTGGGAAGATGAACATTTATTTCTCATTTCCACTACCGATCCTTGGTATCGAAAATTAATTACATATCTCCAGACCCAAATGATAGATGTTCAATGTTCTAGAATTGAACGACATTACATCCGATACCAAGCACGAAGATACCTCATCATTGGGGATACTTTATACTATAGAGGAATAGACTTAGTTCTAAGATGTTGTTTAGTCCATGAAGAAGCTGATCATGCATTAAATGATTTCCATGCAAGAGCATGTGGTGGTCATCTATTGAGGTGGGAAACGGCCTAGAAAATATTACATGCAAGATAATTTTGGACCACAGTCTTCAAATATTGCATCAATTCCTTCAAAAAGTGTCATCCTTGCCAGATTTATACAAGAAAAATGCGTGCACATCCCTCTCTGTTACAACCTGTAGTAACCGTGGGTCCATTTTCAAAATGGGCCATTGATTATATGACGATCAACCCATCTTCATCCAATGGACACCACTACATCATAGTAGTAGTGGACTACTTTACAAAGTGGGTTGAGGCAGTGCCTACATTCGACAACACGGTAAAAAGAACAACATATTTCTTATTCAATCATGTGATAACTAGGTTCAGTGTACCCAAAGAGATCACCACAGGAAACGAGAGCCACTTTAGGAATTCCTTTATGGATGAACTTACGACAAAGTTAGGAATGAGAAAGGATTTTTCCTCACCTTATTATAATCCCCAATGCAATGATCAAGTAGAAGCCATCAACAAGGTTTTGAAGAACATGTTTCAGTGAACAGTTAATATGGAAAATATAACTGGCATATGATGTTATTATAGGCTCTATGGGATTACCATACCTTAGCCAAAACAATGACTAGTTTCACTCCTTTCTAGTTGGTTTATGGAGAAGAAGTTGTGTTGCCGATTGAATGTGAAATCCTGTCATTAAAACTGGCTATCAAACTCTTACCTACCACTTCTATAGAAGAAGAAAGACTCCTCCACCTTCATTCACTAGATGAAACTAGAAGAGAGGCCTCATTAAACGCAGAAGCACACAAGAAATGAGTCAAATCCAAATATGACAAAGCATCCCATCCTCAAAATTTGGTTTGGTTGGGGACCATCCCAATATGAGTTCAGGAGGTGATTTAGTTTTGATTTATGACCAATACAATGATAAAATAGGAAAAGGGAAATTTGTACCTAAGTAGTTTGGCCCACTTGTCATCAAAATAGTATTGAAAAGAGGTGGATATGAGTTAGTTAATAATGATGGGGAACCCTTGTCAGAGATAAAAAATGGTCTCTATTTGAAGAAATACTTTGCATAGGCATTGAGGCCTCACCACATTTTGTTGTATTATGTTGTATGATATGTAAAACAATTTTGTACAATAGTTATTTCATGCACACACTTATATTTCTTGGTACTTGTCCTTGGCAGATGTCTTTGGAACCTTTCACTTATTTGGGATATGTGGATGGCACCAGCCGTGGCTCTCAGACCATCGCTTCCACTGAATGGATAATATTCACACCTGACAGTCAAGTCCTTAGTTCGGGAGGCTCTTTTCTTGGAGCTGTGACCAATAATGTTGCAAAGTATATTGCATCCATTGAGCTTCTAGTCAAGGCCAATGCCCTTGGAATCCAACGAATAACTGTTAAACTAGACTCACAACTTGTTGTATATCAGTTAAAGGTCAGTATTAGGTTCGTGATCCTATAGTGTTTAGAAAGTTTCTATGAGTTCATATTCTAGAATGTCAGTTTGAATTTATTGAATATATTCATGTTCCTAGAAGTTCAAATAGTGTAGCTGATTCCTTAGCCAACTATGTCCTTGATTGGAATCTTTGTCATGCATCATTCCGATAAAGCAAACATGTATTTTAAATGCATGGCACCATAATTGAACAAATATTTCAAAGCATAAGTAAATGTTGAAGTAACATTCCTTTGTATAAAGTAAAACTGCTTACATCATAAACCAAAACTTGTGTAAATAAGTTCAAAAACAATCTTTGTAGTAACTTTGCACACACCAAAAAGAGCAGTATAAACTCTTTCTCATTTTGTATATTTTTCTTCAGTAGAAAAGGTTCACAATTTTTTTTTCATAAAAATTCAAATATATGGAAAATTCAAAAAACACTTTTGAACTATTTCAACTTCATGATCCAACATAAAGACTCATCTACAACTGGCAGATTACCATGTAAATGGTTCATTGCTTTTGAGATGCATCTGTGAAAGAGGTGATTCCTGAAAAAATGGTACAAAATGAGTCCTCTACTTATCTTTGTTATTTTAGATATTAAATGCATGTCTTGAAGCCTATTGGTTTCCTAAATGGTTGGGTTCTGGTTACTTTTTATAGTCTTTTTGCGGCATTAACATGTTCAAACTATTTGATCTAGGATTTGAATGACAAACCATGATCCATGGTGTTGATATTTTTCACAAAAATCAATATGAAGTAAAACCATCACTTCTTTTGTCCTACTTGGCCAATATCCCATATTGGATGAAAACCATAGTTATTTGGTTCTATTTCACAGTCCGTAAACACATAATCCTGCCTCGAATAGCCTACCTATGGAAGAAACATCCGAAAGAGTGTGCACAACTAGCTTAGCCCATGTTTGTTGTCCATATCTTCGCATTCGCCTGAACCGTGCTCTTGAAACATAGGAGCACACCCTTGGAACACTTATTCCCTATTATGTATTATAACATTCTTTATTATTCTTCAATCTAATAACATGAAAAAGTACTAAAAATTATAAAATACAAAAATACAAAAATACAAAAAAGGGGAAAATTGAATTTTGTCTTGTTGAATCATTGAGATAAAGGTGACAATTAGTAATAGTTGCCCTTGAACATGGTACATAATTTAGTATCCACTATCAGTACACCATTCACATTTGCCTTAGGAAGTTGTACCAGTAATCTAAGCAGATCTCCACCGATAGGTTATCCTTCCTGTCACCTATGGAGCTTTCATTGATTCATCTGGAGTTGACGAATTTCACAATTGTTGGTTACTCGAGTCTATGTTTCCAAGTGTCCATTCTGCATTGTGTTATGTGTTTAAGGGAAGTCATACCTGTGTTGAACACTCCTCAAATGTTCCTAACAAATCATGTCGTCCTTCCTTGTGTCAGTATACAGTGTTGGATGTCATAGCTCTACCAAATTATATCAGCCTATTGATCTCAGTCTTGTGTCAGTTGATGTGGGATGCATTAATTCCCTCCTTTTGACGGATCCGTTCCTATCGATGCCAAATAGTCATCTAGGAAGTGGATCTAGAAACCCCAGTGAGTACCTTGGATTTTGCAGTCATTAGTGGCAGGATTCATCGCAAGCAATAGTGGGTATGCACCAATGACCCCTGATTGTTTGATTCTACAAGTGCTCAAATTCAGAACATCTATTCACACTTATCAATTTGTACTCAAGTACCTTGGAGTCCATCATCATTATTGATGGGTCTCCTCGCATATGTTAATGGTATACATCAATGACCGGTAATAAGATGTGTTTTATTATGCTCAACATCGACTCATTTATTCGCATGATATAGACTCATACTATTGTTAGTTTATTTGAATACCTTGGGAAAAACAATCGTATCATTCATCGATGCACTGCCCGAGATGCGCAAGATTAGACTCCCATGTCAAAACACCACAAAGACCTGGATATTTTGCACTCGTCAAAAAGTTCTTGTATACATTTTTTCTTTTTGACATGGATCCACTATGTATTATTCGTGCCCATGCTTTTCTACTGCTGAGCATGGGTATACCCACCTCTGGAAGATATCATATATTTGGGAAATTTCCTTGTTTGACTTGCAGGTGTTTCTCCAACTCATGTGTTCATAAACTATCCTTTTTCATCATGCCTTGATCACTAAATAGTATTGGCACAAGGAGTATCATAATGAAAGATAAATTAATGTATTTCAACCCTTACATAACTTCAGACCTCACACATTAGGGGGCATTTGTTAACAATAAAATTAACACCCTTGATAGTGTTGGTCTAAAACAATATTCTACTTTGCCCGCAACATGAAGATCATAAATTTTTGAACAATGTGACCACTGCTTCCACAAAGGAAGAAATGTTTGAAGACAAGGTGGCTCTAAAGAGGCCAAGTCCGTGACCACTTAAGGGCCAAATCCTTGTTCCTAAAATTCACACAGTGGAAAATTCCTAACATAGGCATTAGTTGTCCTCAAAATATTGAAAGTCAAGTTGAAATGCCTAAAAACTAAGGAAAGTGGGTTTTGTGAAGGAAATAATCAAAACCTTCAAAAACTCTAAATCCCACATTCATTATCAAAGACGGGATGCTCAAATCACATTCCTATAAATGGAAGGCATATGAGGTGAATTAGGGAGGACAAGAGTGAAAATCAAGAGCATGCTACAGGAATTGGAGGATAGATAGAGTCTTTTTCACATCATAGTTTCTTTGGTGATCATTGGAATTGATGGAGAAGGATAGTTTAGAGCAAGGAAGAAATGGATTCACCTATTATTGGGATGTAATCACTCGCCTCCAATTTTAATATGATTCAATATGATTTCCCCCCAAATTTTGTATTTGAATTTGTGCATTTTTATGTGTTCTTTGTCAATATTGGCTAGATAGATTTCAAGCTTTTTTAAAGTTTTTCAAAAGCTAGAGGTAAGGAACTATTTAGAAGGATGCTAATGGAGGCTAAGAAGGATGGAACAAAATGATATTCAAGGAATGACACGCTTCAAGAGGTAATCTCCTTCCTTCTCCCCTATCTCTCCTTTGAAAAGGTTTAGAAATATCAGGAAGTTTTCATTTATTGCATGTATTTATGTCAGTAGTATTCACCCTCCCTGTAGTTAAGGATAGATATGCTGTAGACACATCCTTGAAGTCAAATCTACCAACATCCTGTAGAAGGAGCAAGTCGACGAAGTCGACTTGAACGAAGACCGACTTAGTCGATCAGTCGACTAAGTTGATGGGCTGACTTAGCCGATCAGCTGACTAAGTCAGTCGGCCGACTAAACTAGATTAGTCGACTTAAATAACAGTCGTGTGATCGGTTCACCGAACCGACAGGTAGTTATTTTGTAACTGTTTGTAACTTGTATATATTAGGCTGTTGAGCCAAGCAAGAACATAGTTCATTTCTCTGCCTTGTATGAACTCATTACATTAATATAATCTGTTTCCTATCTGTTCTTGTCTCTTGTATCTGATTTATAGTTATGTTTTAGTATGTATTATTGGTAACCTTATGTGATCTATGAGATTACAAGATTGGTTCCGTTGCCGGTAGTACATGACTGGAATATATGCTCACATATGATACCAGAGCAGGAGATCAAGGACTGGTGGGACCGTAAAATTGTGAACTACTTGCAAAATTACGCAAGAAGGAACAGATTAACAGTTGCTGAAGCCAAGGCAAGATTTTTCACCGAGACGCATGAGAAGTTTGTCAAATCAGTGACACAACTGTTGAAGCAGCTACTGGATGAGAATACCGGACGCGACTAAAGAACAACAGTTTCTAGATAAACTATTCCGAGGGGGACGAACAAATATATCGGAGTGGTTTGAGAAAATCGCCGATGACTTCTATGAGGAGCAAGCGGTCGAAGATAGGATGTCAGTGGAAACTGTCAAAGTGAAATTCTACACAGATTTCACCGAACAATTCTTGTGCACCTTACCGACTTTGCTGTTCAAATTCTTGATAGAGAACGGAGCAGGCCACATCGTCGAACCTAGACCACCACTGTGCGAACAACCACCAAACACCAACTGGGCGGAAAAGCAGAGGAAGTGGGAAAAATTTATCACCGAAAGGGAGTGGGAATACTTCCTGAGCAAGTGAGTCGAACTATCCGGGCTTTCTAAAAAGCGTCGGGTAGGCTATGGGGGGGTAGCTGGTCTTGTGTCGAAGGTAGAGTATAGTGGATCCTAGTCGGCCTAAAGAGGATAGACGTCATCAGTAATGAAAAGTCGACTGTAGAAGACTTGGAGAAAATAGTACTGTACGAATGTATGTCGGACATTAAGAAGCAAGAAAGGGACGAGAGACAACAGAGAAGGGAAGAAAGACGTGAAAGAGCCACAGGGCTACGTAGAGAACAAAACCCTAGGGAGACCGACCGTCAAGAGATTCCGCCAGAGTCGGGTCATGACCGACAGGAAGAGGGCGTAGAACAAGAGGTGTCCCCTATGGAAGAAGAAGTGTGGATAGAGCAGCCAGAAGCTCTCCAATTAAGAACTCCCGACGAAGGAATAACCCTTTCCCCGACAAATCCACATACTAGAATCCATACTATTATTGAAGATGATCTACGACTACGAGCTGGTGACTACAACATATGGAGCCGACTATGCGACGACACATACACGGGTCGACACCTTATCATACGTCGACCGCTCGAGGGAAACTGGGTGACATTTCAGGCAGCACCTTCCCTTCGAAGTATCCACTTGCTCTTACCGACATAGGAAGGAGCACCCCCCTGCCAAGTACAGCTTTCGAAGAAATTAAACAAGCAGACCTGTGAACACAAAGTTGCAGTGGACCATCGACCGTAGAAATACACAACAACCCACTGTACGTCGAAGACGAATCGACCATCGACGGAGGCACTAGTTCCGTCGACCAAAATTCCGTAGGAGCAACTACATCAACAATCCCACCACTTTCACCACCACCGACACCTCCACTTCCGCCGTCTTCAGAAAGCAGTGAAAGTGACTCAGACATGGGTCACGAAACAACTCACATTCCTCTCTACGAGGGGGATGAAGACCCCAGACGACATTGGTTCATCTGCGAGTCGACTTGGGATGAAAACCGAGTGACGGATGAAGACCGACAGATGGCTCAGTTCGCAGGAGCCTTACGAAAAAGGGCCCTGACCTGGTACATGACCTTTTCAGAAAGGCAACCCAGAGCAATGAAAGCTGCGATAAAGGCACAGTTCTTATCCTTTTTCAAAACCCCAGACGCCAAGCACCTGGCCACCAAAAAGCTCAAGACAACGTCACAAAATCCAGGGGAGACAGTCCGTGACTACGAAAAACGTTGGAAGGACCTATTAAGCCAGTTAGATTATGTTATTGATGAGCAATTACTAATTCAATGGTTCCTTGCAGGAGTATCACAGAAAGTACGTCGACACATCAGTCTGGAAACGTTCAAGACATATGAAGATGTGCTGACCAAATATTTGCAGGTGGAAATGGACGAAGATATACCTACCTATCCGACAGACCATAGGTTAGAGGAATAGCTCGAAAATGTGCAGAAGTCCTTGAAAGAACTGACCCTCAAGAATCAAGAAATCTGGTGTACTAAATGTTCGATGGCCGACACGAATACAGCCGACAAGACGTCCGTTTTGTGCAAACTAAAGTATTTTGTGACATTTGTTACGAGGCCGGAGATCATTCTACGAAAGAATGTCCATTTAACATGAAGAATGCCAAAGCTTCCTGGTGCGCCATCTGTGAGACAAAAAGTCACAATACGGCCGACTGTCAATTAAACCTGAAAAATAGACAGAACTATCAGGCAGTCTACCAGACGAATGCAGTGGCGCAAAGCAATGAGAAAAATAATACCAATGACTAGAACGAGCAACGATACGAAGGCCGATGATATGTATGCCGGTACGACAATCGACGACAAGGGTTTGGAGGAAGAGGTCGATTCATCGGGAATCGCGACATATGAACTCGTCGACCCTCACAGTGCTTCATCTGCTATAAAGAAGGGCACCGATGCGCAGAATGTCCGTACAAGGACAAAACTAACCTTAAATTCTGCACACATTGTGGGGTAGGTGATCACTCTCTGGAGGATTGTCCTACCATGTTAGAAAAAATCAATAATAAGAAAAATGTTAATGTCTTGTCTTGTGTACAAAAGCATAATGTATTAACTACTAAAAATCTGCATATTGTCACTCATCAAGGCACAAAAAGAAGACCTGATAACCCTCAAATTAGTAAAATTAACAACACAAATGGTTATCCGGATCCTCTGAAGGAAAAACAAACCTATCAAGAAGCTACCCACATATTTCAAGACATTGCACAGAAAGAAGAAATTATTAATAGTCGACTTAGTATGACACAGCAATTAACTCATCTCATCCAAACAGACAAATCCGTAGCCCGGTTCATTGATTTATTTCACGAAATAAAAAGCACTAACTTTGGAAAACAAACTAAGAACATTTGCAGCCTAAATCAAAAAGACAAAAACGATGTCGACCCACTTGTCGACCTGGAAATTGAAGGTTATCGCGTCCGACAAGTGGTGCTCGATTTCGGGTCTCAGGTAAATATCATGACCCGGGATACATGGGAAAAGATGGGAAGACCTCGACTCTATGAGTCAGGCATTTACCTAAAACTCGCCGACCAAGGTCTCATTGAACCCATTGGGGTTTGGAAATATGTCGACACGACCATCAAAGGGATATCCACCAAGGTCGATTTTGAAATTATCGACCCAAAAGAAGGATCTAGCTCCTTCCCAGCGCTAGTTGGTCGATCTTGGGGATGAAAGATGAAAGCATCTATATCCCTAGATAAAGAACGAATTAAGCTCAAAGAAAATGGCCAAAAATTCATTGTCCCCATTAATCCCTCACAAGGACAACCTTGGATAGAACCGATTGATGAGGAAGTCGATGTCAGACAGCTTTACCAGATCCATGACAATACGGACTATACAGAGCCAAACATCTATGGGGAGCTTCACTTAGGTAACCAATATTCCATTGGTTATAATTCAGATGCTGAATTATATGACTGGGAAATGGAAAATTATGAAACACAAGCAAGAGGGTGCTGGACTATACAAAAAGTACAGAAAAAACCCACCCGACAGTGCTTCATTGTATCAAGTATCCCCAAAGTCTTTGAAAACAAAATCAGGGAACGACCTACATTACAGCCAACCAGTTTACATAATACCCAACTGCCCAGGAATAAGGAAAGAGAATACCCAATCATGCATGTCGAACAAGTATCTAAAAATATTGGAGAACATGGCAGACTTCAAAGCTTAGTGGAAACATTTACAGGTCAAGCAGCTAGATGGTGGAACACCCATCAGACAAAATTGCAGACCTGGACAACTGCTTCAAATTTCTTTGTCAAACAATTTGGTGGGAAAAAGTTAACCCAGGAAGCTCAAATTCCTATCTTTGTCCAAGGCAAAGACCCAGAAGAACACATCAAACTTTGTGAAAAGGAGTGGAGACGACCTGGACACAAAGATGAGTGATCCTGGCCACATTTGTTCCCTTCAACCCTAGCCGACTTGCCTAATAAATGGTATAATATGGAGGAAGCTAGAGGAGAAACCTTATTTTGGCATGAACTTAAAGAAAATTTTATTAAAGACTTCCAGTTCACACCTCAAAACGAAAGATTGGATGGGTCAGCACACCAAATCAAACAGTTTCTTCAACCGACAGAAAAACAACCCATCCAAGACCATCGACAAATCAAGGACTGTAGCAAGATACAAGCTGACTCAAAATCATAGTCGACATGTTTATACCTAGAAAATGAACACACAGAAGGTAAGAGATTTAGATGGAAGACCGACCACATTGAAACAACTAAACCGATCTACTCAATCCTGAAAGTCGAGACCACCGACAAACCAGACCTTGACAGAATGACTGCAGCCAAATTTTCGGCTACATTCTCATAGTTCAAAGAAGGAAGTCGGCCGATCAATGAAGCTAAAGCACCAGAGTGGCTGGATTCCAAAGTGAAAACTAAGGAGGTCGACGTTTCAAACGATGACCGTCCAAAAATAGCTAAAATTGGGGACTACTAGAACGAACACCAAACCACCGAAATCATAAAGTTACTTAGAGAATTCCAAGATGTCTTTGCAAGGGACTACAAAGACTTAAAAGGGTTAGTACAAGAAATGGGAGAAATGAAAATAGATACTAAACCTGATGTCTGACCTGTCAAGAAACGACCGTACAAACTAGCTCATAAGTATAAGGATATAGTTAATAAGGAAATAGACAACATGTTAGCAGCAGTGATCATTTTCCCCATCGACCAGTTGGAATGGGAAAGTCCCATGGTCGTACAGCCCAAGAAACATGACCCGACCAGGTTAAGAATTTGTGTCGACTTTAGGGAGCTCAAAAAAGTCACACTCATAGATCTATTCCCCACCCCCTATGTTGATGAAATCCTGAATGAAGTTGCAGTCCATGAATGTTATTCATTTACAGATGGATTTTCAGGATATAATCAAGTACCCATAGCAAAAGAGGATCAAAAGAAAACAACATTTGTATGTGAATTTGGGTCCTTTTCCTACAGAGTTATGCCTTTTGGGTTGAAGAATGCACCTGTAGTATACTCTCGAATTGTTGTCAAAACATTCCAAGAGTATATCTATAAGACCATGGCAGTATACTTCGACGATTGGACTATATATGCCACCCTAAAGGATCACTGCACATGGCTCCGACTTATGCTGGAGAGATGTCGACAGATACAACTCTCCCTAAATATTAAGAAATGTATTTTTATGACTCCCATAGGCATACTCTTAGGGCATATTGTCTGCAAAGACAGTATAAAGGTTGACTTTGCCAAAATAAAAATCATCCTTGACCTAAAACCCCCAATAAACCCTAAACAGGTCCGGGTGTTATTGGGCCATACAGGATACTATAGGAAATTCATCAGACACTATTCCGATATGAGTTACCGTCTGGAAGAATTGCTAAAAGAAGATCAGGAGTTTACATGGACAGAAGAATGCCAAATATCCTTCGACAAATTAAAAAGAAAACTGGTCGAAGCTCCCATACTTAAATTTCCAAACTGGTCGACCAAATTTCATGTACATATCGATGCATCAGGCATCGCAATTGGAGCCATCCTTACGCAACTAGGGGATGATGGGATGGATTACCCTATAGTCTACAACAGTTGAAAATTAAATAAAGTTGAAAGGAACTACTCGACCACTGAACGAGAAGCCCTAGGTATGGTTTTTGCACTTCAAAAGTATCGACATTACCTATTGGCCAACCCTTTCATATTTTATACCGACCATCAAACTTTGAAGTACCTTGTTAATAAACCCGTTCATCATGGAATAATTTGTCGATGGTTACTTCTTTTTCAAGAATTTGAGTCTGAAGTAGTGGTCAGACTAGGAAAGTTAAATGTCGGACCCGACCACCTATCACGTATAGACACAGGGGAGGAACCGACCGAAATTGACGACGAATTGCCGGATGCACATCTATTTCGCATAGAAGCAGTACCCGAAGAACTAGAAGAAATAGCTCAGTTCTTAGAGACAGGTCAGGCACCCGAAGGTCTGAACACCAAGAAGAAACAAATCTTAGCTATGAAGGCTGCACCCTACAGTCTCATCAATGGATTTTTGTACAAAATGGGGTTAGACGACATTCTCAGACGTTATGTACTCAACGATGAGAGAGAACAAATCATGCATGAAGCACACTATGGACCTGCAGGAGGACATTTTCAAGTGGATACAACTACAAGAAAAATCCAACAGTCAGGCTTATGGTGGCTAAAAATCCACAAGGATTGCAAAAACTTTGTTAGTCAATGCGATAAATGTCAACGACTTGGTAGACCTCTGCTGAGCATAGAAATGCCCTTGATATCTGTAAACCCTAGTCTCACATTCGAACTTTGGGCTATAGACTTCATAGGACCTTTTCCTATCCCAGCCAAATGATCAGGTGTAAGATATATTATCACGACAGTGGAATATGTCACCAAATGGGCAGAAGCTGAAACCGTCGATACATGTTCAAGTGAGGTAGCTGCTAAGTTTATCTACAAAAACATTATCACTTGATTTGGATGCCCCCTCACATTGATTAGTGACCAAGGATCACACTTTATCAACAAAACCATCAAAAATCTGACCGACCAGTTTCACATCGACCACCGACAAAGCACCGCATATCATCCTCAGTCAAACGGTGCGATTGAAGCTTTTAACAAAACACTAACAAAAGGGTTAACCAAAATATGTAGTACCGACAAATATTACTGGGACGAGAAAATCCCTGCGGTTCTCTGGGCATATAGGATAGCATATAAGCGGTCGACCGATCAAACCCCCTTCCGACTAGTCTATGGGAAAGAAGCAGTCGTCCCCCTACATTTCCGACAGCAGACACCTATTATTGCTCAGATACTACGTGTTGATGTCGAACAGGCAAGAAAGGACCCACTTTTTCAACTCAGTAAGCTATAAGAACATAGAATCATGGCTATTCAGCATCAGGAAATTCACAAACAACAACAGAAAGCCTGGCATGATCGTAACATCAAAAACAAAAATCTCTCAGTCGGTGACCTTGCTTTACTTTATAATAGTCAAGTCAAAGGAAAACCCAAGAAATTACACACAGAATGGATGGGACCTTACGTTGTCGAAGAAATACATCCCAATTGCTCGGTCTGACAAAAGACATTACAGGGCCGAGTATTTCGGAAGCTTGTTAATGGAGCCCGACTCAAACGTTACAGAAACTGAAAAAAAATAAAAAACAAATAAATCAAATAACGACCCTAACCGTCAATCAAAACTCATAAAAATATAGAAAAATTCCAAAAGCAAAATAATACATCCAACCATGACAGCCATTCACTACTTCGACAACCGACATTACCACCGTCGACCATCTTCATCGACTAGTCAGGCCGACCATTTTCACCAACGACATCGACCATCGACTTCGAAAGTCCCATCATGCATTGATGGACTCGAGCGCCGAAACAGATCCTCCATTAAGTTGCACTCAAGTATTGCAGTTGAAATGTCAAGTCCGCCATTAATACACCCATTTCGACACTCAACCCCACCCACGCCTATAAATAATGGACAGTCGAAGGTTCATTCACCACACCTATTTCCCTCAGAGCACCCGCAATCTCAGTCGACCAAAGCACAAGAACCCTGTCAAAACCCCGACCAGTCCGACACAATGGCACCCAAACTAACCAGAGCCGTGGCCAAGGCAAAGGAGCTGCAAGCAGAAGACACCCTCTTGCTCAACCGCTTAAAGAACATAAAAAATGCAAAGGTCCAGGAGGGCCCATTCCAGAAACTCTGGCAAGAGATCCAAGAGTGGGCCTATGTCGACAACAGAATGACCCGGGCCGCTGAGAAAATTTGAAAGAGAAGGATTTTCAACTACCCTAACACACCATTGATGGCAAGCTTCATTGGGACGAAGGAAGCAACTGTTAAATTCATTATCAGTCGTTACCATAACGGCCGATTATACTTCGACCAGCCGATGGACATCACCGGGGATGTTATCTCCAAGCTTACGGGTTTGTCCAACTAAGGCATCCCTGTGCCTATTGGGATCAAAGATGGGTTAGTCCAAGAACTTACGGGCTCACCATCGGGCAAGAACTCCAAAGGATTAATGATCGGACAGATTGCAACAAGGACACCACGAATCGTGGCTAAAATCATAGCAATCACCCTTACATTGGCAGGTCGGGGCAACGACCTTAAACTGGAGATGTTGGAAGTGGTCGACACAATCGCGACCGACGGTCGGATATACCGATGGGGAGATTATGTTGCTGACATGATCAAAACCATCTGTGAACGCTGTCAAGAGACGGGAGGTATGATCAAGTTCCCCTCTCTCATTCTCTGGATTGTTATGTACCATATTTGTCCAGAAGGTAGCCCAATCTTCCGGGAGCCGACCAAGTTCCAAATGCACCGATTTAAACCCTTTTCACAAAAAGGCACCCTGCATGAGCTAGCATAGGGGAAATTCTTCTTGGAAAACTGGTTCTAGGAGTTGAAGGTTCGCACGACGAGGTGGAGGGTGCCCCAAAACATCCGATGAAACCTCCCTGCTGAGTCTCATATCTAGTTAGAACTTGATCATACATCAGTATGGTACATGAAAGGTCAGGACCCTAAAGCACAAGACCTTGACTACTATCCAACGGTTGAGCAGATTTTCCAAGAGTTGCCCAGACAAGCGCAGACAAAGATACCCATTCCAGAGGATGCCAAACAGGTCGACTTCTCCATCATAGAGCCACTCACCGACTAGGAAAAATAAGAGGACTACGAGCTAAACTTATACATCAGCACATTTGTGTCAGAGGACACCCCAACTGTGCCCACTAGTCGGGTACACATCACTGTCAAACCTTCGACTGCAAAAGTAGTCGACCCCCAGCTGACAGAACAACAACAACCAACAGTACGACCACAGCAACAGACAACTCCTTCGGCTCCAGCAACCGTCGACCCCACTAAAGTACCGATAGGTGAAGTTGAGGGCAACGACCCGGAATATGCTTTATCTAAAAGCATCATCAAGAAGCTGGCTAAGGAGATAGCTGTCGCAAGGAAAAACATCAAAGCCCAAAAAATACAACAAGGTAGGGGTAAGCGCAAGCTTATTCTTGCTGACTCGTCCGACGATGAGGAAAAACTAGCAGCCACGGCCGTCAACATTGTCGAGGATGCCCGTGCAAATAAAGTGTCAGTTGAAGTTCAGTTTCAACGGTACCTGGACGCAGAAGCTCCAGAGGGTCGGTTAAAGAAAGAAAAAATGGCACAGACATCTGAAAATGTGGTCGACCTTGTGTCGACCCCTCCCCCCCATCCCCGACAACCATAGTCGAGGAACAAGCACACGTACAATAGGCAGACAGTCCCCCTGAGGAATATCAACGTGCCATCTTGGAGGCACTCAGAGCCAGGGTCGACCAGGATGCTGAACTTAAAGCTTTCTTCACGACACTTCCTGGACTGTTTAAGTCAGACCAGAAAATACAAACAAAATCTTCGCTCTATGCAAGCAAAAATCCATATGCAACTGTTACGACGACATTCACCCGCGACCAACAGGGTGACGTAATAGGATCATCAAAGTCTGTCACTGAGCCAATCGAGACCAACGCCCAAGATGACCTACCCACTACACCTTCGGAAGCAGGTATCTCTTGCGACCAAAGTTCACAACACACTCCAGCCATCCATTTGACCCCTGTCCATACCCCTACTCCATCCCCAACACCACCATCATCACAATCTCCTTCACCACCACCACCACCGTCGAAATCCCCACCACCAGAATTACAGCCAAACCCATCACAACCACCATTATCTTCCCAACCGGAAGTGGTCATACCCCCTCCTCAAATAGAAAAACCTCCGACTTCCATACCACCTCCTCAAAAAGAAACAACCCCAACTTCTATACCACCTAACCAACCAGAAAAACCCTCGACCTCCATTCCACCAACCATAGACCCAACTTCAACTACTGCAGGTACCCAGGAGAAAGAGCAACAGGCAGACAAACAAAAGAAAAAGAAAGAGCAGCATAGAACATCCGGTCTCTGGATTAGCCTAAGGGATGCAAGTTCCTTGGATGACACAGAGGTTAGCCAACTCCTTAAAACTGTGGCCAAAGAGTCAAAGAAAAGGACAGATCGAAAAAATAAAGAGCTTGTCGCCAAAAATGCAGAGGAAGTCGAGTTTCTCAGCAGATGCAGAGCTCTAGTCCAGACCGTGATACCAGGCCCAACCGAAGTCGACACAGATCGACCACTTGAAAGAGCATATCAACTCTTCGAGACGATGGTATCGACTGTCCAGAGCTGGATGCAAGAGACCAAGGAAGAGAAAAAGGAGGAGACTGTTCGACTGCTCCTGGCCCAACACACTGCATTCTCGGAGGCATATAAGGTTCTACAGGATCATATGGAAGAATCAGTTGTCACTGAGGAAGTATTAAAAGACTGGCCTACTCACTATGGGTAGGTCTATCAGCAGACAAGGCAGGTGCGACAGGGCATTCAGGCTTTGGAGGGCCGAAATTCGACAGAGGCAGAACTGAGGCAGACCATTGAAGAACAAATTGTGATGGAGACAAACAAACTGTAGAAGCTAGAACGAAAGGCACATCAGTGGGTTCAACAATCCCTTCCCAATCTAGAGAAAGTCGACATCATCTGCCCATAGATGAAACGACTCATGAATGCTGCAGAAGAGAAAAACAACTTGTTGGGTCCCAACATGGAGAACATCGCAGAAATGACCATGTCCGAAAAGATGTCGATCCTTTCAAGTCTCACTACCTTAACAATCGATATCCAGAAGGCATTGTAGAGTTGGACCGACTTTTAGCATCATCTTGCCATCACAGCACCAGCCATTGTCGAAGTCTGCATCCAGAGAAGACCAACCATTCGGTTGCACAGTCCACATCCTGAGCAAGTATGATTGATTCGACAGAGTTTCAAATTTTGTACCTCCCTGTTTCTTCGGGATGAAGAAACGTTTTTTTCGTGGGGGAGATGTAGAAGGAGCAAGTCGACGAAGTCGACTTGAACGAAGACCGACTTAGTCGATCAGCCGACTAAGTCGATGGGCCAACTTAGCCGATCAGCCGACTAAGTCGGTTGGCCAACTAAACTAGATTAGTCGACTTAACTAACAGTCGTGTTGGTTCACCGAACCGACAGGTAGTTATTTTGTAACTGTTTGTAACTTGTATATATTAGGCTGTTGAGCCAAGCAAGAACACAGTTCAGTTCTCTGCCTTGTATGAACTCATTACATTAATATAATATGTTTCCTATCTGTTCTTGTCTCTTGTATTTGATTTATAGTTATGTTTTAGTATGTATTATTGGTAACCTTATGTGATCTGTGAGATTATAACACATCCCCCTACTCCAATCAAGACTTTCAAAAAAAGGAAGTAAAAATTGACTAAGATTAACCTCAAACAAATGTTGTTTAAACCATTTGTTGTCCTCTGCAAGCACACCAATGGCCTCTGCAATAGCAGCTTCATCCATAGTAAATACTAGGGTTTTAAAATCCACAATTGAGTATTTGTAATTTTTTATGAAATAATTTTTTACCTGTAAATCATATCCCTTCATCCGTTCACATAAATAAAACCATCCAAGAGTATTCATCTTTTCTGCACAACCTGGGAATTCTTCCATCCATTTAACACTGTCTGGTTCTAAATGACAGATATTTCCACTAAGTCTTTTGACCATTTCCATCATGATGTGTAGGATCTATTGGCTTCATTTCCTGTAAAAACATTAACATAAAACCTAAACTACGGAGAGAAAATTTAATGAACCAAATGAAAGGTCTGAATCCTTGTTTCATTGCACGATATCTTTCTGCATATGTGGGTATAATTAATCCATACTCATTTCCTAACACACGAAATTAGTCTTGTTGAATTCATTATTAGGATTTGAACATATGTCCCGTGCATGTATTAACCTTTGACATATGGCAATAATCTGACAACAATATTATAATTTCCACTATTTGGTGCGCTTCCAGTATGTACAATCAAATAAATGAAATGCCTTTATCATAAAAAAACTTGAACTTTCCATCGTGTATGAGTCAAGCATACATTAATCTATGCATAGAAACTGTAAAAATATTAATAAAAAATGAGCCTTATTTTTTTTAAATAATTAAACAATGATAAATTATTAAAAGGGTCTAAAACCTAGGTTAAAAATAGGGTAAAGCCAAAATTAAAGGATATCTAAGGTAAAACTTGGAAAAATAATCCTATAGAAACAAAATTCTAAGGTAGTGCTAGGATACAACTCTAAAGATAACAGTAGGATCTGATTAGGGATAAAGCTCTCCTTGTGAGGCTTTAAGAAACTCTTTGACTAGGTGCAACATCTTTGAGTAGGTGCCTTCAAAAAACTACTAGAATCATATCTCTAAAAACAAACTGTTTTATTGGGCCGGAGTCTTATATACACAAACTGTAATGATATTCACAGTGAATATGTACATTTCCATTCAGTATGTATGAAATGTTTCAAGAACCACCCATTTACTGGGCTTGCAACCTCATCACCATTCAGATTTTGCAAAACAAAAGTGTTATTTCCTAGGAGCTTAATTATTGTAAAAGGTCCTAGCCACAAATTATTGAATTTTCCATGTTTATATTTTTCATCATTTCGTGCATTCCATCTGAGAATTGCATCACCAATTGAGAAAACATATTTCTTCACTTTTTTGTAAAAAATCTCTTTTACCCTCCTTCTGTATATTTCATCCTTTTCCACTATTGATTCTCTTTCATGCTACAACTTAACAATCTGGAATATCCTTCTTTTCATTTCATCGGGGGTTCCTCTTCTTCACCTTGCAAAAGTTTAGTAACTAAAAAACGTAACTGTATAGGAAATATTGCACCAGTTCCATAAAAAATTTGAAAAGGTGATGTCCCTTATTTCTTTACAGTTACCTTATCATCCCAAAGAGCATACTTTAATTTGACATCCCAATTCCTTTTATTATGAAATAACATCTTCTTAATACTACCCACAATATTTTTATTAGTGGATTCTACTAATCCATTTCCTTGAGGGTAATAAGGTGTGGAATGTTTTCAAATGATATTATTTTCTTCATAAAAATTTACTATATTCTTGGATTTAAATGCTGGTGCATTATCAGCAACTAACTTTCTTGGACAACCAAATCTTCTTAGAAAATTATCTTGAAGAAAACTGATGATAACCTTATCTGTTGCTCTTTTAGTGGGAATTTCTTCCACCCACTTGGTAAAGAAATTAGTGGTAGTCAAAATCCATTTATATTGACCACTAGAAGTAGGATGAATCTCTCCTATAAAGTCTAAACCCCATTATTGGAATGGAGTATTTACTGATATTGGTTTTAAGGATAAAGTGATTGTAATTTATGCTTACCTGCAAATTTCTGACATTCAATGCAGGACTTAACATGAAGATATACATTTGTAAATGGAGTATGCCAATAGAAACCCGATCTTAAAATATTAAACGTAGTTTCTTTCTAGGATATATGTCTCCTACATGCACCCCCATGCAATTCTGCAGTAACAACATATGCTTATGATCTGCCCAAACATTTGAGAAAAATGCCTCCTGGATCTTTCCAATTTAAAACTCTATCAATTAAAACATATTTCAAAGCTTTAAGTTTTAATGAGCTGTATTCATTTTTACTCAGATCAGGAGGGCATTGCAAATGTAACAAAAAAAAACTATCTTTTCATACCATGAGGATTCAAGATACCTGTTATAAACCTATTCTTTGTGATATTTTGTTGTTGTATCCTGTATTGATTGTTCATTCACCATATGAATATCTAAAACCTGACAATTTGACTTTGCCAAAAGTTTTTCTAGGCCTTGTCCCTTTACCAATTTGGTGGGATTAATTTCAACATCATACTCCATGATTTTAGCTATCCATCTGCCTCTTTTTCCCTTGTTGCCAGGTTGCACCAGAATTTCCTTAACTTCTATGTTAGGAACATAAGCCATAATTTTAGAATGTAGAACATCAATCCTAAAAAATTTCAAAGCCTTAACCAATGCATATGCTTGTTTCTCCATTGTATTGTACTTTAATTCCAAATCTTTAAGGGTTAATGAAATAGGTTGTTCTAAACGATCTAAATTCTTTTGTAATAAAAGAATAGTTATAATATCTTCAGATGCAAATGAAAAAAAATGAAAATTCTTTAGAAAAATCAGTGCTTATTAAAACTAGTACTCCTAGAAGTGCTTGCTTTATCTTTTCAAATGAATCCTTAGATTCAACTGACCATTTAACTTCTCTATATTTCTTAAGCATTTCAATTATTGGTTTGATAATTTCGACAAAATTAGGGATAAACCATCTTAAGAAATTAATCTTGCCAAGAAAAGACTGAATTCCTTTCTTATTCCTGGGTATGCTGATTTTTAATATGGCTTTAACCCTTTCTGGATCAATTCTAATTCCTTCGGCATAAATTATATGTCCTAAAAGCTTACCTTCTTCCATAGAAAAGTGATATTTCTTAGGATTCAAAGATAATCCATATTTCCTGCATTTGAGAAAATTTTGTTTTAAATGTTTCAAATGCTCATCATCAGAATTTAGAAAATACTGCTATATAATCTAAATATAAAACCAAAAACTTTTATTTTTCACGAACAAAAGCTATGTCCATAGCTCTATGAAATGTAGCACCTATGTTCACAATACCAAAAGGCATCTTATCATAAATGAATGTTCCCCAAGGAGTTGTAAAGGATATCTTTTCTCTATCTTCTAGCTGTACTGGAATCTGATTATACCCTGAAAAACCATCAATCATTGACATCCTCTTAGCACCGACCACCTTCTGTAATATTTGATCAATATTTGGCAATGGATAGTTATATTTTAAAGAAGATCTGTTCAACTTTATAAAATCTACACAAATACTTATCTCACCATTCTTTTTCCGTACATGGACTAAATTTTCCACCCAAGTAGAATATATTAGAGGAATAATAATCATTGCATCTAAAAGTTTCTTAACCTTTTTTCATTGATGGGTAGCAAAGCAGGATTAATCCTTCTAAGTTTTTGCCTAAATGGTTTGGTATTAGGCTTTAATGGGATTTTGTGCTGAATTATATTAGTGTCATATATCTTCAAATCTTCATAAGACCATGAAAAAATATCTACAAACTCCTTCAACCGTTTAATATACATTTTTCTCTCTTCATCTGAAAGAGCCTTAGAAATTTTAACCATCTTAGGTTCTTTTTTTTACAACTGATAAAATTTTGTTCAGAAGACTACATGGTAGGATTTGACAATGTATCATCGTTTGAAAATAACCTTTCAAGAGGTACTAGACCTTTAGGGATAACATTTCCTTTTAATTCAATGATATTAAGATCATCAATTTTAATTTCTGAGAAAGAGATAATTTGATTCGTTTCTATCTCTTTATCTTCATCAATAGCATAAGTTGAGAACTCACGTGTCAATTCTAAGAATTGCTTAATTTATTGAACATCATGGAACACCTTCGAATTCTTTATTTTATTTGGAACATAAGGTCTGTACCTTACTTCAATGGGATATTTGAGATGTGACACTTTTGGAATTTTGAAGTATGTAGCTGCTAAATCCAAAGAATCAGCTGTTTGATTATGATCTCTTGGGATAAAATAAATATTGAAGGCTAGGAAAAAATTATCATTGAGATCCCATACTTCATTTCGATAAACTTTTAACATCTATTGTTTCACTTGATAAACATTATTTACATGCTATATAATGAGTTCAGAGGTTCCAAATACAATCAACTGTTGAATGTTTACATCTTTTGCAGCTCTTAACCCAAGTATTGACGCTTCATACTCAGCAATATTATTGGTGGTTTGAAATTCCAATTTGTACATCGAAGAAATGATTTCTCCTCTAGGTGAAATATGCACAACACCTTCTCCTTCTCCCTCTTTACATGATGATCCATAAAAAAACATCTGCCATAATTCATCTTGCTTTTCTCTTTTAGTTTGAACAACATGATCTTTTTCAACTTGTAAAATACCCTCACAATCATTTTTTAATTGCAACATATAAGAACCAAAATATTCATGTACTGAATAGATTGGATAATTATTTGTATGTTTACTATCACTTACCAGATATGCTAGCTGCAATTCTCTATAAAGTCTTCTGTGTTCACCTCCAAACATCGGTATTGTAGCATAAGAGAGATCCATTTGGAGGGTTCCTCCTACCCTTTTTTCCCATGATCTAGATAGAAGCATACCAAACTTAGGGGAAATATTTTTTATGACCACATCCATAAGTAAACTCTTCATTGGCAATTGTGTGAGGCTTACCACAATATCTTTAATGACTCTAAGGCATTTTACTATCCTAGAATCAAATGCATATAGATCATGATATGACTTAGTGACAGTAAGCCCTAAGTCTTCCATCACTGCCTTAGGCATAAGGTTATGTGAAGCTCATGAGTCTAAGAGACAATTGTGTAGCAACTCTTCATGAACTGTAAGAGTGATGTAGAATGGGGGAGGATATTCAGAGTTATCATCTAGATGAACAAAATTCTTTGAGACAACAATAATAGTAGGATTATCATCTTACAAATCGATTTCATCTGAAGGAATAGAACCTACTAAAGACTTTAGAACTTTAAGAGTTCATTCCCTATATGATTTGTTTTTAATCAGCTTAGTTAATGGAACATGAATATTAATCTTATTAAGTTCATGTTCTAGATTAAAACCAACAACATTGTTTCTGATATCCTCTCTGATTGTAGCTTTATCTTTGCCTTCCTGTATCACCTGTTTCTATTTCAAAGATGGATTTTGTTTGGTAGGAACATTCCTTACAATTTTCTTACCTTGTGTTTCTTGTTTTATCCCAGATTTAAGACCGTATTATTTTTGTTGTATCTCTTGATAAATATCTGGCATACATGTTTATTACTCAAAATTATTTGCTTCATGATAATTAGCCATCTTAGAATATTGATAATCATCTTTGATTAAGAAATGATAAGAAAACCCATGATCAAATGATCAATATCATGCTCATGTTCTTCTAAATCCTTGACTTCCCTTTCATCTACCTCATAGGATTCATCATCTCTTATCAGATTATTTTGGAATGGAGGCTAAATTCTTTGATCCTCATTATCTTTCCACTCTCTTTGAATATCATTATTTCTTCTTTCTCTAGGTAATAATCTAGGAACAAAAGAGTGCCTAAATTGATTTGGATTTCTTTCTCTTTCTTGTATAGATCTAGTTTGATTCTTGTTTTCCATTTCTAACCTATTGATCTTTGCAGACATATTCTTGATTAACTTGGTCATTTCATCCAACTTATTTTTCGATGATTTTCCTATAGAAGTTAATGACATCATATTTTTTTTACCCTTTTTATCATGTACTTGATATTCTGATTTATCGTTAAGTTTACTTGATGCTAGCATATTTGACTCAACTTCTAATACAACCTCTTACATATTCAACAAAGATTTAAACCTTCTTTCTCTTAATAACAAATAAAACTCAGAATCAAAAGAATTAGCATAAGTGAGTTTTGCTGATGTTTTAGAAGGTTTTATTTCAGTAAGAATCTTAGTGTACACATGGTACCTCCAAAAACCGAACACGTAGAGAAAAAAAACACAGAAAAAGATCACAAATCAACACACCGATGTTTTCATGTGGTTTAAACCCTCAAAAGGGAAGAACTACATGAACCCAACGAAATAACTACTTGAGGTTGTTTATTATGAAAACAAAAGAAAGTTACAAATGAGCTTCTCATAATCCATCAAAATCCAATGACCCTCCATGCTCTTTAAATAAATATCAGGGACCAATCGAGTGCTAAGCCACAGATCAAAGGTAGTTATGATCTAAGATAAGATGAACTGTCGGATCACTCTATGTCTAGAACATATCATGAACGCCAGATTAGATATTTACAAATCCATACTAATGCATAATAAAGAAACACACAGTTCCTAATGTATATATTATAACAAGTTGACCTTAACTAACTCCATAGTGTCTAAATATCCTAACAAATATGCACACTTGAAAACCTTTATAAGTACTTGTTTTCCAAATGAAATAATGGTATGCCACTAAATGAAATGCATAAAAATAATCTGTTTCTATTCAAATTCGAATGCAATAATTCCTATATGAATCCTATAATAACTCCGTTTCAAGCAAAAAAAAATGTAAGTTCTCTTTTAATGTAAGATGCAAAAATGAAAAATAAAATGCAAAGATGCAAATATTTTTGTATTTTCAAAATAAATGGGTGAAAAAAAAAGATTTAATAAACTATTAGACCCTGCAACAGGTACAAAGAAACCAACCAAGAAAGACACCAAAAATCCATGACTCTTGCACTAAAAGAAAAACAATAGTGGAAAAAATAACAAGACCAACTTTCTTAAAAAACTAATAAAAAGGGAGTTTCCAGACATTGTAAAAGTCGTCAATGGACAATATAGGGACCCTATAAGAATCAAGAACACTCACAATTTAACCAAAAAGAATTCCAACAAAGATATAGGGAAAAAATTCAAATGTACATGAAGGTTCAAAGAACAACAATGTATGTACATGACCTATAAAGAGACATCCTGTGTATATACGCGACTGTTAATACTGTCACCCACATATATAAAGAAAAGAGGGAAAAAAGTAATTCTAAAGGAAAACCACTCAAGGAAACTTCCAAATATGACTAAATGAATAAAAGTGACACAGATTTTGAAAGAAACAGATAGTATTTCAAGAACAAATGCACCCAAAAACCACAACAAAAAGGATATATCCCCACTTGAGTCACCAATTCTGTTATGGAGAAAATGTTCCAATGTATTGGGGTAGAGTACAACAGATGGAATGACACCAAAAATAAATTTAATTCTAAAACATTCTAGATAAATAGAAAATACTAACAACTAAAGTATAGAGTTGATACCTCAAATGGATGTTCAAAGAAGACCATCTTTGATCTTTCGATCCAATGCTTGCAACCTATAAGTTGTCCTGAACATCAAATGGATCCAAGCATATAATATATTCATGAAATAGGATGAGAAAATAGTATTTCTATTAATTCAAAAAAAAAGTATAAAGTGAAAACCTTTGCCTGAAAGTCATTGGAACTGAGAAATGAAGTTCCTCCACCTAGGCCTCCACCAATTCAATCCTCCATGCAAAGGTGAGCTCACAAAAACAATGGATAGATTGGGAGATGAACACAAATAGTTCAATCAACAAGGATAAAGGGATGTAGAATTAAGCATATGGCAATGGGAAAATTTTTTCTTTAGTTTCCTTACTCTCAAAGTTTCTCCTCTTCCAATGCCTAACAATGGCGCAATATATATAACCCTCAAATGGGAAATACATGGTCGATTAATATCATTTCCCTGCTTATGGAAGGCCATGGATCGTAACACCCATCACTTGGCATGGAAAATCATAAATATTTCTAATTTTGAGAAAAACAATCGATGTACATGAGTTGTAATGGTGCAATATATGTATACGCAGTCTACATAATTGTTCATCCATGTGTATCTTCAAAATTGAATTTTTGAGGGTTCCACTGAAGCATCATGAATATATTGAGAAAAGGGGATATAGTGAGTCTTCGTAGGGACAAGGGAAGACCATCAAATCATGATGCATAAGGTGTGTCAAAACATGTTATATATATTCCCCCTAATGTGTGAGGTCACAGGGATACACAATGGCCAAAATACATTATAATAATCCTAGTAGTGGAGTAGTGGGGACCCAAGCAGAAGAACTAGCCACTTATGATTGCAGATTTGAATACGTGATTGCAGATATGAAGTATATACAGTAGTCCCAAGTACATATAAATACAATGGCCATGAATAATAATAATGTACAAATGTCATAAGTGGTCACATCCACGTATAATACATAATCGAGTCTAGTATCCATACTAAATGAATAAATCTAGTACATAATGAATTTCATTGCTTTGATATGAGAACTGAAGTCCCATAGGTACTGTCATGATCAATATAGTATCATACGAGAATGCCACCATATTCATAGGTATTCCATGCAAATAGTCGATGGTACATTTCCCATCAGGTGAATAAAGGAGTTGAGGTTGAACACGATGAAACATCAACTGATTACCAGTCATTGGGGTATATCTATAAAATATACATGACAACCCACCGATGATGAAAATGGGTGTCAAGGTACAAATTACATTCAACAAGTGTGAATAGATGTGTTGAGGTTGAACGCTTGAAAAATACATTGATCAAAGGACATTGATGTATTCCAAAACTGTAAATGGTGAGAGAACCTTCCACTGATGACTGCAAGTCTAAAGTCACTCAAATGACTCTAGAATCCAAATTTGAGAATAAATGATCTGAATTCAAAGGAATAAAATCTGCTGGAAGGAGGGAATTAGGGCATCCCCCATCAACCAACATGAGGCACATAGTAAGGTTGGATAATTTTGAATAACATGGACAAATAGAATGTGCATGAACCAATAACCATGTGCATCTATCGCGCATACCAGATGCAATTAGAACATGAAAGAGACCCTCTGGATAACACCCAATAATGAAAACTATTGACATTGGTGAGGAAACCACCAACAGGGTCTAACAAAATCCAAGAAATGAGACAAATCCAGATGTATGAATATATTTCTTGTCTTCAAACACAAGGGAAACCACTCAGTTAAGTGACCAATGATGAGATGTCATATGTTGAGTTTTAGGTCACCTACCAATAATGAAAGTAGTCCCGAGGTTTCGGGTAGGACCACATTCTATGCAAGATACTAGGATGGATGACATGCACAGTCAATATATATGTGGAATGGTTGACTCAGGCTAAATAGTTATTTTTAACAAGATCCTAATGTGGATGGATATACTTAGGCAACATAAAATCAAATGTGCATACTGGAACTACTCTGTGACACAACAACCATCAATAGAGGCTACATAGGGAATGGAATCTTAACCAATTTGTGGAGAAAAAAATGAACAATGATTGCAACTCCTAAGGCCATACTAAAAAACTGACTCATCATGGATAGACTCATAGGCTGTGTTGTGTTCAAAACGGACACAACAAATTCCAACATAAGATAATCATTCTCATCTGTATTTTTTATGTTTTTTTTTTCTGTGTTATGCATCTGTAAAAATAATAAAATATGCTTATAGTACAATGGCGAGGAAATTATTTTTGCAGAAAAGAAAAGTAGTTCTAGGAAGTAGAACATACCTATGCTCAAAGTAAGGAAACACATGTAGGATAAGGAAACTCATGAGAATTTTTCCTCTAGGGTGAAGGGTGATAAAGCTGTAGAGGATGAATAATAGGCTCTGCTTCACTAGGATTGAGACATACTCAGGAAATTAGGCTTATAACACTAAATCGAGAAGCTGGCATCAAGATCAATAAGGAAAGCATATAAATGCAATGCATATACAACTTGATATAAAAAGGGAGTCCCTATGCGAGATAAGCAACATAAGAGATACTAAGGAACATGAGTTTCCACTCAAAGACATGGAAAGAATACAAGGGACTCCCATACCTAAGGAGGAACTTTGACATGAGCACTAAAAGGTAGAGTGGGTTCTAACCAGGGTTTCCATGGTCGAGAAATCCATGCCGCTTAAATGATGACACTTCTAGAAGAAACTATAAGGTTCCCTATCATTAAAAGAGGGTTCTTTCATAAGGTTTACCAGACATGGTCATAATATAATGCAATAATGTAGGAAGAATGGAATCCTATCTTATATTCTAGTAAGGATGTATATCTACAAAAGGCATCAACATTCTCAGAAATAGGAATCTCCATTATGACCTAGAAAATGCCTCAAAAAATCCCTCACCCTATAACAATAGTCCATAAAATTCCAAAAATTATAACGAAAAATTGTAACAACATGAAAATTTTACTATGCAAAACCAAAATATATACAATAGTGTACAAGATACCAGCCTAAGTTCGGGTTTCAAGCACATTAATTTGAAAGTGGGGGAGGAAACTCAATTATTTCCTCAAACTCTAGAGGGACGAATCTAACTCCCTCTCTCAAAACAATAAATCCTGATAGGTGTTTTCCTCTCTCAAACACAAGTTGAAAGTAAGGTGGATGATCCACTCTCTTTCGACAGTGCGTAACAAAGTTGTCCAAATATTTCTTGACTATTATCATAGGTATCATTTGGGTATTCCCCAAAATAGTTGGAGAGATATTTACCATGTTCCCTTCAACATATATACTAGGAATGTCTAAAAGGACCATGGGGTGACCGATTTTCTCATGAAGGGCCGATTGAAATTCATTATGCTCAATCTGTTCAAGCTATGGGAGGATGTAGGATCAACAATGCATGTCATCCCAACATCGTTCCGAGACATAAATGGCAGTAATAATAGATTCATTTGAAGTTAAGGTGTCTTTGAGGAAATGATCGGAGAACAACAAATTGTCCTCCCAAGGAGGCGATAATGGGTGATATTCCTCTTCCGTCTGCCAAGAAGAGAGACCAGGGTTTGCAGACAATCATATATCCACTTTTACATGTGAATTCCCTTAACATGATTCAAACAGAGAAGGAAAAATCTAGGGATCACTCAAACACAAAGTATGAAAGGAGACTAGACTCAACAATTATAAATCACTATCGAGAGTGGAGTAAATAAACAATATAGGTGCCAAAAATTTAAAGGTTCCCATATGTGAAGGATACTATTAGTCCCTAGAGTTACCCTATGTTGAAGGTAGGGAAATACCGAGAATGACATAGCTCAAATTTTAATGATTTTAGAGCTAAATCAATAATTGAATTTAGGTTTGAGTCACTCTTTGAATTCTCATGTTCCTTTAACTATAATTGTGAACACGATTGGAAATGCAAAGGAAATTCAATAGAGGAATTATATATAGCCAAGAAGAATAGATAGGAATATAATGGGAGAGGGGAATGGAGACAAATCTTAGAAAAGAGAAGTACCAATGGGTAAATTTCGCCAAGAAATATGAATTATGAATATACAAATCTAAATTAATCACAATTTAGTAATTCTTTACACTTTGTAAGGAAATAACATGAGATCCATAAAATTTGCAGTAATTCATTTCTCACAAGCATAAATATAGAATTTTTTTCATACAGAGTGCTGATGTAATATGAATAAAATTTCATTCAAAGAATCAAAATAACTTTGAAATTCTAAGATGATTTTCTACATTTGACATAAAATAAGAATCAAGGATTATTAGAGCATATCAAACATTACTATATTCAATGTAATATTCTTCTCACGAATCCTCATAGATAGATGGGCACAAAGGAACAAATATAGAAAGAACACTCTACAAGGCTCCATTTCATTAATATTAGGTCAACAACATTTACATCATCAAAAGTATGCACCTACTCAACAATAAAAAGAAAGAATACTTGTAATTCTAGAATTTATAGCCTCTTTCTTGTTTACTGAACTTACATTATAAAGGGATCAACGGATCCTAAATACAGTTTTTAAATGATTTGAATACTAACTAAAAGTAATAGTTTTTTCACTATTTAGTTTATTACATCAAAATATTACATTTACAGAGAATAACTTTTAGTTATCCTTGTGTCATCCACCATTTTTCTTCCCTTTAAACAATGAATGCTGATCACATATAATCCACTGATGCAGAGGTGTGAAATAACTAGGTGGAATTCCAAATTGTCCCATGCAATGGATTAGTTCATTCTAAGCTGAGTATTGAAGTGGAATGAATTCTAAAGGAGTTGCTTGTCCTACAAATCGTTGTGTTGGCACTGCTTGGACATGTTGTTGAGGTGCAGGAGTGGCTCACTGAGATGTGAGAGTAGTTTGTTGAGTTGTTTTCTTCTATGAATATGACCCATAGATATTTTTTCCAGTATTTTGTTGCTCAAGCGGTAAATACAAGATATGATATCTCATTACTAGATTCTAGTCTTTACCCACTGGAATGTTGTTAACTTCAATATTTTCAAGAGCTAGTTCGACTTCATAATTCCTTTCATAAGTGAGAGGTCCTGCCTCCTTCAAAATTACCTTCAATTTTTCCCAAATGTGAAAAGGAGGCATCAGTATTTCAAATGCTTGATTTCCACTTATAACCCTTCCCAATTCCCTGCTCGAGATCTTCATTTATTTTCTCTTTTAGATTATTCATATATTATGATTTAGATAATAATTTTAATTTCCGCCCCATACTAGATGTAGTACCAACTTTGTAACCCCATTCAAAATTGTTTTAAAATATTTAATGTCATCATCCAATACATCTGTACTATTTTGCATTACTCTACATAGTGTTTTCTTTAGCATCATTCTCTTGGAAATATTTATCACTTGTGTTCTGCTGGTAAGTTGTAAATATTCTATTTTCTAGTCAGTCAATTTGTTTAGGTAATCAATTGTTTTCTTAGATTGTGTAGGCTTATATCCTAGTGTTGCATTCACCTATTTGATCTTAGTATATACTTCCATTTGAACTACCATTAAGTTCATGAACTCCCACCGATCATTAAATATTTGGGCAATTCTATCCCAAATTTCTTGTGTGGTTCTTTTTCTCCCTAGGAAAATCCATACTGTTTTTTGTCAGAATTGTTAAGAATATTGTCATAAGGAAAGAAAGGAAGCGACAAAAAGGATAAGAGTAAGTTGAATACAAGAATTTGACATGTTTTGAGGAAACAACAAATGTAACGATGAGTTGAGTTAGACTAATAGTGTATTTTTGGGAATGGGCATGATTGTAAGTTGGGTCGTTAGCACCTTTAGTAATGTAAAGGGGTTTATTAGGGTAGTTAGAACAACAAGTCAAGGATTATTTTAAGGAACCATACTTATTTAAAAGTGTATAAATTTTGGCGAATCTTACAAATTCTTAAAACGCTAACTATAAAATATTTTGTGATATTTTTCAAAAAATATTTTAATTTCCAAGTATTTTATATCATTTATATAATAATTTGGCGATTTTTAGGGTGAAGAAAGTTTACCCCATGAAAATTGGGTGAAACTGGGCTTCAAAAATGAAAAATAGCGAATCGTTTTTTGGAGAAAAGCCCCTAAAAATATCCCATGGGATAAATTTCGCCCCTAAAATTATCCCTGCAACCAGTCGAATATTGGTTGAGAACTAGTCGATGATTGGAACAAGAATTGTAAGATCTATATCAGGTTGATCCATGTTGAGAGGAGACGACCGATGTCTAAGAACTCTTACGATCTTTTAATCTTGTTAGTGTTTAGCATGAGCGGATGACCTTCACAATGGGAAATCTCGATGGAGAGGTCAACAGATAGAAGAAAGAAAGCATGGGAGGAGGAGAAATACAAGAGAAAACCCATCCATTGTAAATAATATTTTGAGAGAAGTATGCAAGTTGTGTGCATAGACCAAAAGCGTTCCAAATAATACTTGTTCCAGATGAAGAGTGCTTTTTGTGGTTTTTTTTTGTGTAGGTTTCCAAGTTAAATATTTGTGTATTTGATGTCTATATGTATTTTGTATGAATATTTATGAGTTGGTCCCACTTATATTGTGGAATGTCAATTTTTTTTTTTGGTTTAGATGTGTATGCTTTGTATATACTTCATGTGTTGATGGTTCTATATATTCTTATAGGATTTGAATGTGTTGAAGGATTGACCTTCTTTCTTACTATGTCAATGGAAACCCATCGCTTTTTTTTGGTCTAATCTCTTGTTACTGTTGAAAGGAATAAATCCCATTCCATAACTGTAGAAACCTAGTTTTCAAAATCCCCATAGATATATTGGGTGAGACCTCACTCGCATCATAGGTGTTGCCAATGGATTTACACTCTGCTAGGCCGATATTTTGCGCTTTATTGGACGGATAGGAAATATGAACCTGGGTCAATGGATTCAATGGCAACAAATCGTTTTGTTTTCAGGACCCATACCATTATGAAGAGGGCATGTTTTGGTAGCCAACGAAATTAGAGATTCAATATTGGGTGGATTACAGATAAAGAGAGTTGGCACAAGAAGAAAGTGAAGGATCATGATTGAATTTGATTAATGAATGGTTAGAAAGACATATTTACTCAGATATTCACAAAATTTTCTTCAGTTAATTTCCCATTATGTAGCATGAATGGTTGTAGAAGCTACCGACTCAGAGGAAAATTATCGAGGTGGAGAATCCACTAAATTGACTGCTTAGCTAATCCAATGGTTGGAAACTGTCAGTAAAACTATATATAGATTTGTCGATTTCTAGGTTGATACCGTTTTCGAGGGATATATTATTGATATCGCACTGGACATGATAAGATCAAACAACGAGAAAAAAAGAGAGTTTTTCTAAGGACCTTGAGTTTGTTACTTGAGATCTTTAAAGATATGGATAAAGATGTTGGTCTATGAAAAAGGGATATTAAGGATTGAGTTCAATGAGTAAATAATTCAAATTAGAGGAAATTTCAACTCAAAATGGGCCTTTTAACTTTAACTCAAATTCCATGTCATCATGTGTTAGCCAATGAAATTGCTTAAAATTTAAAATACCGTATAGGTCTTAAACACTTTTTTAATATAAATTTGGGGATAGGGATCATAAATAAAACTACTTTTTTTATTTGTATTTTTGACATATCTCCCCGTGTTTTTACTCAAATTTTGATCGGGAGAGCTCGTTGGATGCAGAATTAAATTCTGCATCCAACGAGTACTCATTCGGCATACTTTTTGCGGACCCCTCTACCCCCAAAACAAGAAATACCTGAAAAAACGTGATGATGATGTCATCATCACGTTTTTTCAGGTATTTCTTGTTTTTGGGGTAGCGGGGTCCGTCAAAAGTATGCCGAGTGAGTACTCGTTGGATGCGGAATTTAATTATGCATCCAACGAGCTCTCCCGATCGAAATTTGAGTAAAAACACGGGGAGATATGTCAAAAATACAAACGAAAAATTAGTTTTTTTCTTTTCTTCCTCCAAAATTAATAAATATTATTTTATTATTTTAACTATTATTTTATTAATTTTTTTTAGGAGGCCCATTTTGAGTTGAAATTTCCTCTAATGGGCGTGGAGAACCTAGGTGATGTCACAAGAAAGGCTTGAGTAAAGGAGGACAAGAGTGAGCTAAGATGTTCTTTGTCGATAGTGAGAATGAGGAAGAGAGTGGTATCATAAGGAGTGGAATAATATTTCGGTCGGGTAAGAGAAGAAGGATTGTGATAAGAAGAGTCAGTTGCAACGTGATGTAATGAAGGGACTAGTAGTTTACACCACACCTCGAGAGATAATATTGTGACAAAGAGGAATAATATTAACTTATATACGAAGGAGAGGAAGCTCTAGATATTGACCAAGACTTCGACATACCATGACCTCATGTACATCTCCAACAACTGAAGTAAGAACTAAAAGTGCATTGAATTTTGGTTTTGTAAATCATAGTAACATTAATAGTTGAGATAGTAGTCAAGGAGTACCTACTGGTGGGACATTTAATTCGAATTCAACAATACCCCAAGTAAACTAAATGTTGGGGAGTGACATAAAATTACCATTATTTAATTGGAATGAGTTGGAAGACCATGAGAAACATTGGTTCCGGTGTGAAGTTGTATGGATAGTGTGATAGGTCTAGGATAAGGCTATAAAATGAGCTTAGATGATCACAACATTTAGGGGTAATTCTCTTGAATGGTATATGAAATTTTCTATGATTCTTGTAGCAGTTCCTTAGAAGTCATTCAATAATATCTAGATTGTACATATCAAATAATTCAAGAAATATATTTTCGAGTCATAGTGTAACACATAATTAAAATAAATTAAGAAATTGTTGACTGAGTCTATTTAGGAATTTGATCAAAGATTGAAGACTCTGATGTCTAAGCTCAATTTCCAGATGTCTTATGTTCAACATAAATAATGGTTTATTGCGCTGATGCTACTGCATATCTATGTTCCTTTGATGAGCGTAAGATTGTATCCTAAAGCAAATCTCTTGAGCTTTCTATGAAATTGTAACCTTCATCAGTTGGAGAAATTGGCGCAAGAATGATGAAAATACAATCCCATCTTGCTAATCTAACGTTTGAATTAAAATATATCAAGAAAGTAAAAGTAATTCAAGAAGAATTTTGGTGTACAATATGTAGAACTAAAGGCCATCATAAAGATTCATATCCAACTTTATTGAATTATCTTGCATCAGGAACGTCAAACCCGATAAATTCACAAGGAATGCCTTGTTGTAGAATTTTCCAGATAAAAGGTCATCTGTCAGATGAATGCTTGTATCTACATAAAATAGTTAGTGAAATTGCTAGCTTATATTGTAAATTTTGTCAATCTATGGTTCACGTTGAGAAAGATTTCAGAGCCTACTAGTTTCTACAAGAAAAGACAGTTGACACGTATCTGATGAAGAATGATGGACATATAGAACAGGATCCAAATAAGGAATAATACCCTAAACCAAGGGGGAGGCGGGGGGGGGGGGGACAAGGATGCAGAGTATTTGGTCACAAAAGGGTCCAAGTTATTTTTTATAATTGTGGAGAGCCAAGAAATGTTTCCGTAAAATGTACTAATCCCATGACAATGTGTTCATATTGTAAAGCATTTGACTACACTATCGAAGAGTCTCTGGATTTGATTGCTAAATGGAAGGTGAAAAACACAGGGAACTATAACCAACCTAAAAATGAAAATCAAAATATTCAAAATATTTTTCTTGAACCTCGAGAACCTAATATTGTTGTTGTAACAAGAGGAGGTGTTGCAACTAGAGGAGATCAAGACACACCATGTGTAAGTTCGAGAGTTCAATCGATGACATAAAGGAAAGTGTCGTTTGATGTCCAAAAAGGAAAGATAGTATTCTTTAATGCAGATGATGAGTTTATTGATAGAAATCATGTGTTGAAATATGCTTCTATCCAAGTAATAGGTGATGGACCAATCCTGGAACTACCTCAAATATCTGAACAGTTGTTCCAAAAAAAGCCGACAGAGAAGGTAAGCAAGTTCAAGATTTTTTTTGAAAGTTGTTTAACACTTATAGAAGGTAAGGATGTTGTGGAAGTGCTATCATATCTAGTCAAAGAACCTCAACGAAGTGTGCAACTAGAGAAAAATGTTAACCACATTGGTAAAAGACCAAAAACTGGTGGTGGGTTAAGAATGAATTCCCAGATAGTTTACTATGATATGTATTTTATCATATTGGATTTAGGGCCAAATGTTAATATTATGACAAGATAGACCTGGGAAAGCATGGAAAAGTTGACACTAGTATAGTCTTTTGTTTAGTTGTGTTTATCCAATAATTCAAAGGTATTTCCTATTTGTCTAATGGCACAGGTTCTTGTCGAGCAGTGGAAGGATCATGCTTATCAAACGATAAATTTTTGAAGCCCCTTAGAACAAAGAAGGTGAATATTGGTTCTCGTGGAAAACCTAAAATTTTCCATAATTGGAGACTATTGGGATGATGAGACAGTAGGGAAAATTATAGACTTATTACATGAATTTCATGATCTATTCCCTACTATGTTTTTAGATATGAAGGGGATTATTGGTGATCTAGGAGAAATGAATATTCCCCTAAAGCATGATGTGAAACCTATATATCAGTGACAGTATAGACTCAATCTGAGATATCAGTGAAAATATGCTAGATGCACGAATTCTAGGACCTATCAAGGAATCTGACTGGATCATCCCTATGTTGGTTCAAGACAAGAAAATTGGTGAAGTCTGCATCTGCTATGACCTGTGGAAATTAAATGATGCATGCCTACATGATCCATTTTCAACCCCATTTATAGATGAAGTATTGGAGAGCATCGAAGGACAAGTAGTGTACTCTTTTACTGATGGAAAATCTGACTACCATCATATAAGAAATGCAAAGGAAGATCAGCACAAGACAACATTTGCAACCGATCAGTGGGGATGCTTTCAATACACGGTAATGCCTTTTGGACTCAAGAATTCCCCTGCAATTGTTTCTAAAATAGTAGTATCTACTTTTAAATATTTCATCCATAAATTTATTGAATTATATTTTGATGATTGGACGGTCTATGGGATAGTGAAAAATCATATTAATAATCCTAGAATGATGCTTGACTGGTGTAGACAGTTTCAAAATTCTCTTAGTTTGAAGAGATTTATTTTTTGTGATCCTCTTGGTATATTGCTAGGTCATGTGGTCTATCGAGATAGAATATTTATGGACCCTACCAAGATTGTGATTATTGTCGACCTATCCCCACCCACAATAGTTAAATAGTTGGAAAATACCTTGGGGCATATGGGGTATTACAATTTTTTTTAAATGTGGGTATGCTGAGGTTACAAATCCAGTGAAAAAGTCCTTGAAGAGAAATGTTAAATTCCAATGGAATGAGCAGTTTCAAGAGAGTCTGGATGTTCTTAAAGAGAACATGGTCTCAACTCCTATATTGGTATTTCTATACTGGAAAAAAGAATTTAATGTTCATGACGATGTCTCGTCTGTTGCGCTTGATGTCGTACTTGCACATTGAGGTTAGGGTTCTCTTGATCACCCCATCGCATTTGCTAGTAGAAATTTATCGATGACAGAAAGGAACTATACCACTGCTAAGAGGGAAGGACCTTCAATGGTATATTCTGTTAAGAAGTTTTGGCATTATTTACTTGGAGGACATTTCAAGATGCATACAGACCATTATGCATTGAAATATTTGGTCAATAAGGCAGTGTTCGTGGTGGGGGGAATGTATGTCGATGGTTACTCATATTTCAAGAATTAATTTTTAGATTATTGTGAATCCATGTCCACTAAATTCAGAACCTGACCATCTATTGAAGTTAGAAGGTGGAGAAGAGCTTGTTAATCTCAACAATAGTCTTCCCGACGCACAATTATTTGTCTTAAAGATGATTGATGATCACTACATAGATATTATACATCTCTTGACTACAAGACAGAGGAATAAATCAATTGTAAAAATTACATATTTCTAGTTAATCGCTGAGAAATTTTATAATATGGGACTAGATGAAATACTTCATCATTGTGTATTGGAGCATGAGTAACCAATGGTTGTGAATGAAGCACATGTTGGTGTCGCAAAAGGCCACTATGAAGGAAAAGTGACAGTGCACAAGATTTTACATGAATTCTTATGGCAACCTACTCTGCATGTAGACACTAGAGACTATTGTCGGAGATGTAATATTTGTCAAAGAACGAGAAAACCGTTGTGATGAGATGTAATGTTGTTGGTACAACAAGTAACGTTGTAGGAATTTGATAAATGGGTTTTTGATTTTGTGGGTCCCTTTAACCCAATGGGAAAAAGAACAGGTGGACGCTATATAATCACCACGACATACTACTTAACCACATGGGTCAAAGCAGCATCAGTAAGAGATTGTACTACTACGACCAATGCCAGATTTTTATTTGACCATGTCGTGACCCAATTTGGATGCCAAAATATTTTGATAAGTGATAAAGGTACACACTTTGTGAAATAGCTCATTGAAAAATTAAATGAGGAATTTCAAATTTAGCACTGGAAAACAACACCATATTTCCCACAAGCAAATGCTGTTATCAAAGCGTTTAATAATATATTGGAGAATGCATTGACGAAGATATGTAATGTTCAGAGGGATGATTGGGATCATAAGATCCATATGATATTATGTAATTATACCATAACCTGTAAAAAATTTATAAGATAGAGTCCACTCATATTGGTTTATGGAGAAAAGGCCATCATGCCATTAGAATATATTGTACATAGTCTCAGAATTGTTGCGATCACTGAGATGACATATGTTGGAACACTAGAAGAAAAATTATCGCAAATGATATAGTTGTAAGAAGATCACCTTTTCAAAAGATATCAACAATGTGTAAAGAAGGAGTGAAGGAAGGCTTTGCATGACCACCATATTAAGCGCAATCAGTTTTAGGTTGGTGATTTTGTTCTCCTGTATGACAGTAAATTTTCAAAGCATCCCAAAAATATTTGAATGCATTGGTTGGGATCTTATGTCATCATCTATATCATAGATGGGGGTGTGGTCCAGTTATAGAAGTTAGATAGCACACCCTTCAAATGGTTAGTGAATGGAATTCAGCTAAAACCTTATCAGGATATACATAATTTACTCGGTTGAAAAAACATTGTTATTTTATATACCTTTTGTCACAAGTTTTGAGAGGTGTCACATGTATATAAATCTTTCGCATACTATGTAACTGTCGTAAGAAAATGGTGTCGCACACTACACATATATTGCAAGATGAACTTCTTTCACAAGTGACAATTGGAAGGAATTTAATTTCAGGCAACGTGAGATATCAGTGGCATGCTTCTTGGTCACATCTTCCATTAATGCATAATAATTACCTGATGTCATGATTAGTGAAGTGATGCTTCGGGTGGAAGCTTATTAGAATGACGGGACAAATTGTCCCATATGATATAATCTTTTTCCACCTTTTCCATTTATTGCATACCCACATGAGAGAATGACTTCCTTCATGCGTAAACCTGTTACATCTTCACGTCAAAGTCTATACTTTCATTTGTATCCAATTGAGTAATTTCTTTAGTTGGGATATCTATGTGAAACTGCTTTGAATCTGAATCTATTTGATTTATTATGGTAATCCTTGTATCGAGCACTAGAACCATTCAAGGATATGACATGGAGGTTCCCTCTCTAATGCCCATTTTTTAAGAAGCTCCAGAAGTGGTGCCATGACCGATGCCAGTCATTTTTTCAAGAAAGAACGAGCTGGCTGTGAAAGTGTTCCTCAAAATAGATTTAAGGATACCCATGATGCTGACGAATTAGTATATTGGTTAGAGACCTATTTTCCTGGATATATTCCTTTGAGGAAAGATGATGTTTCTAGCATAAATATTATCAAGAATGCCAAGTATTTTTTATTTAAGACAACCATCCCAAAAGGAGTCCATGTTATGGTAGACATTCTATTGAATATGAAGAAGTTGGGATTCATAGACCACGATCTATGGAATTTTCCTGAACTTTTCATGTCATACTACATGACCTCTGTGTGAGAAACTGAATAATGACATATTCACCACATTCCAATGGAGTGGGCATGAGAACTAGAGAAGTCATGCATACTATCATTAATGCACATGCCCCATTTTGGTCGCACAACAGAAGTTAAGACATGCATCGAATAATTGCTGGTTTTCTTTCCTGTATGATTTCCATGCTTGAATCTACAAATTGTAGTGGACATCGACCTGATAGCTTCAATCACTGGACTTCCTCTTGCATGGGTCAACCCATCTCCATTATTTTCTTGAAAGGAGTAGGACCTAGTCCTAGTTAACTAGATGAAGGATAAATACAACCTAACGAGAGATAAGAGAGGCTTCTCCATTGGCTCTATCACTAACACTGTTGTTCAGTTCATGGAAAATGTATTATCCAACAAGTTTCTCATGAAGATGTGACCAAACCGGTATACTACCAGAACCATTGTTGCAATTGAAAAAATATACTGCGGGTGTACAAATGAAATAATCAACCTATTTGTTGAATGATTTGTTAGAATATTCCATCGACGCTCAGGAGAAGGGTAATTCATTTACCTATTCATGGTTGTTAATTTTTATATCATCTTTCGCATCTGCCGAGTCTCCGAACTACCATGGGTGGATGTTCCTATACAATGTCGAGGGCCACGATACCAGAACCTATGGTATTAGAAGGATAATCTATGCTGAAAAAAGGACAATAAAATTGAATTTTACTTAAATACTGATGCATTGAGGCATCATAATGGGAATTAAGCAAGGATTGTTGTGGATACTTCCCAACGGTTCTGCAATATTTTCAAATTTCCAGTTGGGGTTCACCACATCTATCTGTGGAATCGACAAGAACTTGAGAACCAAAGGTTAGCCACTGGATTTTGAGTAATATATCAATACATCAAGAAAATTATTTGGGACTGAAACGAAGAGTGGAGACAACCTGTCACAGATGATCAACTATCTAGTGAAATTGACCCATAATAGAATGCAAGGTCGAAAAATCAAGGAAGAGATAAACCAGGAGAAGAAGTCCCACGTAGCTTCCCCTATGAAAGTAAAAGGAATCCAACATGACCCCAACATATCTGGAACTGGGTGACAAGCGCAAAAATATATAAAGAATTAGAGAAGATGCGAAAGAAACAAAAGTCCAATATAATAGCTTGAGCTGGTGGCCTTACCAATGACGAATACAACCTCATTGTTAATTGAATGGAGGAAGTTTCCAATGAGACTTGTAAGAGGATGGATGGAAGGAATACTGACTTGGTAGGGGACATTACAGACATTATACAGACTCTCTCCGTCAGAGTAAAAGAAGTTAGAGTAGAGGTCACGCAAGAACCATTCCAGACCAAGTCGCAAGAAGAAGTTAGTCCTTCTGAGGATCGACCTATAGAGGTACCCTCGTAACCCCATCACAAAAAGATTGACGCGACTCCTAAGACACTTTATTTTGGGACACTAGAGAATAATTTCATGATCAAATGCATTGGTCATGTAAGTATTTATTTTCTATAATTCATATGTATATATTGCACATTATTAAACAAGTTGTAGTAAATGAGTTGAAGGCGAGAGAGAATGTGTTTTTTGGGTAGATTAAACATTGAAAAATCACCATCACATCGCTAAAAGACAAAGTGAAAGAGATGAAGTAGAAATCATAGAGATGGTAGGAGGATATGCAAATATTGGAGAAAGTTGTCGTTCTTGTTTTGCATGAATTCTCTAAAAAGAGAATTACAATTGAAATTATCCCAGAGGCCAAAGTTTTTATATTTGTGGAGGTAGATGTCAACCTTGACCAACAATTTGTATGGCTAAAAAAATTTAAAATCCTAGTACACTCCTTGAAGAACTAGAAGTGTGTCAAAAGGAAGTAACTAAAAATGTGCAAAATATTTAGGAGGACAAGCCACTTTGTGTGAAATAATATGTGTAGGTTTCTTAGTTGTAGGAATCCTTGATGGATGAAGTGGAGTTGGAGAAAATTACAGATAAAATTATACCGTAGAAGTAAATTTGAATGGGCTAAGAAATGCGTTGAAGAAATTGTCACTAGTTGAGAACATGAGTAAGGATACAGACTTCAAAACATTGCAGGAATAGGTTGTTAAACTGCGAACACAACAAAAAATATGAATAGAACATGTTGCATAAATCTATGATGACGCAGATCAAGTTATATAAACCATCCAACCAGTCCATGAGAAGGTGTGATAGAATATGGGAGTGATAGGAGCTGCAACTTTAGAACATATCAATTTCAAACTTGTCAAACAAATGCAGAAATTGAAGGAATTGTTAAATTTTCATATGCTAATCTAGATCATTAGTATTTCATTTTGATTTCATAACAAAATAATATAAACAGGATCACTGAAAGATAGACAAGCACAACCATACAAAAGGAGAACACAAAGATTTATCCTGGGAAAACCCTAAAGGGAAAAACCTAGCAACAGCTTCCTCAATATAGATGCCCCAAAAGATAAAAGATAAATCCAACAAGGAGATCAAAGCCTGATCCTCCTCCTTCTCCAGCTACTTCTCTTCTCCACTAATGCGCTACACAAGTGAGAGTGTGTGTGTCTCAAATGAGGAGCACCAGACCTCTATTTATATTCATCTGTTCACTTGAATTAACTCATCTGACATGTAGGCTCGAGTTAATCATGTAGGATCGAGTTACACATGTAGGCTCAAGTAACCACACTAGGGTGCTAATGACCCACCTTTAAAAATAGAGGGGACAACCTCATGAATCTTATTAGTTATTCCGATTAGAAGCATCGGGGTACAATATAATACAAGTGGTTCTCCCGGTAGGACCATCGGGGACCACAAAAAATACATATAGAATATTATTCAAAGTTACAATATTTCAACACTCCCCCTTAACGAGAAGGGTATTCTACAACAACATCAACAACAACAATAGTAGGAGAGGACATCATCAACATCATCAGGGTAACACATCTATAAATCATTGGAAGTTTTTCAACATCATATAGTCTTCGTCTTCAATATTTGATGACAGCAACTCTTTAATCAACATTAGCATCTTTTGACCTTTTGATCAGCAACATATTCAACACTTTGATCTTTCGATCAACAACATCTTCAGCAACATCTTCAGCACTTAGACCTTTCGATCAGCAGCAATATCTTCAGCACTTTGACCTTTCGATCAGCAACATCTTTGGCACTTTGACCTTTCGATCAACAACATTTTCAGCAACATCTTCAACACTTTGACCTTTTGATCAACAGCAACATATTCAACACTTTGAGCTTTCGATCATCACCAATATCTTCAGCATTTTGATCAGCAAAGACATCTTCAGCATTTTGACCTTTCGATTAGCAACATCATCACATTCTGATTAGTAACATCGTGATCAGCACCATCATCATACTTCAACTCTCGAAGAGAATCATCATAATTATATTCTGATCTTTTGATCAGTATGTCGTCATCATCACATACTGATCATCATCATCGTCATACTCTGATCTTTCGATCAGTACATCATCATCGTCATACTCTTGATCGTTCAATTAGTACATCATCATCATACTTTGATATTTTGATCAGTATGTCGTCATCATCACATACTGATCATCATCATCATCACACTCTGATCTTTCGATCAGTACATCATCATCATCATACTCTTGATCATTCGATCAGTACATCATCATCATACTCTGATATTTTTATCAGTACATCATCATCATCATAAAAACATCATCATCATGAAAACATCAACATCATCAAAACATCATTATGATCAAAACATTTAACATCATCAAAACATCAAAATATCATCATCATCACACTCTGATCTTTCGATCAGTATATCATCATCATCATAAAATCATTATCATCAAAACATCAACATCATCAAAACATCAACATCATCATCATCAAAACATCAACATGATCCTTCATTTCGGAATTACAGGATCAACATGTTTGTGGTACTCAGACGATCCTTCCTGTCAGAATTACAGGATTTAGGTCATTAGGGAGTTACTAATGATCCTTCCTTTCAGAATTACGGGATCAACACATTTGTGGAGCTCAGATGATCCTTCCTTTCGGAATTACGGGATCAAGTCTTTACAGAGCTACTAATGATCCTTCCTTTCAGAATTACGAGATTTAGGTCTTTACGGAGTTGCTAACGATCCTTCCTTCCAGAATTATGGGATCAACACATTTGTGGAACTCAGATAATCCTTCCTATTGGAATTACAGGATCAACACATCTGTGGAACTCAGACAATCCTTCCTATTGGAATTACGGGATCAAGTCTTTACGGAGCTACCAACGATCCTTGCTTTCAGAATTACGGGATTTAGGTCTTTACGGAGTTACTAACGATCCTTCCTTTCAAAATTACGGGATCAACACATCTGTGGAACTCAGACAATCCTTCCTATTGGAATTACGGGATCAATTCAATGATCCTTCCTTTCGGAATTACGAGATTTAGGTCTTTACGGAGTTACTAACGATCCTTCCTTTCAAAATTATGGGATCAACATAGTTGTGGAACTTAGACAATCCTTCCTATTGGAATTATGGGATCAACACACGTTCTCGAGTACCAAAGTCACCGGATCTATTCTGAACCGAGTTTCAAGGATGATACAATCCTACTACCTTCTCGATGACCGAAGTTCACCGGATCCATTCTGAACCAAATTTCAAGGATGATACAATCCTACCACCTTCTCGATGACCGAAGTTCACCGGATCCGTTATGAACTGAATTCCAAGGATGATACAATTCTGTGACCTTCTCGATGATCGAATTTCACCGGATCCATTCTGAACCGAAGTCCAAGGATGATACAATCCTGCCACCTTCTGCCACCTTCTCGATGATCAAAGTTCACTGGATCCGTTCTGAACCAAAGTTCAAGGATGATACAATCCTGCTACATTCTCGATGACCGAGGTCACCGAATCACTTCTGGACATATGTCTGAGGATGATACAATCCCTCTTCATTCTCGAAGACCAAGGTCTCCGGATCACTTCTGGACCTATGTCCTAGGATGATACAATCCCATTGCAACATCACTATTCCCCCTTTCAAGGAAGGTCTTTCCAAACCACACCAAGCTTGTCTCGAAAGTGTTCGAACTTTACTCGAGACAGAGGCTTCGTTAGCACATCACCATCTACATCTTCAGTATGTGAATACTGAACTATCACCATCTGTATCTCCAGTATGTTAATACTGAAAGCATCATCTATATCTTCAGTATGGGAATACTGAAACATCATCATCTGCATCTTTATCTTGTATGTAGAAATATCGTATTTCTATGTGTTATGACGAAACACAGGGTTCTCTGTTATCACAACTCTCGTTATCACATAGACTCAATGTAGTATCCATCTTCAGGTCAAGGAGACCAGATATCAGCTTCTGAGGCCATATGGCTTCACAACTTAGCAGAGCAATCTGCTATGTATTCTGCTTTTGTTGTTCTAAGAGAAACACTAGACTATTTCCTACTAAACCATGAACTCATAGCAGACCCCAAACAAAAGCATATACCTGATGTGCTTTTCCTGTCTGAGATACTTCCAACCCAATCTGCATCTGAATATCCATACAATCTGTAGTCATGTCTACCATCATAGTATATACCAAGGTCTATAGTCCCTTTTAGATATCTCATCACATGTTTTGCAGCTACTAGGTGAACCCATCTTGGTTGAACAAGATATTGACTTAAGGTGTTCACATCAAAACAAATGTCTGGTCTGGTATTTGTACATCAATGACCCAATGATTTGTCTGTAATGAGTCACATCTACTAACTCTGATGATTCATCATCTAACAGCTTTAGGTTGGAGTCCATGGGTGTGGCCGTGGCTTTGCATTCCAACATATTTAATCTCTTCAATATCTCTACTGCATACTTTCCCTGGTTGAGAAATATTTCTTCTAAACTTTGTCATATTTCCAGACCTAGGAAATAGTGCATTAACCCAAGGTCTTTCATCTCAAATTATTCTGCTAGTTTCTTCTTGCTTTCCATGATCTGTTTCTCCTTCCCTGTTAAGAATAAGTCATCCACATATAATAACAGGATGACAGGTTCATATTCTACAACCTTGAGATAAAGGTTAGGATTAACTTTACTCTTGGTAAAACCCATAATTGACAGGAAACTGCCATACCAAGCTCTGGGAGCTTGCTTCATGCCATAGAGGCCCTTCTTCAACTTACATATATGAGTTCATCTGTCTTCAAATTCAAATCCTTTCAATGTAAAACTCTTCCCAATCATACCATTAAGGAAGGATTGTCTTTACTTGATGATGGAAGCAACTACCATCATAGTTCTGAAGGAAGTGTACCTTGCTTCTTGGAGTAAGTGTCTCTTCAGAATTAATTCCCTCTTTTTGAAAGAAACCTATGGCCACAAATCTTGCTTTATACTTCTTGATACTTTCGTCAGCTGCATGCTCTATTTTGTATATCCATTTGGAGGATACAATACTCTTTCCTTCTGGTTTGGGAACTATATCCCATACATCATTCTAGTATTCTTTCATCATAACATCTTCCATGAGTTTGTCTTGTCAGATCATCAACATATCCTAGTCTTCTGCATTCAAATTTGAATTTTAGAACCCACTTTACTCTTGGTAAAGTCTTGATCCATCAAGAAGCTGTCCATCATGTCATACCATGTCGAACTCAGATATCTTCTGTAGTCACTCCCCCTGAAGTGGAGTATTATCTTCCTTCTTCATTCTGTACAGGTGGTTCTATGCTTGATATATACTGGTCAATAGAGTATGTCATGTCATAGTATATTATTTTTGAGGCAAATCACGAACCTTTCTTTGTACACTTGTTCTTGTAGATCCATATGGAAGATACTACGTACTTCAGTTTATGTCTCGAAATCATATCATATACATCATTCCCCATAATCAACTGCTATTCTTTGATCATAGCTTCTTTTATAGCATTTTTTTCTTCATCTTGAGTTATCTCTCATACCCATGGTGGTCTTCATCCTTCGAGGTGGATCTACTGCTCTTTGAATCTCTTTCTTTTGTCATGGTGTCTCTGACCCTGAGAGCTTCAGATTCATGTTTATTGAATTGTCATCACTTGTTCTTCAGAACAAGTCTCATCCTTATTTTCTTTTAGGAGGTTGTACAAGACCTTTCCTACAATTAAAATGCACCAGTTGCATGGTTAGAACTACATATGCATAACGACAAATTCTTATGCATCATGCAACTATTTAGCCAATACAACATTCATCCATATCTCACAGAAACTTTTTATATGCCTTCCATATCTACCATGACATCATTGATATTGTGCACTAATCCAAATAGGTTTCATTCTAGATAAGCAACAATGGATATTTGTATAGAACCATGAGCTACTTACCCATCACATGCATGCAAACAACACATCAACTGGATATAATCAAATGCATAACAAAACAATATCATTAAATGACAATTGAATACTTATCTTTTGTTTGTTTCGTGGGTAGACTCCTTCTTGATCATTCTGCTTCATCATCTTCTTCATCCATGAAATCATCATTTCTTATCCAATGATAATATGGATAAGAGGTTAGTCAAGAATTGAGTTCTTCATATTCCTCATCGCTTGAGGGATCTTCTTTGAATGGTGAGAGCTTGATCTTCAATTTTTTCCCATATTTCTTCTTCTCTTCTTATGAGATGAGCTTATTCTTCTTCCTAGAGTCAACTGAAAGTAATCACTTCCTTTTGGCACACATTCCTAACATGAATTAATCCCATGATCATGGGAGGCCATTCTCTACTTCTTCTTCTACCACTTCAAGATGTTATGCATTCTGGATCTTCACATTCTTCAACTGTTTTCTCAAATCCATCTTCTGAATTATGTTCTTATCTTCAAATAGCTTGATCAAGGAATCAAACATCTTCGGTGTCTTTAGGGAAGACACTTGTGGTATAATTTGATCCATGATTGAATCAACAATCATCTTCTTGGCCTTGATCAAGTTCTTCTTGTGTAAGGCTTTGAGGCTCATCTCCCTCTAGAACTGGAACCTCTCTACTCATGTAGGTGTCCAATTCATTTTATTCAGAGAGATCAAATACTTCCATGCTTGGAAGTTTTCAACTTCACCAAGCTTATCATCAAGCTGATGTGATAGATCACTTTGAAATGAGAACCTCAAATGCAAATAACAAAAGATTAGATCTTACCGATTTGAGGTGTCCGTCCTGCTTTCGGAGCTAGCTGATCTGGGGTTTGTCAGAGAAACCCTAATTTTCAAAACTTTGAATCTTTTAGATTTTATTGGATAGAAATATAGATCTCTTCAAATGGAGCTGTCCAATGTACTCCTTTTCTGAAAACAGTGGAGGGAAGCTCCCAGAACAGGAAGCCCTGGTTTTCCAATTTCTTCTTGCAGAAATGCCTGTTACTGTTTCTGTGATATCTATGAAATTAATGCTCCTATGTGTTTGAAGTTTCTAATTGAGGTAACCTCACATGTACCTGATCCAACACCATATTTTTCATCAGAATTGGTTTCACCAATTGGGATTTATGATCATTTTGCCAAGGTGACCTTATATAGGACTTTTCATAACAGTGAAGTTGTACAGCATGGCACATGTCACTGGTTCATCTTCAGGTTTGGAAATTTGGACCACAGAAAGTAAATTCCGTTCTCTTTCTGGAACATCTTCAGGAATTCCATTTGGAACTCTGTAGCCCACGCTACAACAATTCTCCCAGGTGTCATGTTTAGGGATGAATTTTGGAAGAGGCTGGAACCCTAACTTGGAGGGATCATATCTCCCAGAATATAGCGAATATGAGGCGGAATTTTGGATACAATGTAAATAAGTATTGTATATTTGGCCTCAGAAAATTTCAACTCCTGATCCTTCTCCAATATCAGGATATAGGGAATGTACGAAAACTTAGTAGTTTAAGTATTTAGGGTTTTTCCAGATCGGGGTGAAACTAGGGTTTGACTTTCCCAGAGTTTCACCCAACCAAATTTCTTGATCCAGGTCTCTAAAATTCGATTTTGATGAGGAGAAAATCCTATTCTAGGCTCACTCAAAAATTCTTCTTCTGTATAAAGCCCTAATTTTCCGCACCAAAACTGAAAATGCTCGGAATCAAACTCCGCTTCGACAAAAAGATGCACCCTTCAATGGAGAGTCATTCTAGCCTTCTTTTGCTGATCGATCATGGATAGAGACCCAAAAAATAAGAATCCATAGATTCTTTAGCTGCACAATGTCTTCTTTCAGGGTGGCTCTGATACCATGCTAAATTTTCTTATGCTAAGCTAGATCATTAGTATTTCATTTAGATTTCATAACAAAAGCATATAAACAGGATCACTGAAATATAGACAAGCACAACCATACAAAAGGAGAACACAAATATTTATCCTAGGAAAACCCTAAAGGGAAAAACCTAGCAAAATATTCCTCAATATAGATGCCCCAAAATATAAAAGATAAAACCAACAAGGAGATCAAAGCCTGATCCTCCTCCTTCTCCAGCTACTTCTCTTCTCCACTAATGTGCTACACAAGTGAGAGTGTGTGTGTTTCAAATGAGGAGCACCAGACCTCTATTTATATTCATCCGTTCACTTGAATTAACTCATCCAACATGTAGGCTCGAGTTAATCATGTAGGCTCAAGTTACACATGTAGTCTCAAGTAACCACACTGGGGTGCTAATGACCCACCTTTACAAATAGAGGGGACAACCTCATGAATCTTATTAGATCTTCTGATTAGAAGCATCAGGGTACAAGATAATACAAGTGGTTCTCCCAGTAGGACCATCAGGGACCACAAAAAATACATATAGAATATTCTTCGAAGTTACAATATTTCAACAGGAATATGTGTGGAGAGAAGCAGAAGGGGTGATGAATATATGTTAGGATTTTCAGAGTAAACATGATGCGACATATATTTATGGATAAAGTGGCTCAAGATGATCTAGAGGTAAGTGTTGGGGTGTTGTTTTCCCTAGGAAAATGCATACCAATTTTTGTCAGAATTGTGAAGAATCCGGTGGCAAGGTAAGTAAGGAAATGAAAAAAAAAGGAGAAGAGTATGTTGAATCCGAGAATTTTACATCTTTTGAAGAAACAATAAATGTAATGATAAGTTAAGTTAGACTAATAGTGTATTTTTGGGGATGGGTATGATTATAAGTTGGGTCATTATCTCCTTTATTAAGGTAACTATATTTATTGGGGTTGTTAGAATAACTAGTCGACTGTCAGTTGAGAACTAGTCAATTGTTGGAACAAGAATTCTAAGATGTATATAGGGTTGATTAATGCTGAGAGGGGATGATGGATGGCTAAGAAGAATAATTATTTTTTACTCTTGTTGGTGTTTGGAATGAGTGTATGACCTTCACAATGAGAAATATCAATGGAGAGGTTGACATATAGAATAAAGAAATCATTAGAGCACGAGAAAGACAAGTGAAAACCTATATAGTGTAAATAAGATTCCAAGAGAAGTATTCAAGTAGTTTGTGTAGACCAAAAGCGTTCCAAATATTACTCATTCCACATGAACATAACCTTTGTGGTTTTTTCCCGTATGGGTTTCCATGTTAAATATCTGTGTGTTTGATGCTTGTAAGTATTTTGTATGAATATTTATGAGTTAGTCGCACTTATATTGTGGAATGTTTATAATAAATATGGTTTAGATGTGTATTCTTTATATATCCTGCATGTGTTTATTTCTCTGTATATTATTATATGTTGTGAATTTGTCGAAGGATTGACCCTTTTTCTTGTTGTTTCGATGGTATCCCATCCCCTTCTTTCTGTCGAACTGCTTGTTACTGTTGAAAGGAAGAAATCCCTTTCCATAAATAGAGAAACCTGGTTTTGGAAGTTCCCATAGATATCTCAGGTGAGACCTCACTTGCATCATAGGTCTTGCAGACAAAGTTACACTCCACCGGACTAATATCTTGAGATTTATTGGATGAACATGAAATATGAACCTCGGTTAGTGGATTCAACGCCAACACTTATTCTAAGCATCTATTCTCCTTGAGAGTCTATATTTAGTGATGTAACTTTTATTTTTAAATCATCCACCTCTCTTTTAAAATTAGCTTCCTTTTTACTTATGTCATGTTCTAGCTCTACAATTCTATTATTCTTTTCGATGACATCATCCTCCAGCTCCTTTATCTTAGAATGTACACCTTCTACAATTTTGGTACGTTCATCTGGAGTTTGATCTTCTTCCATAGCATATACATCAAATATTTGAGGTGGTGGTGGTTGTGCAGCTACTTCCTGCATATCTTTCTATGTAGTTGATTACATTTGTACCTTCTTAGTCACTTTTGAGGATATGGTGCATGTTGGTATTGATTGAGCTCTACTATATCTTTGATATTGAAGGGAAGCTATTAGGGAAGTCAATTCAACAATATTTTTGTCCTTCTCTTCTACTTAAGGTTGGTGCTTTGTTATTGTAGCTAGTAACAACTCATTTTCTCTTTCTACCTGATGTATTTCAACAATTTGAATTGGTTGCACAATTGGGATCTTCATATAACCTTTTAAATTTTATATTTAATTAATTTTTTTGGCTATCAAATATTTTATTTGAGAATCATCTCTAGGTTTTTTACTTAATTTGACAATCTTCCCTTCAAGATCCTTGACGATCACATGTTTAGATCTAGTTGTCCATTTTTTATCCTTTAGAATATTACTTACTTTATTTAAAGATTCTATAAGCCTCTTCTTTGTTTTGGTGTTGTTCAACACTTCTGCACATATCACATCAATACATTGCTTAAATAAATCTACCTTATCTTGCTTGCTAAATAGTGACGAGTCCAAAACATGTTCTATGGCCCTGTAATATTTTAAACCTATAGGATTTGGTACAATGGAATCAATTACCTAGTATATTAATGTATCATTGTGTCTATATGCTACTATTAAACGTATTTTGTTAGCAGGAATTTCCTGCATCCTACATTCACTTTTTGTATAATTCCTTTCCTTATTTCCATGTATATATATTGTAGGTCAGTTTGCATCAAAATTCACCCAATTGTAGTTACTGCTTTGGATTTCAGAGGTAGTGTGAACTCCTAGGATGGGAAAGGAATCATTCTAGTTTTTGTTTTACCCAATATCACGGTTGTCCTTTTGTTTCTCCAATCTCCTTCTATACTTCAACTTAAATTTCTCTCAAGGTTAATGCCTTAGGCTCTTCTAGAGTATCATTTTTTTGTATTTTAGAATAAGGGGCTAGATATTCCTTATTTATTTCCATCTCATCCATCCCTCTTTTTTGTCCCAATATTTGGTCAGGATCAGTTGCAACTGTTGTTTGCTTCAATATTTGCCCAACCTTATCCCAAGTTTCCTTGTTGTAAATGCTTGGAAATACCCACTAAATCAGGCCTATGAGTTGGTTCATATGCTGCATTTTCATTTTCCTAGATTTGATTTGATATCACTCCATGTGGACCATATTCTACAGCTTCACCTTTTTTCCAAATTCAGTTTCTATAATAATTATTCTAAGTGATGCATAGCATGTAAGTTTCTTATTTGGAAAGGGAATATATCTTTTGGGATATGAAATGACTTACGATGTTTGGCACTCCCAAAATGTAGCTCATTTGACAACAATATCTTCCTACCATATTCCATGGCTAATACTCTAACTATAAAAAATGAGGGAAACTTATAGGGTTTACCCTCAAATCCATATACCCTAATTATTATATGATTTTGAAATATGAACTAGTCACCCACTCTAGTTTCTGGTGTGAATTGTAACCACTCCTTACATTCTCTGGGCATTCTGGGAAGATTTATCGCATGAATGATCACATAAGAAATCCTCTTAACCTTATTTATGAACTTTGTAAAGTTATAATTTCTTTATTTTATTATAAATGTTGTATTCCACTCATTTGCAGGGATATTCACATCTAATGGATCAATTTTTTTTAGGCACAAACCTTCAAAGTATTTGTAGTTCTGGTGCAGAAAAAGGAAGAATAGGTAGGAGGGAAATTTGAATATTTCTTGAGTAGTGAACTCTGTGAGCTCTTGATTTAAGATGTGAGATACAAATATAGGAGTATTATATGTTGGGGTTTTTCCTCTTATTCGATGTAGAATTGACAGAAACCCTAATATGGTTCCATATACTTCTTTGTCACATTTATACCCCAGGATGGAGCATAGCAGTGCAACTGTGCTCTTATATTTATGTTTGAAGAAAATTGTTTTCATGGGTGGATTTTGATTGGAAGTGACCAACCCACATATATATAGTGGTTTATAACAACAATTTTTTTATCGGACTGAGGCTTTGGTATTAGAGGGATAACTCCCTTTCACCAAATGGTAGGGTATTTTTTTCTACGAGAAAGGAAAACATTTTTATGAGTCCTTCAACATCAATTTGACACATAACTCAGTTTGCATCGGACGATTGTTAGATTATTTGACTTGAGGAGTAATAAGTCGACCACTAAATAGTAAACTCATGGAAATTCATGGAAGCAAGACATACAGAGTGCACTAGGTTAGATTTCCATATCTAGTAAGGGTCTTAATCCATGGTCGCTTTGTATAAGGAATCAATTAAGGTTTAAATTAGGTTCGAATGGGTAATTATTGGATCCCTGATATTAGCTTGGTGGTGAAATATACTTGTTATTTCTTCCTAGGTAGCTTTTAGGGAAAATTCAAAGGTAGCTTGGGCCATTTTGAGGGTGAAATTTCTTTGGTTAATGCATATTTGGGTTTGTCAAAATGTTTAGGGTAAATTTTTTTAATAGTTTTACGATAAAAATGAAATACAGGAAAGTTTCAATAGCCTTATCTGATGAAATGAAGTGGATGATGAATTTTTCTTGGGTAGATGAGATGGTTGTTGAATGGACGTACGAGTTTCTTTAGAGATCTAGTTCATGGGTACTTGGTGGGTACACGAAACAATCACTTCTGCAATCAGAAACAAATACCTTTAACGGACCTCGGGTTTGGGACGGACACTTGTAAGAATATCATTGGACAAAAAAATGGTGATGTGACCTATAGAAATGGGTACAATGGATTGAATTGACATGACATGATGACTCGACATGGATGTGGGGTTCACTTTTTGTCCTATGTGAAAACCAACTTGGTTTACAAGGGTGGTAACTCATACTCGCCTAGGAGATTTTGACAATATATTCGAGCATGCACAATCAATACCCTGCTAACACATAATAAAGAGTGGTTTCAATTTTGTGCATGGTCAGGGCCTTATGAAATACATGTTTCGTTTGGAAGAGTGATGAACCACAGTCATTCAATCTCATCTTCACCTCTTAAAAATGATCAGTGATTTTTAATTCTTAATTGTCTATCACATTGACCTATGCGGGCCTCTTATCCACTGTCAATCGTATTGATCTACCAACGGGTATCCTTAGTCCTTCCTCATCTTAAATTTTTTCCTAGTTAACCCAGCACTATTCATATTGGTTGTTTGATCTATTGTTTATCAATGGCTATCCGCTTGTCCAACAACTAATGCCCAATCCTCGGATTCTATCCACTTGTTAGACTTACTAAACCTTCTAATTTTAGAATTTAGCACCATGAAACTGCCCGTGATCTTTGATTTACTGATTTTTATGTATGGTTATAAGCCTTGAAAATATTAGTACTAAAAGATACATCCTGACACCAACGTTCTTAGTCATCAAGAGATAATTATTAATAACCATATATGTATATCCTAATGATGTAGAGGAACTAGAATTAGCAAAAGATACTTGATCGACCATCAAAATTTTTCCTTCACGAGGAAAGCATATGATATGAAACACATATGAGGTGGTCACCTTCATGTAACAAATCCAGTTCATACCCAGTAGAATATTATATTCAACTGGTGCATCAACCACCTCAACCTCGGCTGGAACAAACTTCCCTCCCAATTGTACCTAAAGAGAAAGAATAATTCCATGTGGTATAAATGAGTGTACATAAAATGCCATCAACATAGCCATGGATTGAGACAGTTGAGGAGAGGAAAGTCCCTTCCAACAAGATAAATAAATCATTTATGGTGAAGACCTTCATCAAAAATTGTGTATTTTATGGTGTTTTTTAGACATTCCAAATGGACTTGAAAAGCCACATGGTAAGGAAAACAGGGTTGGAAATCAGCTATGTGAAACTTGATCACACTCGGGCTACTTAAATCATGAGCTTCTAAAGAATACAACAAGGTGTTCCTCTATGTAAGAAACTTTTGGAGCACCTCTAAAGCAGACATTGCACAGAATGTTTGGCCCATATCCTTGACAATGGAATAGTTTTGGGAGGATCAGGTACTGGGATTGTGCACTTAGAGATTAATAACTCCTTTTGGCACACATGGCATAGACTCATTCTTATCGATCTACAAAGGAATATCAGGAGGCAGAGGCTCTTTCGCTAGATAGTTTTCAGGGACCATAATCATGTGAATAAGTAGCGACATGGATAGATGACAACATATTAATACAACCATGAACATCATCATGGAATGTAGGATTTTGAGTCCCTCAAGACCCACTTCCAATGGTCGAAGCACATGATTTCATGTTGGGATTTTGAGGGAGGGGATTCATTAACTCAGGTTGACTCTATGAAATAAAATTTGACGCTTCATCAACCCTGGGGTACAAGTGCATAAGGTGGTCTTCACCACAAAATTTACAAGGAAACTTGATCTTGCATTTAGGATTCTTGTCCCCACCAAATTTTTCATTGTTATTTCCATAATTAGAACTTTCCTTATTATCCCCACCCTTCCTATTATTCTTTCCCTTCTTTCTATTTTGTTTGAGTTGTTGGTTACCCTTTTGGTTCGATGAAGCTATAGTTTGTCATGCTGCAGACTGGTTAAGAGACAATATTTTCAATTTTTTTGTAACCTGGTACACAACATTCAAACAAGTAGAGACCACAATGCCATCATCATGTGTCTTAGGTTTCATTTTGGAGTCATAATTCGATCTCAGTGTGTTAGAAATGATCTCATAAAGGAGCCCAAAATACGTATAAATCAAGTCTAATTGTTGGGCTCGAAAAATGGCATGTTCCTTAGTAGTCACTTCAAAATTCAAAACATCCTTCATGGTGTATGGAAATAATGACTTAAGGAACCACTCCAATAAGAAATAAGGTGGAATGTTTGACTTAATTAACCTCTTCTGTCCATGCCACTCTTGAATATGGTAAGATACATGAGTAGCCTTATTTTGCTGAAAAATTAAACAACATCTTTCCTATAACATCGTAATGAATGAGAAATTGAAAGGAATTAATGTTGTTAGGAATTCTCAATCAGTGCGGAAACTGCTTGTTCCTCTATAAATTAAATCACAAATACAAAAAAAAAGACACAACAACATATCCTTCCCTTAAACAATGAAATTAACTAACATGAAATACAATATACCTCAACCTTAGATGTCTTGTATTTTCTCCAAAAGTCCCTTCAATGGATTAATACCTGCAAGGCAGATCAAAAGACAACAAACAAGATGAGAGCATCATGGTATATTGACTATTCATATTAGTGATAAAGGAATCTAATAATATCCGATTAAAATCAATGCATCAAATATAGGAAAGGGAAATGTCTTTGTATTAATTATGGATGAGAAAGAAGTACAACCAAAAATCCTTGATGTCGGTGGCTTCAATCTCAAAAAGAATGCCTACAATATTCTATGACTATGAAGACCTCTCCAACCATAAGCTAATCTCCACTTTGCCTCTAATTCAGAATTCAAACTAAAAACATAAGGGTGCTTTTTCTGGCCTCCTCCACTCTCCTTATGAAGGCTTCATTTATAGGCCTAGAACTCAAGAGATGAATTGGAAATAGGATAGAATGAGATCCCTATAAGCGAGGGAGGTGAATGCCACCTCTCCCAAGCATATAGGAACTAACCCCACAAAGGCTTCCGCATGGAAGCTTCCAGAAACTTCTTTTTTCTCATTTTCTGACCACCGACGCTCTTAGCGAAACTGACAAAGGCATCGATCTAGGGTGTTTTCCAAAGAAAGGATACAATGACGCTTATGGGTCAACTGAGACAGGTGCCGCTAACACTCTGTGTAAAAAACATGAAGATGTTGTCCATTCTAGGTATTGGAAAAAAGTGACCAAGGTGATTCAAACCAGGATTGATGGGAGGTTGAAAGGAAATGTGAAGTTCTCCTAAAGGTTGATATGCAATGTGAGATTTCTAGATGCAACAGAATTCACCCCAAATTACGAAGCTAGAAGGAAGTGATAGGTGAAATAGTTTGCAAGTTTTCCATCTGATACAGAGGTAAAGAGAGAAAAACTCATACAACACCAGTAATTGACTTTATCCAAACCAATCATAGCTGCAGACCAATACACTGCAGATCTATGATGATGACCACATCATGTCTACCAATGATACACTGTATATCCATGAATAAATGCTATAGGAGGTAGGACATAGCTATGGAACATACAAATAAATCCATGTCTCTTAACCTCAAATACAGAACACAACCACTAAACATACAATGTGGATCCACGTCATGACTCAAAATGATCTCCAAACGTAACCTGAGCATAGGAAATGATAATGGAAATTCCTAGCCACTCAGGGTATTCATTCTGATCCCAAAATGATATGATTCTAACCATGTGAACAGATGTCTTGATGTTGACATGGAAAAAACCACTTGATTACCAACCATTGATGTAAACTATTAACAAGTGTGAGGGAAATCACCATTGATTTCAATGATCCCAAAGGTATCTAAGTACAGTCCCTCAAGTGAAAATAAATGTTTTGAGGGCAAACACTTGACATAATTTTCCAATAAGAGGTCATTGATGAAAACCTACTCTTGAAAATGAGAAAAACTGCCATTGAGGCATGCAGGCTTCCTGGTACTTTTTAGGTTTCTAGGTCTAATTCCTGGATAATGATTTGAAGTTGACATGAATAGACTTATCATAGGAGGGCCATGATGATTCCCACATCAGTGACATGAAACTAGGAATAAAATTTTATTTGAAGTAATGGAACTAACTCAGACACGACCGACTCTTAAGGACAAGTGAAGTTACTGATGAGGTATTTTTCTAGGAGAGACATCCTTTGAACAATTTTGATGGCATGACACATGACTTGGCAGCACTGACTTGAACAAGAATATAACCAGGTGTGACACAAAGAATATGACAAATCATTCTTTGAATTGACTCAAAGGAGTTAGGTGACTCACAAAAATGGATCGACTCAGAGACAAGCTGAAAACCCAACTGTTCAGATGTGCATATGCAGACAGCTTCCATGTTCGAATGTGGACTATAGATTACTTCCATAAAAAAAATGAAAACCATTCCCCTTTCCTTTAATTTCCCACCTCGAAAGTTGAGTGCCTCTTTTCATTTTTATGAGTCCAAAGAGGGTATCAAACACTCGTTAAAGCTCATCAAATGATGAGTCCAATCTCATATTTTTTCATGAACCTGAGAAAGGAGGGGTTCTTTCCCAAATAAGGCCTTTCATTGTTTTGTTTTATGAGTCCAATGGAAGAAAAGTATTTTTTCGTTTCATGTTTAGAGAGTTTGAAATGACTAAGAAGACTCCAAAAGGTCCTTTTTTGTAAATAAGGGCAGTCGGTCCGAAAAAGAGATAATCTACCCCCAACTAGTCGACCGTTCTGATTCTTTTACAAGCGTGAACGTAACACGTTCGCTTGCCAATATTTTTGTGTTTTGAGGAGACTGAAAAGAGCTTAAATATAACTCCCAAACTAGGTTCCTTTTTCATAATGCACTTTTAATGAGTCTGAAAAAGTGAAAAAGTAGACTCGACACCTTTCTACTGGATTTTTAATGAGCATGTAAAAAGTGTAAAATGACGCTCAGTACCTTTTTAGTCTTTCTCTAAGCTCAAAAAAGACAAAAATAGCTTATATCATAGTTGTAACCCAATATTTACCTGAAAAAACTCAAAAAAGACCTTTAAAAGTCAATTTATCAAAACTATAGAAAATAAAAAACAAAAACCCACTTTCAATGAAATAATTTGGATTTCAAAAACAAACAAATTATAATGAATTTTTGAAAACTCCAACTATTCCATAAATAGAAAGAGTAGGTAAGACATTTTTACCATTGGTGAGTTTTGGTAGTTGGCTTTGATAACAAGAGTTTCCACCGGTGGTTTTGTAAGGGTGCTTCACTGCATTGTTCCTTCATTCTTTGTGGAAACGGTAAGCATTTGATTTTTTCCCCTTCCATGCTCAACAAATGTCCTTTTGTTTCTTTTCCATTCTTTAAATTCATGTTCCTAAAATGAAATTTGATTGTTTAAATCCAATAATTAAGGTATATTATCAATTTGGAATGGTAAAATAGGGGATTAACCATCCGAATAGGGATTTTGGTTGGCTTGGAAAACCAAAATTTCTTCCCCGTAGGGTCTTTGGCCGTCAGGCAGAGTACGTGACGGTGCTTTGTCAAGCTGGGAAAGAGGCACTGTAGGTGCTCTATCCACAACTCACAGGTGGTAGGCACTTTGCCATCCACAGACAATAGTGCCGCGGTGCTTTGTGGGTGAAAGGTAGCAGTGCCGCTGCAAGTAAAATGGAAAACCAACAACCCTAATTTCCCCCAAAAAACAAATTTTTAATGTTTTCTTCTTGCTTTACAATTTTGTCATTTTACATGCTTTTCTTATTTTTAACCATGATACATTTTCTAATTACAAAACTTGCATGTTACAGGTGCATCATGGTGATTTGGAAGGAAAGAGAACATGAAATTCTGGACAACCAAGCTACTAATGACCCAACCACTATTGAGGCCTTGAAAAATTGTGGGCTTCTGAAATATTTCTGGGTACCCGGTATGAAAGAACATATCTGATTGTTAGAATACATCATAGAGATGTGGGATCCTGACCAGGAGCATTTTGTGATGGGAGTGCATATCTTACCCATATAGGTTAAGGATATCTATTTTTTGACCGGTTTTTCCATGAGGGGAAGCCAAGCAGTTCTATCTAGGGATCGAGGAGGAGAAGACTCCTTGGATGATATTGTTGATCAGCATGTCTCAATCTAGGAATCTACGGATCTAGTCCATAGTAGATCTCCCCTTGAGGACAGCGGTGTATACTATTGGGAAGGTGGAAGGAACTAGGTTTGCCCAGCTTACCACTAGGTCACATATGTTATATGCTTTGCAGTGCATGGAGCCTACTATGTTTAACTAGTGTGAAAGCATGCTGGTGTGCTTAAAGAAACAGTTGAACAAATGCAAGAGAGGAACACTGAAGAAATTTGGATACAGAGCAGTGATAGTGTATGTTATCCTACAACAGGTCCCTCACATGAGACCACAGGTGACCATTACCAGGTTTAAGCCTGAGGACCCCAAGATGATTGCATGGGTCATAGCCATGCCTCGCCTTGGGGGCAAGGGACCTAAGGTCAATTACGGGTCTGAATTCTTTCACTGGTTGAGAAAACAGTTACTTATGGTGGAGGACTTTTCCTACGAGGGAGTAGACTTCCAAAATGACCCGGAGCTGGTCTTACCTAAGGGGGAAGTATGGGATGACTGAGGTAACAAAATACATTATTGACTTATGTTTTTAATTTTTTTAATTTATTTCATTTTTATTTTGTAGTACTGAGATAAAAAAATGTTTTCACGCAGACATTGGATCTGTCCGTCCAGTAGGGATGTCGCCTATTTCTAGATGAGTGGGTACCAGAGACATGATGTTGTATTGCTCTGAAGCTGATGAAGAGCTCAGAGATCTCGAGGATAAATTATAATGTTTGACCATGGGAATCCCTGACATGACTACTGACAAGGTTCCTAGGCATTATCAGTGCCATACTGCAGGTGTTTTTGGACGGTTCTCTAGGCTACTCCACAGAGTGGCCCAGGCCATCGCATGCTATCATGAGCATCACGAGGACTAGTCTGCTTTGATTTTCACATTGGGTATATGTACCACTGAAAGATTCGAAGCTTCAAAAATTTTCCCTATATATATATATATATATATGTGTATTCTGAACTTTTTATGGTCCTGAACTTTGAGGGCACTGAAATCAAGAGATGCTTTAGTCCAAATTTTTTTATCTCAGTGCTACAATTTTTATATATGACAAATTTTTTATATTTACAGTTGTGTGTGTGGTAAATGTGATGTATGAAAGGATCATCTACTTATGAATTTACATGTAGTGTTTATGTTTCAAATGGACTTTTTAAAATATGTGCAATATTCCAATCTAAGACATAGTTAGCTAGGGACTCTGCCACAACATTTATATGTATCGGAATGTGTTGATATGTAACATGCTCAAAATACGTCTCTAACAACCTAAGTCTTTAGAAAGTATGAAGAAGCAGGGGATTTCAAATGGTGTAGACTTGATTAAGCTACTGGACGACTAGTTCGGAGTCTAGGTAAACCCTAATTTCCCTTACATCATTAGCTAGGGCTTCTGTCAACAATTCGATCACGGCTTGTTATTCTGCAAGGTTGTTGGTGGAGGGACCTAAAAGAATACCCCTTGAACTCACTAGCTCACTTGTAGGAGAGTAGAGTACCCAAGCTACTGATGCAAGGTTAAGTGTATATCGATTAGCACCATCAGCAAAACCAGTGAAGGAAGTCATCTATCCATTAGACAAAAGACATGCATAAGTAGGGTTCTAAAATTTTGAATCACACAAAAGACACACTTCTCAAAGCTAAGACACACAACAAAATATAAACCATTGTGTGCTGGAGTTGATACCCTTGTGAATTAAAATGTTATTTTTCAAGAAAGGGTTGATGAAGATGCCACCAAACATGATGGAAATGAAATTCCTTTATGATGGGGGCCTATGGAAATAAATAGAGGGAAGATGAAATGTGTTATATCCTAAATAAATTAGTATTCAATAGGTCAGACTCATAAGATTTATTTTTTGCATAGTGATCAAGATTTCAGTACACATTATGAAATATTTTTGTGTGTTTATAAAGTTGGAACGCCTTGTACTCTGTTTCTTCATAAAATTCAAAGTTTAGCTTTCGGTGGCTTAGGTGAACATCTCAACGGGTCATTAGCCATTGAAAAGCCCAGCTTTTAGCAGCTTGTAAATTGGACTCAAGACTACCTTAACCACCGAAATCTCATTGACTCCTTTTTTTAATGAAATTTTTGAACATTAGCTTTCGTTGGCGTAGGCGAACATCTCAACGTTCATTAGCCATTGAAAATACCAACTTTTGACAGCTTAAAATTTGGATCCAAGACTACCTTAACCACCGAAAGCTCCAAAAGGGGAAAATGATTAGCGCATCCATCAGAATCAGACATCATCAGCATGAAGAGCGCCACTATCCAGCACTTAACTGCCGAAAAGACTGGATCTGCATTCAATCATGAGTTGGTAGGAGGTGTCATTTTGAAAGAAATGTGACATATCTGAACCCTATCCCTCTCATCCCTACACCTATCCCGTGACTATAATTAAACCACCATAAAGCATTAAAATCTAGTTAGAATAATTACAGCACTAGCGAGCTCACGGGTCTCATAAGAATTTACTATCAGTTTGGTCAAATCCCAATTGAACAACTAGTCCCCTCAAAATCAACACCCTCTCCTCCATTCATTCCACATTTTTTGCATGCATCCTCACTGAGCTAAGCCCTCCCTGGATCTAGCAGTGTAATATCCTTCCGTAGGGTTTGAATTTCAATATTGCAGGTATAGAAGAACATTCAGAAGATGAAGAGAGGAGGAGGACCTACCCTAAGACAAGAGCTGGGTGACATTGGTTACCTAGAAGCACATACATAAGTATGTCAACTATTCAAATATGTAGGCTGCTACATATTTTGTGAAAAGGTTCAGGGATCTCATCAGCAAGTGGCAGAAGCATTTTCCCTCACATTTGATGGCTCAAAGGCAGTAATTGGCAATGAGGATTTTCAGGTGGATGAATCTTTGGTAGCTTAAGTGACAGATCTCCCAAGAAGTGGAGAGAGATGGTTTAAAAAAACTATCACAAAGAACATAGAATTCAAGTCTTACCTGTAACCTAAGAACAAAATTATCATATGGAAGAAGAGCATACCTACATCTTGGCTGGAGGAAATATGGCAACACCTGTTGAAAGCAATCCTAGTCTACATAACCTCTGAGGGAAAATATAATATAGTAATGATCTACCACTTCAAAATAATGAATAATTTCACTGGTAGGAACCCCCTAAAACTACCTTTTTATCTGTACAAAATCCTGACTAAAATGTCTCATCAGGTTGGGGTCGAGCCAACCAAGATTGCAGGAAGGTTATATCACCATGGCTTGATCAAGCTAATTGTTCGAGAGCTTTTGCAAAGGAGAAAATTCGCCTGGACATTATTCCTATTCTGGAATGATTTTGACATAGAATTGCAGCTAGAGGACAAAAAGAGTTCCCCTTCAAAAATGTCTTCCACCCCTAGAAGTGGAAAAAGGAAGACGAGAGCCATGTCCCGAATTGCAGTTGACCAAAACTCTCCAACTTTTAAGAAGGTCAAAAAGAACCTAGACTTTAGTAACAGAACAGAGAAGGAGGAGGCTCTAGCACAAGGTAAAAATATCCTCAACCTTCCATACACTGATTTTGAGGATGAATAGGAGCAGGGAGTTGACCTAACAAAGCAGGTTGCAGCAGAGCATGAGGAGTTTCCCTCACCTACACCAAGGGAGGATCTAGTTGAACAAGTGACAAGGGCATCCTCTAGCAAACATAGGTCCCAAAGAATCAACCAACTATTAGGGCAAGTATATGAACTAGAGGTATTAGAGAGAGAAATCAAAAGAACTAATGCAAAATTAACCAAAAGAAATACTGAATTGCATGATTCTCTTCTAGAAATGAGAGGGATGTATATCCTGTTGTAAAAAAGAAATCTAAGATTAATGAAGGAAAATGCCAGGCTCTACGGGATGATCAGAATGTCGAGCTTGTAGACGAAGAATTCAAACCCTAAATATCAAGCACACCTTATGCTAGAAACCCTGGAAGAGGTAGCAATAAGCCTTTAGGATCCGGAGGCAACCTGTGATGTTGCTGCTATTCCAAACCTTATGCAGGTTACAGAAATACCAGAAGGTTAGAATTGAAGCTGTAAAGACTTAGGAAAAAGGGTGATTAAAATTTTTATTAAAATTTTGAAGAAACAGAGCTTTTGTTGGCTTGGGGGAACACCGTAGCTGTTCGTTAGCCACCGAAAACAGAGCTTTCGGCAGCTTATAGACCCATAATTTTGCTCTCTTAGCCACCGAAAATGCATAATAGTGCATAAAGGAATAGTTCCTCATAGAACCAAATTTGGTTGATCCAAATACCTCATGGATGATTTATAAGGTTGAAAATTAATTGAAGGCACTAGTATATTGGGTCTGCTCCAGTTTTGAAGGTGCCAGTGAGGTGAAGTAAGGTCACAAACCCTACCTACTCTGAAAAAGTGTGACTTGTCTTCCATATAGAAATTCCGAGTTCTAATTCAGTGTTCACTGTAGTTATTAAAGAGTTCAAGGAGTAAGAAAGTGTTGGAGTTAGGTATATTAGCACTTACGTTAGGGTTTTTGACCTAATTTTTGTAAAACAATTATGTTTATCTATTTTTAGTAAATTTGATCCAATTCTTTGGGATCTGAAATAAATTTTGTAAAGGCTATAAAGCCGGTGACCAATGTAGAAACTTATTTTATTCAAGCTTCTCATGTGCTTCGTCATTTAATATAAGCTCTTTTGCCATTATATGTTTAGGTTCCATCTCTTTTCTGTTCTATACTTGTGCTTGGATGTTTGATTCAGATTTATTGTTTTTGTCTAATACCAGATAGCTGTCATCCTATCTCTGTGTTGATGAATTGAATTGCAAGTATCTTTCCTTGTTATGATTAGCCATTCATATGTGAGTGCCTTATATATGAATCTTCCAGCATAGTGTGTTCTTCATTTATTCACCTTTAATACAAACCCTCTGAACATTGATAGTTAGAATCCTTATGTATTTGATTGATTATTATGCATGTCTTGAGTGAGTGAGGTCTTAGTGATTATCTGACTTGATCCATATAGAAAACCATTAAAAATATCGAATTTACCAAGAATCCTCAAGCTGCAAACTAGAGGAGTTTCCTAGAGTGCTAACAAGTTGGTGCCATTGCTGGGGAGAAGAGATTGAAGTTCAACTTCCCTAGGGGATGACATAGGCCCTAATTTGATCATAGAAAAAATTGGGACATGGTTTGGGTTGTAATCATCTATCCAGCTACTACATTGAAATAAGGTGGCTTCAGAGAGACCAAGTACCAGAGAAAATCCTCAGAGGCCACTAGTGACACCTGTATCAGATCCTGAGAAGATTATAGGGAGAGGAAGGGATTTACAACGATAGAGTTCGAGAGATACAAGGGGAGACACATAAGGTATTCTCATAGGTATTTATCCTGTTACATCAAATAGAAATCCTTTTAAAAATTTGGCTGCTGAAACATCTAATTCTCAGGAATTTATAAGTGAATTAGAAAATTTTAGGGTTGAGGAATCTTCAAGCACTGTTTCTTGTGTAGATCCAATCCTTGACGACTCCACTGAGATAGATATACCACAAATAATTTCTCATCTACTACCCACAGTGAAATCATATCCTTCTGCCCTTTCCATACCCACATCCAATATGGCTACCCCTCTAACCAAAATGGAAAGGATCCTTGTTTCCAGATATGCCCCTTTAAATTTGCCTATACCCCTCTCTGCTATGCCTACTAGAGATTATCTAAAATACATGCCTAAGTTTAATGGGGATGGATATTTCACAGTTGAGGAGCATTTAGAGGCATTCTACAGTTATGTTGAGAATATAAACATTGAACAAGAGGATGTGTGGACTAGGGTTTTTGTGCAAATTCTATATTTCTAGGCTAGGAAATGGTTCAAAGAGTTACCTGCTGGATCAGTAGCTGGCATTGAATCACTAGATGGCATATTTTTGAAGCACTAGGGAGAAAGAGGAGACCACCTTTACTATATCACTGAATTTAGCAATTTGAGGAGAGAGAATGGTGAGTCTGTTTCCAACTTCACAAAAACATTTAACAAAATGTTTAGCAAGATCCCTGTTGAGATCAATCCAACTGACACTTCAGCCAAAATCACTTATGCCAATGCCTTTGATTATGAGTTCTATCTTCTTCTCAGAGAAAGAAGATCTACTTCTTTGTGACTCACGCAAGATGCTGCTCTTGAAGTTGAGTCCAATGTTGTTGCATACTAGAAGGTTAATGGAAATATGGACAGGAGGAAGCAACCCTCAGATCCTCTAGGGGATTCTTCACCCGAGAATAAAATAGAGAAAATGGCCAAAATGTTGGACAGTTTGATAGCTGAAGTGTCTAGACTTAAAGACCGAGAGAAAATACCCGTGAGAGGTAAAGGGCCAAATTAGTTTGCTCCCATAAACCCTAATTTTGTCCCTTACAGAAGAAATAACCCACCAGCTCAGATCCTTCAAAGGGATAGGAATCAAGATGAGGATTAAAGAATCATAGCTCCTTTCCAAAATGTTTTTCTAGAACAAGAACAAGAGTTTTCTTAGGAAGAAGGGGAGGCAAAAGACAATATCAACTGTATGGAAGATGAAGTTGATCTCTCTTTCCTGACACAAACAGACTATGAGAAGCCCTCATGAATGAGAAGGTCATGGAAGAATCCTTATATTAAGAAGATGATCAAGAAGGTTATAATTTGAGATCCATAATTGTTTCTCCTCTGAAGAAGAGTCCTACCCCTACAAAGAATCCCGTCATAATCAACGATTTCATATGCCCCTTTTTCTAAAACGCAACTTGTTATCACTCCAGGAAACTCCTCTAAGTTACAGCTTGAGGATGCGTGGTAACTTAAATGTTTTTAGGGTTTCCTAAATGGATCAAGTTAGGTAACCTATAGAACCTCACACTCTTAATACATGCATGAAACTCAATTAGGGAAAACGATTCTAACTACCACTGTTCAGAGGTTTGATAATATGGTGCAGAGATGGAGAACTTATCATGTTGGCAGATTCATACATAAAACAGATATATATAAATGGCTAATCATAACAAGGAAGGTACTTATAATTCAAATAATCAATATGCCAATAGGATGATAGCCATCAAACATCAATAAACATAAATAAACTTGAATAACACATTCAAGCATAAGCACAGAATAGACAGAAAATGGAAGCTGAACATATGATAGCAAAAGAGCTTAAATTAGGTCATGCGCAATATGAGAAGCTTGACAATAGTAATGGTCTACAAGTCCCCGAAGTCTAACCCTTTCAATAAAATAAGTCTTAGGGTTTATGGCCTTTACAAAAATGTTCAGATCCTGAAAAATTGGATCTGATTTACTAAAAATAGACAAAATAATTGTTTTCTCATAATTAGGTCAAAAAACCCTAATTTAACTACTAGTCTATCTAACTATAGAACTCGTTCACTATTTGAACCTTCTGATAACTAAAGTAAGTCCTGGAAATAACTGCCACGGGTCCTCTGTTGGATAAGTCACTGTTTTACTTAGATAGTTAAGTGTTGGTGATCCTTTCTTCCTTTATGTCATTGCAAAATTGAAGCATACCTTCCCTGATGTTTTTTTCAGCATCCTTCATCTTTATACTTCGTCCCTGAGCTATTCATGTTTGCCCAAAACTAGTCCTTCGTGCCAAAATTTGATCCTATGCCTCCTTTTGCTTTCAGTGGTTAAGAGGAAAAAATATCGAAACTATTACCTGCCAAAAGCATTCTTTTCAGTGGCTAATGAACTGCCTCAATGTCCACCTAAGCCACTGAAAGCCTTGTTTTTTCAAAAATTCTTAAGCAACCTCCAGAATTGTTCTTTCAAGTTTGTTTACTTATCTTTCTTATTCAGTAGGCTCTATGTTAGGAAGGTTAACAGCAGCCTGGCTTGATTCTGGAGGTTGAAGGCTTACTGCAGCTTTAGCTAGGGTTTCCAATGTGAGGTGAGTGCTAGGGTTTGGCTTAGCCTCCTTCATCTGTAGCCTCTGAAGCATAATCATTCTATACAGCCTTGTGTTGTCTTTTAGGTATATTTTGTTTATTCTTTTTAGAAAAACACACCTTTCTCTCATCTCTAGGTAAGAGTTGTGTAGCAGCTTGTTCCTCCCGGTCAATGTAGCATTGTTTTTCTTTATCTCTCTTTCTAAAATTTCCATCTCATACACTTGCCTCAGCAATTGATTTATCCTTTGTGTCTTGGGATTTATAGAAGAATCCTTCTCTGCTAGTTCATCTTGCTCTTTTGGTGTAGGTGATGGGAGTCCTTCAATCTCTGCTATAACTTGCAATGCTAGGTCAACACCTTCCTCTATTTCCTCTTCTGAATCTGAATATGGAAAGTTCAAAATGTTCCCACTACGTGTTGTAACTTCTTGTCCCTTTTCACTGAAATCCAAGTTTCTTTTAACCTTCTTGGCTTTGGAAGAGGAAGGAGGCTGTTCTGTTGTTGTTGGGGATATAGCCCTTCTCTTCCTTTTCCCACTCCTTAGTGTGCTAGACTTTTTTGAAGGAGACTTCCCCTTTTCTTCTGGCTGTAGGCCTATTTCAAAACCATTCCAAAACAAGAAATAAGTCCATGCTATATTTCTCCTCTTCAGCAATTCTTGGATTAGGAGTTGGATTAGACCATGATGAGACAGTCTGCCAGCAATCTTGGTTGGCTGAGCCTTCATTTGGTGTGCCATTTTTTCCAAGCTCCTGTGTAAGTAGAAAGGTAAATTCAGTGGGCTTTTTCCTATGAAGTGGTTTATTAATTTGAAATGGTAAATCATGGCCTTGTTGTATCTCCATTTAAAAGTTATGTTGACCACAATGGCCTTCAGTAATTGCTGCCATATCTCTTCTAGCCAGGAGGATGGGACACTTTTCTTCCATACCACCCCTCTATGTTCAGGCTTTAGATAAGACCTGAACTCTACATTTTTTGGAATGGCGGTTTTAGACCACTTCTCACTAGTGCTAGGGAGTTCAGTCACTTCAGCAATTAGGGTTTCATCTATCAGAAATTATTCCTTACCTATATTTTCCTTGGAGCCATCGAAAGAGAGAGAAAATGCCTCAACCACTTGCTGGTGCGAACCTTGATTTTTTTGACAAAATTTATAGCAGCTAGCATCCTTGAAAAATTGACAGACTTCTGGATGTGCTTCCAGGTAGCTAATGTCTCCCAACTCTTTCCTGAGAGCGGGCCCTCCCTTATTCATTTGTTGAATGTTACTCCTGGGTACCTGCAAAAATCAATTCAAGTTCTCTGGAAGAGTGTTTTTAGCAAGATGACTCTCATACATGGTTTCTGGTGGTGAGACTTCCTATAATCGAAGGTGGACTATACTGAAGGATTGGGCATTGACTATGAGGGTTTACAATTGCATCATTGGTGCTTAGGTTAGAGGATGATGGCTTTGGTTGATGTTTATGAGACCTCGTGCCCAACAATTATGTTTAAAGCAACCTGGATACCCAGTGGAGATCTTCTGCAGTTCTTTGGATAGATGGATCGAAGAGTATGGTTTCCAGTCACTTTGATCATCATCAGCTGAATAATGACCTCCTCAATCATTCACTTGTGCCTTGATGCAGTCTCCTTTCTTTTCAGTGGTTTATCATGCCCTTTGATGATTTCTATTGTGTTGACGAGCCGTGATTTGATAGGTTTCTAACCGTTTTCTTCTTTTCACCTTTTCAGTGGTTAAGGGCCCTTAGTAAATTTTTTGCTAGCCACTGAAAACAAGGCTTTCGATAGCTAATGAAATTCTAACCTAATCGCCTAAGCCATTTAAACCGATTTCCAAATGGCGGTGTAAAACTTGGCTTTCGGCGGATTGTGGTCTCTCCGATATCTCCTTTTAACCACTGAAAGAAAGGCCTTTTAGTGGCTAATGAACCATCAGATATTTCTCCTAAGCCACTAAAACCACTTTTTCCCCAACGCCTTTTCCCTTATTTGGGTGGTTAATGCCCTCCTTCATATGTTCGCTAAGCTGCAGGAACCAACACTTTTCGGTGGCTAATGAGCTATTTGAAGGTATCGCTTAAGCCATCAAAAGTGATTTTACCATCTAATCGATCGAGCCAAATTTTTATGGTTAACCTTTATCCTGCGTTAAATTGTTAGCTATCGAAACAAAGATTTTCGGTGGCTAATGAGATGTTAAGAACCCTGCCTAAGACACTGAAAGCTAAAACTTCAATTTTTCTCAAATATAGCAAAAACAGAGACCCTCAATTTGTTAGTAATCTTTAAATCTTTCATAACATGACTCAAATTCTTCATCTTATCAAAATAAATTTATTCTAGGAGATAACACGACTCACAATATAGGGCCCATGCCACATAGACTCAAATTTTCCTTCCCCCAGCTTGTCATGCTTTTAGTCATAAGTCAAGACCAGTTCTCATTCATTGAAAGAACATGGTTGGACAGTCCTGTCATATTGAACTTTCATTGTTCGTTTATGTGCCTCATTAGCTAAGTCAGCATCGCATCGAGTTTCGTCAATTTTTTTTAGATATAGGAATCTTTCTTCATCTATAGTAGTGTTGGAAAATAGTTCCACAACAAGTTTTAAAGAAGGGATCTCACACTCTATCGGGAGAGTAGATTCCAGCCTGTATACTAATTGGAAAGGTGTAAAAATGGTGGAAGTTTTGACAGTAGTCCTATAGGCCCAGAGTGCAGAAAAAGATGCAAATGGCAGTTTGTCATGGATTTCCCTACCATCTGCTGAAGCATTGTTTTTAATACTTTGTTTATAGCCTCAAATTCACCGTTGGCCTGAGCTCTGCCATCATTTTGTTTTGAAAATGTGATCCACGATCGGTCACAATGGCCCTAGGAATCCCAAATCTTGAAATGATATGGTTGAATAAGAATCGTGCAATAGTTTTATCGTCTTCGGCATATGTGGGAATTGCCTCAGCCCATTTTGTAAAATAGTCAACATCCACAATAATGTAGCCATGCCCCTTGGCTGAGGTTGGTATATAGTGCACGAAGTCTATGCCCCATTTTTCAAAGCGGCCAACTACTAAAATGGGATGGAGCGGAGCTGGATGTGTGCGATTCTTGGAAGTGAACATTTGACATGGTGGGAATTTCTTGATTGTTTCAATGCAATCTTTGAAAATAGGAGGCTAGAAATACCCAACACATAAGCTTTTCTGGGTAGTATCCAACCCAGATAGATGAACACCATAAGCTCCAGCATGGAAGTCATTCAAAACGATCTCAGCCTCTTCATGTGTAAGGCAACGTCGTAAGATGGAGTCAACACCATGGCGATATAGGGTATCATTCAAGATAAGATAATTTTTTTCGTGGTGGCGAATGCGACAACATTCATCTCGAGAAGAATTGGGATGGTATCGTAAGGTCTAGAGATACAAAATGATATCTCCATACCAGGGATCAGGCGTACTAATGAGAAACAATGATTCATCGGGAAATGAATCAAAGGGCTCTATAGTCTCAGTAGTTCGGGGTGTTAAATTTTCATATGCTAAGCTAGATCATTAGTATTTCATTTCAATTTCATAACAAAAGCATATAAATAGGATCACTGAAAGATAGACAAGCACAACCATACAAAAGGAGAATACAAATATTTATCCTGAGAAAACCCTAAAGGGAAAAACCCAGCAAAAGCTTCCTCAATATAGATGCCCCAAAAGATAAAAGATAAAACCAACAAGGAGACCAAATCCTGATCCTCCTCCTTCTCCAGCTACTTCTCTTCTCCACTAATGCGCTACACAAGTGAGAGTGTGTGTGTCTCAAATGAGGAGCACCACACCTCTATTTTTATTCATCCGTTCACTTGAATTAACTCATCTGACATGTAGGCTCGAGTTAATCATGTAGGCTCGATTTACACATGTAGGATCAAGTAACCACACTGGGGTGCTAATGACCCACCTTTACAAATAGAGGGGACAACCTCATGACTCTTATTAGTTCTTCCGATTAGAAGCATTGGGGTACACGATAATACAAGTGGTTCTCCCGGTAGGACCATCGGGGACCACAAAAGATACATATAGAATATTCTTCGAAGTTACAATATTTCAACACTCCTCCTTAATGAGAAGGGTATTCTACAACAACATCAACAACAACAATAGTAGGAGAGGACATCATCAACATCATCAGGGTAACACATCTATAAATCATTGGAAGATTTTCAACATCATATAGTCTTCATCTTCAATATTTGATGACAACAACTCTTTACTCAACATCAGCATCTTTTGACCTTTTGATCAGCAACATATTCAACACTTCAATCTTTCGATCAGCAACATCTTCAACAACATCTTCAGCACTTAGACCTTTCAATCAGTAGCAACATCTTCAGCACTTTGACCTTTCGATCAGCAACATCTTCGGCACTTTGACCTTTCGATCAACAACATTTTCAGAAACATCTTCAACACTTTGACCTTTCGATCAGCAGCAACATCTTCAGCACTTTGACCTTTCGATCATCACCAATATCTTCAGCATTTTGATCAGCAATATCTTCAACACTTTGATCTTTCGATCATGAAAGACATCTTCAGCATTTTGACCTTTCGATCAGCAACATCATCACATTCTGATTAGTAACATCATGATCAGCACCATTATCATAATTCAACTCTTGAACAGAATCATCATCATCATATTCTGATATTTTGATCAGTATGTCATCATCATCACATACTGATCATCATAATCGTCACACTCTAATCTTTCGATCAGTACATCATCATCATCATACTCTTGATTGTTCGATCAGTACATCATCATCATACTTTGATATTTTGATCAGTACATCATCATCATCATGAAAACATCAACATCATCATCAACAAAACATCAACATGATCCTTCCTTTCGGAATTACGGGATCAACATGTCAGTGGTACTTAGACGATCCTTCCTGTCGGAATTACAGGATTTAGGTCTTTACAGAGTTACTAATGATCCTTCCTTTCAGAATTACGAGATCAACACATTTGTGGAGCTCAAACGATCCTTCCTTTCAGAATTAGGAGATCAAGTCTTTACAGAGCTACTAACGATCCTTCCTTTCAGAAGTACGGGATTTAGGTATTTACGGAGTTGCTAACGATCCTTCCTTTCGGAATTACGGGATCAACACATTTGTGGAACTCAGAAAATCCTTCCTATTGGAATTACGGGATCAACACATCTTTGGAACTCAGACAATCCTTCCTATTGGAATTATGGGATCAAGTCTTTACAAAGCTACTAACGATCCTTCCTTTCAGAATTACAGGATTTAGGTCTTTATGGAGTTACTAACAATCCTTCCTTTTGGAATTACAGGATCAACACATCTGTGGAACTCAGACAATCCTTCCTATTGGAATTACGGGATCAATTCAATGATCCTTCCTTTCGGAATTACGGGATTTAGGTCTTTACGGAGTTACTAACGATCCTTCCTTTCGAAATTACGGGATCAACATAGTTGTGGAACTCAGACAATCCTTCCTATTAGAATCACAAGATCAAGTCTTTATGGAGCTACCAACGATCCTTCCTTTCAGAATTATGGGATTTAGGTCTTTACAGAGTTACTAACGATCCTTCCTTTCGGAATTACGGGATCAACACATCTGTGGAACTTAGACAATCTTTCCTATTGGAATTATGGGATCAATTCAATGATCCTTCCTTTCGGAATGACGGGATTTAGGTCTTTACGGAGTTACTAACGATCCTTCCTTTTGGAATTACGGGATCAACACAGTTGTGGAACTCAGACAATCCTTCCTATTGGAATTATGGGATCAACACATGTTCTCGAGTACTGAAGTCACCGTATCTATTCTGAACCGAGGTTCAACGATGATACAATCCTACTACCTTCTCGACGACCGAAGTTCACCGGATCCGTTCTGAACCAAATTTCAAGGATGATATAATCCTGCCATCTTCTCGATGACCAAAGTTCACCGAATCCATTATGAACTGAATTCCAAGGATGATACAATCCTGCCACCTTCTTGATGACCGAAGTTCACCGGATCCATTCTAAACCAAAGTCTAAGGATGATACAATCCTGCTACCTTCTCGATGATCGATGTTCACCGGATCCGTTCTAAACCGAAGTTCAAGGATGATACAATCCTGCTACATTCTTGATGACCGAGGTCACCGGATCACTTCTGGACATATGTCCCAAGATGATACAATCCCTCTTCATTCTCGAAGACCGAGGTCTCCGGATCACTTCTGGACATATGTCCCAGGATGACACAATCACATTTCAACATCACTACTCCCCCTTTCAAGGAAGGTCTTTCCAAACCACACCAATCTTGTCTTGAAAGTGTTCGAAATTTACTCGAGACAGAGGCTTCGTCAGCACATCACCATCTAAACCATCATCATCTACATATTCAGTATGTGAATACTGAACTATCACCATCTGTATCTCCAGTATGTGAATACTGAACTATCACCATCTGTATCTCCAGTATGTGAATACTGAAAGCATCATCTATATCTTCAGTATGGGAATACTGAACATCATCATATGCATCTTTATGTTGTATGTAGAAATATCGGATTTCTATGTGTTACGACGGAACACAGGGTTCTCTATTATCACAACTCTCGTTATCACATAGAATCAATGTAGTATCCATCTTCAGGTCAAGGAGACCTGATATCAGCTTTCGAAGCCATATGGATTCACAACTTAGCAGAGCAATCTGCTATGTATTCTGCTTTTGTTGTTCTTAGAGAAACACTGGACTGTTTCCTGCTAAACCATGAAATCATAGCAGACACCAAACAAAAGCATTTACCTGATGTGCTTTTCCTGTTTGAGATACTTCCAACCCAATCTGCATCTGTATAGTCATACAATCTGTAGTCATGGCTACCATCATAGTATAGACCAAGGTCTATAGTCCCTTTCAGATATCTCATCACATGTTTTGTAGCTACTAGGTGAACCCATCTTGGTTGAACAAGATATTGAATTAAGGTGTTCACAGCAAAACAAATGTCTGGTTTGGTATTTGTTAAGTACATCAATGACCCAATGATCTGTCTATAATGAGTCACATCTGCTAACTCTGATGAATCATCATCTAACAGCTTTAGGTTGGAGTCCATGGGTGTGGCCATGGCTTTGCCTTCCAACATATTTAATCTCTTCAATATCTCTACTACATACTTTCCCTGGTTGAGAAGTATTTCTTCTGAACGTTGTCATATTTCCAGACCTAGGAAATAGTGCATTAACCCAAGGTCTTTCATCTCAAATTCTTCAACTAGTTTCTTCTTGCTTTCCATGATCTGTTTCTCCTTTCCTGTCAAGAATAAGTCTTCCACATATAATAACAGGATGACAGGTTCATCTTCTACAACCTTGAGATAAAGGTTAGGATCAGCTTTACTCTTGGTAAAACCCATAGTTGACAGGAAACTGCCATACCAAGCTCTGGGAGCTTGCTTCATGCCATAGAGGCCCTTCTTCAACTTACATATATGAGTCCATCTGTCTTCAACTTCAAATCCTTTCGATGTAAAAATCTTCCCCAATCATACCATTAAGGTAGGATTTTCTTTACTTCATCATGGAAGCAACTACCATCATATTTCTGAAGGAAGTGTACCTCGCTTCCTGGAGTAAGTGTCTCTTCAAAATTAATTCCCTCTTTCTTATAGAAACCTCTAGCCACAAGTCTTTCCTTAATTCTATCAGCGACATATTTTATCTTGCAAATCCATTTGTAAGATACCACATGCTTTCTTTCTGGTTTGAGTACTATATCCCAAACATCATCATACCATCTTCCATGAGTTCATCTTGTTAGATCATCAACATATCCTAGTCTTCTGCATTCAACTTTGAAGGTTGGCACCCACTTTACTCTTGGTAAAGTCTCGATCCATCAGGAAGCTGTCCATCATGTCGAAGCTGTCCATCATGTCGTACCGTGTCGAACTCAGATATCTTCTATAGTCACTCCCCCTGAAGTGGAGTATTATCTTCCTTCTTCATTCTGTATAGGTGATTCTATGCTTGATATATACTGGTCAATAGAGTATGTCATGTCATAGTCTATTCTTTCAGAGGCAAATAACGATTCTTGCTTTGTACACTTGTTCTTGCAGATCCATATGGAAGATACTACGTACTTCCCTTTATGTCTCGAAATCATATCATATACATCATTCCCCATAATCAATTGTTATTCTTTGGTCTTGTTACCACTTAAGTTGTACTTAGTGGTCTTTTATCAAGTGATCCTAGTGAACCGGACAAGGATAACTTGTTTGGACTTCAGAAGACCTATGGAAGTACTTATGGGAAGTGCTTGTTGTACTATATCACATGTTCATACCCCATGGGGGAATCGTAATAAATGTTCTAGCATGATAGTGTCTGTAAAAGACTCGGTCTCTTAGACTTCATTTGTCAATCTAATCAGCCCAGGGTGTTTTTTCCCTTGGTTATTATTGGTTGTTGAACAAACGACTGATAATTTTTGAGTTTTTCACTCCATACCTCCAAAGTTGGGGTGGCCGGCTTGTAATTTAGGCCTATTGAGGTTATTAGAGTTTATGTGTCAATGTATAAGCATGCAAGACATCATTTTTGAGTCATATGAACATGTTTAAGTCCCCCTAGGTGTTTTTCAATTTTTCAATTTTTTAGTTTTTTTAGTGTTTTTTATTAAAATTTAATTTTTCCAAAACTTAGGCTATTTTTTAATAGTTTAATTGGAAAAATTGATTTTGTAATAAAAGTGGGCCAAATAATCAGTTTCAGTCATGTAGGTGCTCATTTTCAAGCTAAGAGCACCATGTAAACCCATGGACCCACTATTTCCTAGTTTTGAGTGATTTTCCATCACTCAGGTCAGAAAGCCCCAAAAATCAATTATTGATTATTTTAATTAATAAATTGATGAATAATGGAGCAAATCCAAAATCAATAAATCAGTGGATTCTCAGCCGATTTGATTGAATTCAGTCAGATCTGAAGCAGATTGACTGGATCTGACAAATCCTTGACTGAAGGAGCTGATCAAATCAGATCCAGAGTTGATCTTGAGCATCCTTTATGGGGAATTTTGCCCTCCCTCTCTCCTCAACACGTTTTGGATCATCTGGATGAGTTTTGGGCCGATGTGTCAGTGTATGGGTTGATGTGTCAGGTAGATCAGGCCCCCGGTTGAGAAGTAGGCTCAGTTCAGCCTCAGTTTTGCATTGATGAACTCTCCATCAGTTGATTTCACTTGATTCCATGAGGAATTTCTCCCCGCCTGGGCTAGATGGCCTGCAAATTGTATATATCCTGCTTGAGGCTCCCTCTTCCAAGCTAGTTAGAGCTGGATTGAAGGGCTTGCCATTGTAATACTGTTGTAATCTTTCGATTGTTGAAATAAAGAAGCTTTGGAGGCTAAATTGTGTAATGCTCTCATATGTGTGGATTAAGCATTGTCTTACAGCTATCGATGTTGCCAGCTTTTCTCTCAATTTCTGCATCTGAACCCTGTCTGGCTTGAACGATTCAGCTGAATCAATAGGAGTATAGTTGGGCAAGTAAGGTTACTTGTTTTTCTTATATCTGATAGAATATATGTTAGAAGATCTTGATTATACATGTTTAATAAGTTTATTTGCATGTAATCCTTGTTTCTTCTTCATATATATATCCAGATCTCATGAGGTTTCGTGCAGGATTGTGTGTTTAGCTTTCAGGTAGCAAGGATTGGATGAGCTATGGATCTAAGGATTGGACGAGCTGTGGATCTAGTTTGAATCCACTACACATCCAAATTTTTGTGAATACATTGCCCCTCTGCATTCCACTAACAAGTTTCCTCTGCAGATCTACTTCAACAACAAGCACCTTTCTTCCCCTTTCTCTCCTTTAAAATCTAAAATTTTCCTCAAATTGGTTACTTAAAAGGTTTCTTATTACTCTGATCTATCTCAATAAGAAAAATACGCATATATCTAATCAGTAAGATCCCTCCCAAAGTCTAGATCTTAGTTTTATTTTGCACCTAAAGTTCAATTTCAAGAGATCTAGCTAAAAGTACCTTATTTTCGCAAGCAATTTAGTGAAAATTCATAGTTGCTGTTAAGGTAGTTTCATTTGCTGTTCAATAAGTTTAATATTCTGCAATATCAGTGCAATTTAATTGGCTGCACAAACAGTAAGCCAATATCCCAAGGAAATCTTTCTTTCCTTGGTTCCTTTTTTACCGTTTTAGCTAGTTTAACTGCATTATTTTTGAGATAAAGTAGGCTGATCCAAAGGTACTCTTAAAGTGCCTTTGGGAATATGTTATTCTAACTTGATCACTGTCCTTTAGTAGTTCTGACAGAAATAAAGGGAAGCTTCTGTCCGAAGTGGTCTCAGGAGCGTTCAAATCCCCCCTGGGGGTCTCCCTTTTCGCCAAAAAAAATATTAATTGTTTTGAAAAATTGTAAAAACTTGGTTTCAGCCTGTATAAGGACCAAGAAAGTTTTGATTTATCAGTTCTTTGATATTTTAACCACTGTAGTAAAATCATTTTTGGAATAGGCTCTTTCGAGCCTATTCCCCATCCCCCCTGGGGGGATTCGCGTTGGTGCCCTTTTCGTCGTTTTCTACTTATTTCATTTCTACTAGAATTGATATGATTTGTAGGGTAGTATACTTGATCTTGTTATTAATTCCATACTCCATATCTCACATTTCAAAGTAATCGTAATACTTACCCCACGATTTCCCTATTGACCCGAAAGGGGAAATAGATTCGTGGTAGGATTAATTAAGAAATCTGAATTGGGTATATTTTTTATTTATTCTACATTTTGTTTATAAGAAAATATAAAATTTACCCCTCCTCGATTCCCCGATTGAGATCCACTTGGATCGAAAGAGGTTCTTGGAGGCTTTTCTTTTAAACAAGAACATCCAGTTTAAAACTTACTAAAATCAACAAGACTCCAGTGCGTATGCTCTGCACTTGGATGCGGTTCATCCAATCAGTCAAGCTATATCAAAATCACTTGGATGACTATCATAATTAGGACTCACCCTCCCCAATTGACAAACCATCAGGTGAAAATCCAACACCTCGATCAAACCTCTATGGTGGGAAAATACCCAAAGGAAGCGAGAACTTTTGAAAAGTGACCTCGGGGCGGGGCGCCGATCTCTATCACACCCTAATGGGTGCATTATGAACAATAGCCCCAGAGACTCCATTTCAACCCACATATTCCTTGCGGGTAGCCGTGAAGGTTTAGTTTTAGACATACTCCAAGTACTCTCGGGTATATCTGGAGTTCTCCCTTAGCCTAATTTAATCAATTCATACTTCAATTTTAACTTAAAACATACCAAGATGCAATCACAAAACATTCACTCCAAGCACCTGCAAGCACATTGATCTCTTTGATTTGACTCCATTTTAAGGCACTGGTCATTTTTGCTTCATATATATATTGTTTATCAGCTTTGTGCTTTTGTGTGTTTATTTTCGTATCTTGTCATCTTTAATTGTCTATAGTTAAAATATTCGAACTCCTAAGTAACTGATTCAGTTTAACATCACCACACTAAGAAATCATCCTTAGTTAATTAATAGGGTCTACCCCCTTTGGCTTCGTTAGGAGTTGAGCCTAAATGGAGGAGTCAAGAACAAGGTGACAGCCTTGACTCAAGACTTGCCCCCAAGGACAAACTGAGTGGCTTGAAGATTTCTGCCACGTGACCCAGGTGTGTGAAAGGTGGCAACAGGTCTTAGCTTCTTTCATAGCATTTTTTTTCTTTCTTCATCTTGAGTTATCTCTCATACCCATGGTGGTCTTCATCCTTCAAGGTGGATCTACTGCTCTTTGAAGCTCTTTCTTTCGTGATGGTGTCTCTGACCCTGGGAGCTTCAGATTCATGTTTATTGAATTGTCATCACTTGTTCTTCGAAGCAAGTCTCATCCTTCTTTTCTTTTAGGAGGTTGTACAGGACCTTTCCTACAATTCAAATGCACTAGTTGCATGGTTAGAACTACATATGCATAACGCCAAATTCTTATGCATCATGCAACTATTTAGCCAATACAACATTCACCCATATCTCACAGAAACTTTCTATATGCCTTCCATCTCTACCATGACATTATTGAGATTGTGCACTAATCCAAATAGGTTTCATTCTAGATAAGTAACAATGGAGATTTGTATAGAACCATGAGCTACTTACCCATCACATGCATGCAAAAACACATCAACTGAATATAATTAAATGCATAACAAAACAATATCATTAAATGACAATTGAATACTTATCTTTTGTTTGTTTTGTGGGTAGACTCCTTCTTGATCATTCTGCTTCATCATCTTCTTCATCCATGAAATCATCATTTCTTATCAAAATGATAAGATGGATAAGAGGTTCATCAAGAATTGAGTTCTTCATATTCCTCATCGCTTGAGGGATCTTCTTTGAATGGTGAGAGCTTGATCTTCAATTTTCTCCCATCTTTCTTCTTCTCTTCTTATGAGACGAGCTTCTTCTTCTTCCCAGAGTCAACTGAAAGTAATCACTTCCTTTTGGCACACATTCCTCACATGAATGAATCCCATGATCATGGGAGGCCATTCTCTTCTTCTTCTTCTACCGCTTCAAGATGTTATGCATTCTGGATCTTCACATTCTTCAACTGTTTTCTCAAATCCATCTTCTAAATTATGTTCTTATCTTCAAATAGCTTGATCCAGGAATCAAACATCTTCGGTGTCTTTAGGGAAGACACTTGTGGTACAATTTGATCCGTGATTGAATCAATAATGATCTTCTTGGCCTTGATCAAGTTCTTCTTGTGTAAGGATTTGAGGCTCATCTCCCTCTAGAACTGGAACCTCTCTACTCATGTAGGTGTCCAATTCATTTTCTTCAGAGAGATCAAATACTTCCATGCTTGGAAGTTTTCAACTTCACCAAGCTTATCATCAAGCTGATGTGATAGATCACTTTGAAATGAGAACCTCAAATGCAAATGGCAAAAGATTAGATCTTACCGATTTGAGGTGTCTGTGTTGCTTCTGGAGCTGGCTGATCTAGGGTTTGTCAGAGAAACCCTAATTTTCAAAACTTCAAATATTTTAGATTTTATTGGATAAAAATATAGATATATTCAAATGGATCTGTCCAATGTACTCCTTTTTCTGAAAACAGTGGAGGGAAGCTCCCGGAATAGAAAGCCCTAGTTTTCCAATTTCTTCTGCAAAAATGCCTATTACTATTTCTATGATATATCCTACATTACTACTCCTATATGTATGAAATTTCTCACTGCGGTAAAATCACATGTCCCTAATCCAACACCATAGGTTTCATCAGAATTGGTTTAACCAATTGGGATTTATGATCATTTTCCCAAGGTGACCTCTTACAGGACTGTTCAGAACAGTGAAGTTGTACGGCATGCCACATTTCATTGGTTCATCTTCAGGTTACAAAATTTGGACCACAGAAACTACAGTTTGTTCGATTTCTATAAAATCTTCAAGAATTCCATTTGAACCTATGTAGCCCTCGCTACATCAATTCTCCCCAGGTGTCCTGTTTAGGGATGAATTCTAGAAGAGGCTGGAACCCTAACTTGGAGGGATCATATCTCCCAGAATATAGAAAAAATGAGGCTGAATTGTGGACTTAGGGTAAATAAGGCATTTAGCTCTGGTATCTAAAATTTCCAACTCTTGAGCCTTCGCAAATCTTAGGATATAGGGAATGTACCAAAACTTAGTAGTTTTAGTATTTAGGGTTTTTTCCAGATCGGGGTCAAACTAGGGTTTGACTTTCTCGGAGTTTCACCCAACCAAATTTCTTGATCCAGGTCTCTAAACTTTGATTTTTATGAGGAGAAAAATCCTATTTTGGGCTCACTCAAATATTCTTCTTTTGTAGAAATCCCTAATTTTCCGCACCAAAACTGAAAGTGCTCGGAATCAAAATCCGCTTCGACAGAAAGATGCACCCTTCAATGGAGAGTCAGTCTAGCCTTCTTTTGCTGATCGATCATGGATAGAGACCCAAAAAATAAGAAGCCCTAGATTCTTTAGCTGCACAATGTCTTCTTTCAGGGTGGCTATGATACCATGTTAAATTTTCTTATGCTAAGCTAGATCATTAGTATTTCATTTCGATTTCATAACAAAAGCATATAAACAGGATCACTGAAAGATAGACAAGCACAACCATACAAAAAGAGAACACAAAGATTTATCCTGGGAAAACCCTAAATGGAAAAACCCAACAAAATATTCCTCAATATAGATGCCCTAAAAGATTAAAAATAAAACCAACAAGGAGATCAAAGCCTGATCCTCCTCCTTCTCTAGCTACTTCTCTTCTCCACTAATGTGCTACACAAGTGAGAGTGTGTGTGTATCAAATGAGGAGCACCACACCTCTATTTATATTCATCCGTTCACTTGAATTAACTCATCCCACATGTAGGCTCGATTTAATCATGTAGGCTCGAGTTACACATGTAGTCTCAAGAAACCACACTGGGGTGCTAATGACCCACCTTTACAAATAGAGGGGACAACCTCATGACTCTTATTATTTCTTCCGATTAGAAGCATCGGGGTACAAGATAATACAAGTGGTTCTCCCAGTAGGACCATTAGGGACCACAAAAGATACATATAGAATATTCTTTGAAGTTACAATATTTCAACACAGGGAAGGTCACATATAAGATCTGCAAAGACGAGAGACTTCTCAGAAGTGCTTTTAGTGAATTCTAACACAAATTCTTGGAGAATCACAATCCAACGTGAGTATTTTCCCCCAAGCACTTGCCATGTAAGGATGTAGTACATGGGGTTGGAATGTGCATAAATATTGGTGGTGCGGAGCAAAATATAATGACAAAAATTCTGGACCGTGATGACCATGGCCAGAGCGCGTTTCTCCACATGTGAGAGTATCACGTTTAAGAGTCTAGAAGACTATTACTTGTGTAATAAATCACATGTTCGTGGTCATGTTCATCTAGTTGAACAAGGACCATGCCTATGGTATACAAGGATGTAGCCACATACAAGGAATAGTCCTTAGCATAATTAGGTGGTTGCAACACTGGTGCATGGGTAAGTGCATGTTTAAGATTATCAAACACGCGTTGCATGAAATCATCCTAGATGAAAGGGGTATATTTTTTGAGCAACCTCATGAAACCATGTGTCCTTTTTGCATAATTGCAAATTAAATGACGTAGAAAGTTTTCCTTCCCTTGCAAACTTTGGATTTCACTTATGTTCATGGGAGTAGGTAGGGCTAAGATAGCTTCAATTTTCAAGGGATATATACAGATTCCATCTTTAGAAACAATAAATACAAGAATTCATCCAGATTGTACACAAAAAAACATTTATGGGGATTTAGACGAATATTAAAATGATGACATCGAAGAAAAATGGCTCTCAAATGATCGACATGGATATATCACTGCTTGGAATGAGCAGGCACGTTGTCAAGATAAGGTTCCAAAACATGTTTAATGTCATTAAAAGCATATGACATGGCATGTTGGAATGTCACGCCAGTGTTCTTTGAACTGAAAGGCAGCTTACGATAAGTAAAAGTCCCCCAAGGGAAAATAAATGCCATCTTGTGTTGGTTTGACAAGAGAATCTCAATCTGATTATAGCCAGAAAATCCATCCATAAAGGAAAAAATAATGCTTCTGGGGCAGTTGTCAATTATCTGATCGAGATAGGGAGTGGGAAAGTTGTCTTTTGGACAAGATCGATTTAAATCCCTAAAGTTGATACAAACCCTAATAGTGCCCCGTTTCTTGTTCACAGGGACTATGTTGGACACCCATTCAGTTAATGGTATGGGCTAAATGAAACCAGCCTTCAGAAGTTTCTCAACTTCTTCTTTAATAGCAATTTATTTTCTTGGATGGACTTGTGGTAGTTTCTGACAGTCTGGCTTGGCATCGGGATAAGTTTTTATCTCATGAACAATGATAGAGGGATCATTCTGTGGAATTTATTCATATGTCCATGTAAAGACATCTATAAATGCCTTGAAAAGGGCTGTGTATGTTTAAACTTCTTCAGGTGAAGAGTTCCGACCAATGAAAATGTTCTCAAAAATACCTGGTTTCACTGATATGTCTACAAGAAAAGTTTTTGTAATGTTACACAAATTTCCTTCAGAATTGACACTACGAGTGAGGATCAGAGACTGAGGCTTGAGGACTATATTAGATGAAATCGTGGAGGTGAAGTGGTCTTCTACCATATGGAAAGGGGGAAGGAAACAATATCGGTGATGATAATATTCCAAAGGCATCTCCTCTAACGACATAACTTCCATAATAGATTCGTCTGTAGGAAGTGTGTGTGAAAGATAATCTAGAGATGGGGGGAGGGGTTTCGAGCTAGTATGGCATGTGATAATAGTCCGAGGCCACCAACAAATGGTAATTTATGGTGGAGTCAATGATGGATTGTATTGCATTGTAAATTTCTTCGAAAGGGGAAAATGATGTTGATTAATCAGCAATTGCTTTTCCTTTGTTTGCATGAGAGGTAGAAATCATGTTAATAGATGCAGTTTGCAAAGCAGGAGGAGGATCTGATAAAGGAAAGAATCCCATTAATGAAGAGTCTTTGATAAGGACTACTCCAATGTCCTTATACTGTGGGGTGTTCAGGAGCGAAACACTATTTGCATCATTTGTAATGGCACTAGGCGTGATGAAATCTAACTGATCAACAGTAACAATATATCCTTGGAATGGGAACTAGACGACACGAAAAATAGTCGATGCTACAACTTTCATAGAATAAAACTAGTTACAACCTAGGAGTAAGTTGTAATACAAAGGAGCATCGACAACTTCAATGTGAATGGAGACTGACTTTCCCCTCAGTTCGACATGGATGGCAGGTAGTAATCCATAGGGTTGAAAATCGTGACCATCAAAAGCCTTAAGGGTGGTAGGTGAACAGTTGATTTCTGGACAACCAATGGATCTCCAACAAGATAAAGACATAAATAATGTAGAGGCACCCTCATCCAAAATGGTGCGATGAATAGTCTTTCCAGCAATTTTGGTAGCGATTTGGAAATCTAATTGATGTGAGAGTCTCGTCTTGAAATCATCCAGTTTGAAAGTGATGATATTACTGTTCTCAGGATCCATAGCTCCAAGGGAAGTAAGCAAGTTTTTCCATTCAGTTGGGCAGGTTTGAAGTACCTCTAAAGACGACATAGCGCAGGGTGGTTGAGCCAAATATTCAACAATATTATAATATTGGGCAGCACAAGCGTTAAGATTGATTATGGACTTAGGTAGAGTACCCTTGGGTGGATGGAAAATTGGTTATGGAATAGGTTTTTCAATGTGAAGACCATTATTAAGAGGAGGTGTGGAGGCTGAGGGTTTTTCAGATGGAACATCATCAGGTTTCTTTTCTTGAGGAGGTTCATAACTGTGTGAGCTTGTGTTCATATTAACCGTTTCACTAGATATCATTCGAACTTCATCAATAGACGAGGAAGTTTTGTTCAAGGATTTATGATCAATTAAATGCTGTTGCGAAGGGAAAGGATCTTTTAAAACTGTCTGGGTGGGTGAAGTTTTCAAAAACTTACCGAATTCCTCATGACAAGGACATTCTTTTGTAAAATGGTCACCCCCATAGATTAAACAAGGGTATTTTACCTTTCGCTTGGATTTTGAATCAACATTTGAATTATGTGTTTTATTTCCTTCCTATTGGTTATCAGGTTTTTTAGATTTATTTTTTCCTTTCTTCTTTTTTCCTGAAGATTCAGTTGATTGAATCGCGTTTACTTCAGCGGAAGCAACAGGAGAGGGTGCAGTTTTGGCAGATGGTGTTGGTTGATTAGATGGAGTGGTAGTTTGATTTTTCTTCTTAGAGGATTTTGCCACCATTTACATTTGAACTAAACCAAGTATGCGATAAGCAGATGGTTTAGTTGTGGGTCTTGATGGTTCTGTTGTAGGTCTAGGAGCATGGGGAATTATATCATAAAAAGTACCTGAATGGGAATAGACCAAGTCTAGGTACTAAGCGTGGCTAATAGCTTGCTCCTCAATAACAATGCCTCCCATGGAAACATCACTAGCAATAGGTGGAATTAAATAATTTGTAAACCAATCAATGAGCAACTGATCAGGAATAGGGGACTTAGTTAACCTTCATCTTCTTCTCCATTCATGGATATGATCGAAGATGTGAGTTGATGTGGTTTGCTGAAGTGAGGTTAAAAGGTCGGTACCTGTTTCATATCGGATTGGCAATTGAATGTGTGTTAAAAATGTCATTGCTAAGGCATTGAAATCCCAAAAAGAGTGTTGTGGTAACTCGATGTACCACTTTGCGGCAATACCAGTGAAGGTTCTTTGAAAAATTCGTACACAGATTGAGCCATCCATTAAATAATTGGATGAACGCCATAAGTGAAATGTCATCACATGGTTTTTTGGATCTCCACTGGGTTTACCATCAAACTTGGGTATGTCGGAAGGCAGCTTTACAGGAATGGTGGGCCAAGAGGGGTCATGATGAATGGGGTCATTTATCAATATTGATAAGTCTGGCAGATATAAAGTAGCTAGAAATGGCAGTTGTTGATTTGGATGAGGATACTGGTAGTAATGGTATGCCATTTTCTAACCAGTAGGACCATATGCGGATTGATAGATGGGTATGGATGATGCCCCCAAATCTTGTTGAAAAGGTTGTTGATTTCCAGAATTTCCATGAGGAGGTGGGCCACCTAAGGGAGGGTGTCCTTCGGAAGGTGGTGGTGGTCCTCTAGGTGGGGGTGGTGGGCCTCTAGGTGGTGGTCCTCCAAATGGTCCACTAGGTCCTCTAGGACCTCCAGGACCTCCAACTTCTCCAAGTCCTCCAGGTCCTTGTAGTGGTGGTCCACCATAGCCTCCAGGAGTATTTACAAAAGTTACTCCATATGATGGGACATTGGACCAATTGGCTTGTCCCCAAGGTACAAAATCATTCCCAGGGTAGGGCATTCTAGGATAAATAGCCGCTGGCAGTGGTTGTTGATAAACTTGACTAGCCATGGGTGGCTAAGTTCCTAGATAAGTATATCCCCAAGAAGTTGGATTAATGGCAGGTTGTACCCCTAAGGGTTGGCCTAAAATAGATGTGGGGTTTACAACATTGGTATTAGTAGGAGGAATAACTACTGCAAGTTGTGCTACAACTGAAACTTGTCCTAAACTAGAAATAATTCCACTAACCGGGGGTTGCCCCCTGGTGTTAGAATTTGCTGACATTACTTGATTTGTGGATTCCACCCAATGATGACTTGTACGGAAGGCCTAGTAATGGGACCAGGATGTGAAACTGTAGGATTGTCATTTGGGACTGGATTACCTTGAAATTGAACTTCTTTAATAGGACCTAATACTTAAGCTAGTGAACAATATCCATCAGACCATGGGTTGCAAGAAGTCTCACCATAGGCTAGATGACCATCCAAAGAAGGTTTAATTTCGGCTAGAGGCCAAGGGTATGATAAATGAGGTATACGAGTTGAAATAGCTTCATGATGAGACACAAGTGGAGGAATGATTCTTTCTACTCTCTCTGAAAAGTTACGAGCTTGATCGAGAGATGCATTAATTCTTCTATGTTCCTCTTCTCCTAAAGGAGGGTTCCCTGGTGAAGGTCTAACAACCTCGAATTTGAAAATATCTTGGCCCATGGAAGTCCTCCAAAAAGGAGCATCCGGGCCATAATATGGGGGAGTAGGACTATCAACACGGCCTTCCAACAATGAATGCATAGTTTCATCGGCTGTAGGAGGCAGTTGAACCAAAGGATTTGTATAAACAGTGAAATTTTCTCTGGTTTCACTAGCTAAGGTAGTTCCTATGGGAATATTGTCAGAATATGGTTGTTCCATGGTTACCCCTTCTTGTCCTTCCACGGTAGGAGGAGAGTGAGGAGGCAAACCCTGAAATCTATGAGAATGACGTCTTGCAAGTTTCTCAACCATGGTGGTGGCCGAAGTTATCTAATTTAGGTCAAAAAAGGAGAAAAGCACACAAACAAAACCTACGTAGAGCTAAAGGTCACAAGCATAATTAAGTGATAGGGTGGGTTTAGAATAGTCGGTCTCTCATGAGGATTTTCAAGTAGGTGTAACTCGCGATATACCTCAGGGGTACGTGTGTAGTAATCTCCCTGAATGCTATTTTCAGTGTATTGATCCACACAAGACAGCCAAATGGTTTTTTTTAGATGGAGAGGGTATCCTCATGGGGTCTATTGATATACGCAAGGTATGTGGTAGCTCAAATAGATAATAGTGCTGTCTAATGCACAACCGTTCACAAGGGGCCTTTCAATTTGAAATCGAGTATGCGAAGTACCTTTCTATATACATCAAGGGTACGTGAAAAGCTATTCGATATACTGACGATACGTGGAAGAACTGCACGAGTCTTGGGTTGTAGTGCAGACAAATAACGACATCTCCTACGTTTTACGATGCCCGAACATGTCACTATCCTATCACTCAAATTTCTATACAATTTTAGATTTAAATTTATCGTTAATTTTATCTGGATGATTAGGTGAATGTTTGTGAGGTGTTATCTCCAATGATGCAAATTAATCTAAATGTAAACGCACTTTTTGACTTTGATGAGAACTAAATAGGGTAAGGAAGAAACCTTTTTCTTTTCTTTTCAACAATATACCAAAAGAAAGCAGTTTATAACAATCAAAACAATATCTAATAAAGAATGCAAAGAAGGTCCTTTCAAACACAAAAAACTCTTTCAAGCAACCACTCTAAAGTTTCTGAAAATGCAAGAAAGAAAACTAAGCCTCTAATGTGTATGCAAAACTAACTTTTGCTACAATGTCAAAAGACCCATTTTTCTGAATCACACATCCAAATAAAAATGGAAATTTTCACAAGCATAAACAAGAGGAAAATAATATGATTCTTTTGTATTTTTCTAGAAAATATGAGGCACACAAAGTAGTTTTTCTTTAAAATAAACTAATCTTCTAGGAAGAGGCTATTGGCTTTCTTTTCAAAAGAATTTTTTTTAGATACTTTACTAAAACACCAAAACTGAACTTTCCACTTTTGTTTATAACAATGAAGAAAATGAAATTTTTGGATCTAAGCTCAAACAGAGAATCAGACTCACAAAAATAAGCAATATCAGAGAGCATACACATAGGCAAACCACACTAAAAATCTTCAGAGAATAGGGCAGTTTAAGAATTTGAACAAACTATTCTTAGACAGGCAGTTTTAGGGCCTACCTCAACTCTTTGAGAAGCAGTACACCAAGGCATCCTAGGCTGAATTGATGCTTCTATCCTTCTGCACATAGGTGCCATCGGTGCTCTGTCAGTTGAGGAAGAAGGCATTGTCGATGCTCTGAGCAAAGAGGGAAAAGGATCCCTATGAAGGATTAGCGCTCTGTCAGCCAAAGAGAAAGGCGTTGCTCGAACAATATACTGAAAACGTTAAAGTCCTGTAGGAGAAACCAAAAAATACTGGATTGGATTGAGAAGGGTAAAAACTACTCAGAAAAGAGGCAAAAATCCAAAATATAAGATAGATGGATTACCTTGTTAACTGAAAAAACTAAATGGAGAGAGAAAAACCTTAACAGGTGGAATGGTTACTGAAGTTTGTATATTTGACTGGATCTGTACTAGATTTGACTGGATCTTCCCCATATCTGACTGGATTAAGCTATCCCTAGTATGGTTGCAATTTTGTTGTTAGGAATTCTCAATCAGTGTGGAAATTGCTTGTTCCTCTGTAAAGTAAATTAGATATACATAACAAAATGACACAGCAACATATCCTTCCCTTAAACAATCAAATTAACTAACATGAAATACACTATACCTCAACCTTAGATGTCTTGTCTTTTCTCCAAAAGTCCCTTCAACGGATTAGTACCTGCAAGGAAGATCAAAAGAAAACAAACAAGATGAGAGCATCATGATAGACTGACTATTCATATTAGTGATCAAGGAATCTAATAATATCTAATTAAAATCAATGCATCAAATATAGGAAATGGAAATGTCTTTGTATTAATTATGGATGAGAAAGAAGTACAACCAAAAATCCTTGACGTCGATGCTTTCAATCTTAACAAGAATGTCTACAATATTCTATGACTATGAATACCTCTCCAACCATAAGCTAATATCTACTTTTCCTCTGATTCAAACTTGAAACTAACAACATAAGGGTGCTTTTTCTGGCCTCCTCCACTCTCCTTATGAAGGCTTCATTTATAGGCCTAGAACTCAAGAGATGACTTGGAAAAAGGATAGAATGAGATCCCTATAGGTGAGGGAGGCCAATGCCACCTTTTCCAATCATATAGGAATTAACCCTATGGAGGCTTCCACATGGAAGCCTCCGGAAACTTCTTTTTTCTCATTTTCTGACCATTGACTCTCTTAGCAAAACTGACAAAGGCGATGATCTAGGGTTTTTTCCAAAGAAAGGAGACAATATCGCTTATGGGTCAACTAATACAGGCACCACCGATGCTTGGTGTAAAAAACATGAAGGCGCCGTCCCTTCTAGGCATGGGAAAAAAGTGACCAAGGTGACTCAAACCAGGCTTGCTAGGAGGTTGAAAGGCAATGTGAAATTCTCTTGAAGGATGATAAGCAATATGAGGTTTCTAGATACAATAGTTAAGAAACACCATGGCCAAATTATTAAAAATTTGGTATGTTCCCCTAACCATCTTGATGTACCATTTCACAATTGGACCCTTAAGGATGCATTGAAATAGTATCAGTTGAATAGAATCATGGTTTAGTGAATTCAATGAGCGTTAGAGATGTAAAGTCATGAAATAATCACAAAGATCCTCACCCTTCTTACCTTCAAAATTTTGTATGAACAAAGGAATCTTAGTGGGAACCTAGGGCCATGCTGGATTATGGCACACCAGATCATTCGTAAGTCTTGATAGATCGGTAAAATTCAACATGACTAGGAAAGGGATCCTAGGTCATGAAATCAGATTCATGTCCCCTAGAAATATTGATTCTGATAAGGTGGATTCTGGTAAAGTCAATGACCTTGACTAGTTGGATAGTAACCTCCTCCAATATGACTCATGTAAGGATGTATAGGCATTTTAATGTTTAGAATTCCTTGGGAAGTGAATATGGAATTACCAAAATTTTCCCATTTGAAGTGTTATATTTCCCCGAGACACATGAGGAGGCACATATCCCCATAATAAAGGGACACTAGACGACGGAGAACCCATACCAAAATAAACATTCCCTCTTAAGGGACCATCAAAAGTATGTGAAGGATTCATGATAAGAAACACATTTGAAGGAATAGTCAGAGACGATGGAAAAACGGATGAGATATAAATCGTAGACCCAACATTTATGTTTCTACCTCCATATGTAAAAGGCTTTACACTAGTGTTAGGATATAATGAAGGGAATTTCCACCCCCCAACAAACAGAGTGGAAGGAGGGATATGACCAGTCCCAAGCTAATATGGAGTAAAAGGGGATGACATGCCCCTAAGTAAGAAACTAGGGTTACTATTAGGAACCAAGATGGATGACATAATACTCACTAATACATTTGACATGCAAAAGGTAAATGGGTTAGAAGAGAAGGGAAAGTACTAATCATCAGTACCTGACCCCCACAGAGGATACATTTGGAACATGATAAAAGACCATGCTAACTAAAAAGGATTTGTTCCTATGGGGTGAGAAGGACTAGCAGTGTAAGGGATGGTGAACACCAAATTACTTGGGACCCATGAGATAGTCTAAGAGGGAGTTCCATGGAATACCCCTCCCAATGCGAAGGAAAAGGTTAGAGGGAACTTTGAAATTTTAGAGGTAGTTCTCATGGTCAAAATTCTTAAGTAATATCTATGGGAAAAACCACCTAAATTATGTTTAGGCCTTTGGTAAAGAGGTTTCTCGGGATCAAAATGCAGTAATCCTACTAAGCGATGAGAACAAAGGGGATTTATATCTCGATCCATAATCACTCCAAAGAAGAATACTCAAATAACAACAATCCCTAAATCCAACTAATGATCATAGAGACCACCCCTAAAGAGTCTAGGATATATTCACAGAAGAAATAAATAAGGATAAAGCATGTATGCCTCACCTAGGAGAGGCCCAAGGCTCCCATACACTACAAGAGAAGGTGTGGGACCATTGATAGAGGTGCTCAATTTCAATGCATAAAGAGACTATGATGTCCGAATACTACCTGACCACTACATTCACGTAATAAAACCTACAAGTATCCTCTATTATACATACAAAAAGAAACCATGGTCACCTAAATATAATCAATTCTCAATTCAACAGTCGCAAGAGTGATCGATCGTATGGGAAGGGTAGCTAAGCCTGAATCCAAAAAGCACAAGAGGTATCTCAATAGCACCCAAATATGAATAGAATCCTGGAAATATCTTCGACACTCACCTAAGTATTTGAGGGATAACCCTGTAACCAACGTGTGTGCTACCTCATGATTGAATCCCATTTAAAAATATCTTCTTGAGAACACCAATTATATCAAGGATTTCTCCTCTCCCTGGATAAAAACCTAATTATTTTTGTTTTATAGTCTTGGAGAAGTTTACTCACACAATCCTGTTCCAAGACTCTAAAACCTAGGCTTGTTTGTGTACCCTATAAAATAAAATATTTCTAATCAAGTTAAATTAAGAGTTAATTTAATGAGTTGTTCTAACTCAAGGGGATATGATCATGCAACACGTGATGTTATGACTGAGCAAGAAAAGTAAATATGCACATCTAAAAACATTGCTAAGTAGTTGTTTTCCAAATAAAACAATGGTATGCCACTAAATGAAATGCACAAACATAATCTCTTTCTCTTCAAATTATAATGCAATTTTTGCTATATGAATCCTATACTAAATCTGTTCCAACAAAAAACTAATGCAAGTGCTCTTTTAATACAAGAAGTAAAAATGAAAATGAAAATGCAAAGATGCAAATATTTTTGTATTTTCAATATAAGTGGGTGAAAATGAAAAACGGATTCAATAAACTATTAGAACCTGTATCAACTACAAATAAACCAACCAAGAAAGACACAAAAATTCCATGACTCATGCACTAAGAACAAAACAAAAGTGGAAAAAATGACAAGAACAATTTTTTTAAAAAACTAATAAAAAGTGAGTTTCTAGTCATTGAAAAAGAAGTCAATATATAGTATAGGGACCCTAAAAGACTCATGAATACTCACAATATACCCTACAATCATTCCAACAAATATATAGGGAACAAATTGGAATGTACGCTATTTTTCGAAGAGCAACAACATATGTACACAACCTGGAAAGAGACAACTCAAATATATACGCAGTTGTGAACATTATCACCCCCATATATAAAGCAAATAGAGAATAAAGTAATCTTAAAGCTAAATGACTAAAAGAAACTTCCAAATAATGACTGTACAAATAAAAGCGACACTAATACTTAAAGAAGAAAATATAAGTTCAAGCAAAAAAATACCCAAAGCCCCAAAACAACAAATGGAGTCACACTAGAAATCAATCAATTCTCAAATATGGTAGATAAATAGGAAATGCTAACAACTAAAAGATAGAGTCCATATCTCAACTGAATGTTCGAAGAAGACCACCATTGAGGTTTTGATCCAATGCTTTCAACCTACAACTTTCCCTCAACAACAAATGGATCAAAGAAGATAATATGTTCATGAAATGTTAGAACCTACTCTAGCATAATCCGTTTAACATGTAATAAGAAAATATACCCATTTAAATAAATATAACATTTTCACATGAAATTGGATGACAAAAGAGTATTTATATTAATTCAAAACAAAAGTACAAAGTGACAAACTCTATCGGAAACTCGTCGAACTAAGGAACCAAGTCCCTCCATTTGTTCCTCAACCACTTCACTCATCCATGCAAAGGTGAGCTCAGAAAGACAATGGATATTTGGGCAGATGAACACAAATAGTTCAATCAACAAGGATAAAGTGGTGCAGACTCAAGCATATGGAAATAGGGGGGAATGTTTCTATAGTTTCCTTACTCTCAAAGTTTCTCCTCCTCTAATGATTCATAATGCCTCAATACATATAGCTGTCAATTTGGAAATGGAGGGTCGAATTAGAATGTTTCCCATCATATGGAAGGTCATGAATCATAACTTCCGTGACTCGCCATGGAAAATAAAAAATATTTTTAATTTTGAGCACAAAACGTGATGTACATGGGATGTAATGGTGCAAACTACATATATGCAGGTTGCATAAATGTTGACCCCTGCATATATTCAAAAATGACTTTTTAACGGTTCCAATGAAGCATCAGGAATATAGTGAGTAAGGGGGATATAGTGAGTCTGCATAGGGATAAGTGAAGGCCATCAAAAAATGATGTGTAAGGTGTGGCATAACATGTTATAACATGCCTAGTCCTTGAATCAACATATTGATTTCCTCATATTGTTTTTCAACTAGTTCTGGTACTATTATGGCTTGTTCTTCCTTCCGTGAGATGAGATAAATATTTTATATTGTAGTCACTAAGGAGATATTGGCATCAAACTATGTTGCATGCTTCTATTATATATTTTGGTATGCTTTACTTAGGTCCAATTGATGTTTGTGCATGTCATGCATCGGTATGATCATGTAGCCTTGGGGTTATTGAAATGGTACTTGCAACATGTTTACCCGAAACCTAGTACAAATCGATGCTATTAATATGGAGGCTTCTACTTCCTTGATTGTGTCCATTTGTTGGTCTATGTTCAATTACCTATATTCTTATAATTACATTCCTTGTTGTTGAGTTCCAAATGCATATTCACACGTGATGTCCCCATCTTCCATAGGGAGCCTCTTTGGCTCAAATTGGCTAGCTATAGTATGGTTTCCAGCTTTTCCAGTTGTTTGTATGAGTCCAATTGAATTAATTTGTGTGGTTCCACGTTCACTTCAATGACACTCATGATATTTTGAAGCAACAACTCTTGTTTGTTCTTTCCCTTCTTCCCTGGAGAGAACTGGGTCTTTACTCTTTCACCCTTACGTGATGGAGTCTAGGGACCTGCCTCCTACTAGTTCCCGGTCCTATTGTTGTTGTTAATTTTACTTATCCTATTTCTCTTGCAATTCTTAATGATCCTATTATTCCTCCTCGTCACTCCATATTGTGTGTATTATTCCGTGTGTCTTCTTCTTCTATAATATGGAAATTCTTGGTGTTCCCACTTATTCTTTATCTTTCCTCTTCTTGATCAACCAAGGTGAGTCCTACACCGTAGTAACATTTAGGTCGCTCTTCTTCTTCTTTATATTACCATTGGAGGTATCCAATATCTCAACATAAGAGTGTGGTAAAAGTTGGTACTCTGGTTTCCAATCCTCCATGGGGTCCAATTGCTTGAACTCTTTCTCCTTATAACGAAGGTTAATTATTTAGGGTCTTTTCATTGCTATATTTCCCCCCTCTTTAAGTTGAATATTCAGTTTTCTAGGAGCTCCAATAATTCTTTTCATCTCCAAAAAGATGCAAGAAAATAGATATTCATACTCCTTCAATAGCGCAACTATCCAAGATATTGTCTCTTGATTCCATCAACCCGCTATGATGGCCATCTTGGGTGCCTCCTCTATTCCAATGCTGTATTTCTTTTTGTAGAGGGGCTCTCTAAAATTTGATGTAGTACTAGTGGAAACCTCATCCTATGTTTTGCATTCTACTATAGTCTCTATGAGCTACATGTTGCATTGATCCTCCTCTTCATCCATCTCCTTAATGTCCAATTTCAAGAAATATATTCATTTTTTTCAGCCTTTACATGTCCTTATGGTAAGCATAAACTATCTTATACATCAAATACCATTGTGGTGTTTCTTCAAAGATGAAGTGCTTAATTCGATGGAGAAATTTGGTCAGGTTAGGATCTGTAGTACTAAGTCTGAATGTGGTAGTGGATTGGTAGTACTATTTTTTTCAGCCTTTACATGTCCTTATGGTAAGCATAAACTATCTTATACATCAAATACCATTGTGGTGTTTCTTCAAAGATGAAGTGCTTAATTCGATGGAGAAATTTGGTCAGGTTAGGATCTGTAGTACTAAGTCTGAATGTGGTAGTGGATTGGTAGAGACCTTAAACCAAGTCGTGGTATACCTTCTTTATTTTTATTGAACATACTATCTGCATGGTATGATATCTAGTGTATGGTAGAACGGATGCACTCACTTACTCGGTGTTACACTCTTCATTTTCCATCAATGTTGATAGAACTGAATGTGTTCTCTAGGATCCTTAGTCCATTGGAATATGTTAAGAAAATACAAGTCTATAGGAGAGTATAACCACACCTTAATACATGTCTCAACTTCTTCCGAGTTTTTTAACTCCTCTCTTTGCATCCTCCTCTAGCGGACAAGTATCCCACGGGTTATGGAATCCATTACTTTTTCTCACATTTCCTCTGGTTCTTGTGCTTACATCTATCTGAGGAAAGTATCCACTTTCTCAATTCCATAAAAAATTGGTGGATCGTGTAGATCTTACCCAATCCAATTCATGGACTTTGTAATGTATGCGCATATCCTTGTAGATACCTCATAGATATGGTTCTACCAATGATATGGCACATCCTATGAATTTGTGTCAAAATAACACATATTACGCCAACTAAGGTCTCCATCAACATTGGGGTTCACAGAGTCTTATTTTTTAGAAGTCACATTGTATATATTCTCAATTTGAATGTTTTTTATATCATCCTTAATTGGTTATGTGTTTCTTTCTCATTTTGAGGCATCTGAGAGAGTCACCACACATAGTTACTCCGATTCAAAGGACATGTGTCTCTTCTTTAAATTAATAATAGTTTTTTTTATCAAATGGCCATTCAATTCCCAATGGTTAAGGTGCATTGTGGCATATTATTAATGATGTTAGTGATATTATTAATATTAATGTTGAGGTTAATGTTAATATTAGTGTTTCCCAACATTAATGTTAATGTTAATAGTGTAAAAATCAATTTTCAATATTATGTCAAACAGTGGAAATGAAAGAGTCATAATTTAACAAGGTTATATTATTATCTAATGTCATTATTACTAATATATTTGATAATAAATTTATTTATGTTATTAAACTTAATATAATTATTAATATTATAATTATGATTAAAAATATGTTATTAAAATTAATATTTTTTATAATAATTTTAATAATAGTGTTAGCAGAGTTAATATTATTAACGTTATGAAAACATTATTAAAGTGAATAATATTAATTTTTATATTTATATAAATATTTTCTAAAATTAATATTAAAATTAATGTTAACATAAAAAATAATATAAACATTATTAAACATTAATATAAATATTATTAATCATTATAATTACTGATATATAATAATATAATTTTATAGAGAAACAATTGTTTATAACAATGTTACATAATTAAATAAAAAACAATACAGTATAAATCAATTAGTTTTGTTTATGATTTTAAAAAATAAATCTATCTTAATGACTTACATTTCAGTAAAAGGTATTAGTCCAATTATGATTTGGACCTAAAAACATCATTGAAGTTTCCTGGTTCAAAATAAAAGCGATTGGTTCTGTGTAAGGTGTCGATGGTAATGATATTTCATTCATGAAAATGTAGGAGGATTAGTTTTAAAGTTTTTTAATTAAAATAATAAATTGATATTAACTTATGAAAGAATTTATACATTATAAATTATGTAAAATATTATTTTTCTAAAAAAAACTAAATTTATTGTAAAATATTTTAACATTATAGTAAAGTACAAAATTTTTATTATGTTTTGGTTCTGAAAACATGATGGAAGTTCTGAAAACAAAAACTATTTGGTTCACTCGAGTGTTAGACGGTAATGATGCAAGGTTATTTGAATGCAATAAACTGTTTTCAATTTTTTTTGTTATTTAAATAATCTATTGATATTGATTTAATAAAGAATTAGATTACAAACTGTGAAAATATTTATAGATCCGTTTCATTTATCCAAAACTTACAACATTATTATAAACAATTTGGAAATTTTCACCTCTTTAAAATAAGAAATTCATTACAAACTATGAATTTTTTTTACAGAGACCATGCTCGCCATAGAAACGTCTCATAGACCATGCTAGCTGCTTTTATAAAGCCAAATGGCCATATCGGAAAAACGTGTTTACAGTATTTGAATGTGCTTAAAGCAAAAATATATTTGATTGTAAATAATGTAAACACTTAAAAAAAACTCCACTATCATAATGAATAAAAGAGGTAAAGTTACCTGATTCCAATATTATAACCAATAAAAAGACACGGTGCTACGAAGATATGAAGATATGGACTAGAAAAAGACATGTACCTTAATATGAAGCCATGGTGTCTTGTCAGAGATAACTAAGTTTTTCTATATATATTCTTGACAGTTCTAAAAATCTTAGAATTTCCACATGGTTTGACAAAGGACGAATGAAAATTTTCCAAATGGTTTCTAAATTTCCAGTTACTTTTCCATTTGTGTCCATTAGATTGCATTATCATCCGGAACCCTAATCTTCAATAGGTATAATTTCAGTAAAAACTAAAATTATCACGTCTCCACGATAATAATAATGAGTCTAGGCAATACTGGTTTATAATGTTCATCTCCTGGAAATGCATCTCTCCAACATGAACTCGCAGTGATGGCCAGATCAGAATCCGAGCGCGCCCGAAAACGTTTATTTTTCTGATATTTGTTGTGTCGATTTTGTTTAACTATATTCCTGTGGCTAACTATTTATTTTACTGCATTGGTTTCCCATCGCCACAGTTGGCATATTTGCAGTTGTCTTTGTAAATTTATGTTGGAAAGTAAGAAAAGATAAATTTATGGTGTTGAGGAATTGAATGGAGATTATTTCACGAATCCGATTGGTCTTCCAAGACTATCCAGTTTCCAGGAGATTGATATCGCCATGGATGGATTCAGTAAAGAGATTGTGGATTCGGTAAAGAGATTGGAAGGGGACGATTCTGATAGGTATACCAAGGAATTTTAGGGGATGCAGATACCAAAGTGGCCGTGAAATGTCTACTCGATCGAGTCGAGTTTTTTACACAAATCGTGAGCATATTGTCCATCGATCATTCCAAACTCGTGAGTTTGTGTGGAGGGTGTCCATTATATTCTGGTATACGAATTCATGGCCAACAGGTATTTTGATAAATGGTTGTTCCCTCAGGAGGGGTGTAGAGGGAGGGCAGAAGGGGAGGGTTGAGCAGGTAGGAGAGTGGAGCTGGAATGTGTAATTAATTTTTTTCAACAGTGAAATGTGTAATTAATTTTTTTTAAGAGTGAATGTTTCTGTAGGAATTAGTGATCAAATCCACTCAATTATCCTTATCCTCCAGAGTGAAATATGAAATTAATTTTTTCAATGTCTGCATAGGAATTAGAGGGATTTCCCTACCGCTGCAATGTCTTCTTTTCATTTTCATAGCACTCTAGCTCATCTCTTAATATTATTGACCAGTAATTATTAATGCATGTCAGCAGGCCAGTCATAAATCATAATTTCACTTACCTGGGTTTAAAATTAAATTCTCCAGCATATGCGTGTGCTAAGAAGAGGAGAGCCTACATTACTTTCTTGGCTGGTTCTAGCGACTACGTGAAAGGTGTTGTCCACCTTGCAAAGGGTCTCCTAAAGGTGAGGAGTGCATATCCTCTGGTCCTCGCTGTGTTTCACGATGTTCTAGAGGATCATAGCCCACAATTGCTGAGACATGGTTGTATTACTCGCCATATTCACCGCATAGATCCCTCCTAGAAGGAGTTTTTTTATGTTAGTGTCTAACACAATTTATATATTGTTGTTACAGTTTATTTTGGTGGATAATTAAAATTTTTTAGTTATGAAAAAATAGATTTATTACTTTTTACTTATTACTTTTTATTTTTTTGAAGTAAAAAGTAACGTTACAACATCTGCATCATTATCAACAAGTAAAAAATAACCTTACAACATCTCCATCATAATCAAAAATATTATTTATAACCAACATTTACAAGACTAAAGTTACATAAAGTTGCAACATATACATCATAATCAGCAATATCCTACATTTACAAGAGGAATGTTACATAAAGTTACAGTAATGCTACAATATCTCCATATAGAGCACCTCTTAGATAAATGATAAGAACTGGGTTGTAGAAGACCTCTAGGGGTGATAATCAAGAGATGTATGTGCTGAATTTGAATTAATCTTGAAGAAGATCGGAAGATATGATTTTTGAATTGACAAGCTTCGTAATTATTAGGGTAAATCAATGGTTCATTGATGAAAGAAATAAGATAATGCACGAGATCCGAATTGCACAAAACAACATAAGGTGAACGTCAAGAAGAGTGAATGATAGAAGGAGGTAAATCAATGGTTCATTGATGAAAGAAATAAGATAATGCACGAGATCCGAATTGCACAAAACATAAGATAAACATCAAGAAGAGTGAAAGATAGAAGGATACCTTGAATGAGGATGTGCGAAGGTTTTACTCGGTAAATGACCAAGACCGTAAAATCACAGAAGTGAATAGGTATTGCAGAATCACATATACCTCGAGTTAGCTGCAGATTGTGGAAGTAACTCGATGTTTATAGATATCTTGATACTGTGGAATTGAATAAATCATAGATATTGTTTTACATTGAAGATAAGGAACCAAACTATTGTGACACAAATAAAATAAAGTTGAGAAGTAGATAAGGAGAGCCACAACAGTTGTAGATTGTTGAGTTGCACATCAAAGATAAGGTAAAGTGCATATTTCAGTTATTTCATACATAACTATTTTATTTAAGAGAGGCATGAAGGGGAAAGGAAAAGGGAGTTGTATTTACTTCTATTAGTAGATGGTAAGAAAATCATGGAGTCACATATTACTTTGAGTAGTAGTTGGTAAAACAAGGGAGATAAATCTTCCTTTCCACTAGTAAAAAAATTAGGGAGTCAAAGCTTCCTTCTAGCGGAATCTAGTAAAACAATCAGGGAGTGGGAGCTTCCTTCCATCAGAAGTTGAAAAAAAGATAAAGAATTTGAATCTTCCTTCCATTCAGAGATGGTAAATAGATTGGGAGTTGGTGCTTCCATTCAATTGCAACTCAATAAACAATTGGAGATCAGAGTATTCACCAAGTTTGTGCATGATTAATGCAAGTTGGAGCTTTGGCAAAGAGAATCATATGCTTAGGTTGGTGCAAGTTCGTGCTTCGACAAATTGAAGTCTTTATAAGTAGATTTCTATAATCAACAAGTTGATACTTGTGGACTAGGTTGGTACCTAAGTGAGTTGGTTCTCATGATTGGAGATTGTTCTCTTCCATTGATGTAATAAATCTTTTTACATATAGATAACATATATACAATTATCTTTCATATTTGTGCACAACTGTGTTTATTATTGTTTGAATAGATAAGTTTTAACTGATGAAAATTTGTTAAAGTGAAACAATTTGAAATCTGTGCTATATGTTAATTACACCCCCCTTAGTATATAAGATAATTCCAACATCTTGAACTTCATTTGACATTACTAAATTTTCAAACATGTTAGTCACTTTATTGACAACATTAGGATCATTGAATATAGTTACACAAATTTGTTGAAAGATACTTACTAGGTCATCCTAGTGACTCTTGTATGTCTTCCTTGTTGAAATATTGTAACTTCGAAGAATATTCTTTATGTATCTTTTGTGGTCCCCGATGGTCCAACCGAGAGAACCATTTGTATTTCATTGTACCCCGATGTTCCTAATCGTAAGAACTAATAAGAGTCATGAGGTAGTCCCCTCAAATTGTAAAGGTGGGTCATCAGCACCCTAGTATGGTTACTTGATCCTACATGTGTAACTCGAGCCTACATGAGTTAACTTAAGCCGACATGTTAATTGAGTAAACTTTAAGTGAACAGATGAATATAAATAGAGGTGTAGTGCTCCTCACTTGTGATAAACACACTCACTTGGAATAACGCACTTGTGGAGGAGACGAGTTGCTGGAGAAGGAGGAGAATCAGGTTTTTGATCTCCTTGTTGGTTTTACCTTTTTCCCTTTTTGGGGCATCTATATTGAGGAAGATTTTGCTGGGTTTTTCCCTTTAGGGTTTTCCCAGGATAAATCTGTGTTGTTCTTGTGATGCTGTTTCTTTCAGTGATCCTGTTTTATATGCTTTTATTATGAAAAATGAAATGATATACTGATGTCTTAGTTAAGCATATGAAAATTTAACATTCCTATGATGTTCTTATTTTCATTGCATGGCCTCATGCTACATGGTCAACCTATGTTCTTCATTATGCATACTACAAAGTAGTTATTCCTTATGAAGCCTTCTTATGTGATCTTCTCTATGTATTCTATGTAATTAATCTTCCCTATGTATACTCTCTTGTGAGCATTCTTCCTCTCGCTAGGAAGCTACATCGGCCACATTCTACACATTGTGCAAGAACTAAGTAATAGTTGTTACTTAGGTTCAAACTTGGGTAGGAATTGTGCATCTTTGCTTATTTTTTCTTGACCAGTATTGTTTTACTTATTATCCAAAAATACATTCACCTATCCATGCACATGCTCGAGTTACTATGCTCACCTGTACTGGATCCTTTCCATTATTCTCCTTCCTTGGATCATTGGTCACCAAGTTACAATGAACCTTCTTTTCTTCCCACTTATTGAGCAAGTCCAAGAAATATTCTACTGTATGTTATGTACTATGGAAATATGCACACAATGTATAGGTCTTAGTACAGAATCTTTCCACGTTTCTTGGCTCACCATAGGTAATGTAAATAACTTGTTCTACACCTCCTCCAGGTCCTCTTCCATGACCTTGGAAACCACCACACGCTACACTGTTATCCTTTGGGATCAGGTCTTTCATTTTCTTATGTTTCTTGTACCTAGTAGATATCTACTCTATTACCCTTCATTAATTGTAGAGCATCAAGTTTGGTTGACTTCCAAAATTAAAAAAAAAGGTGCATGTGTAGAATATGGAACTTTTTAAACATCATTCGATTAGTATGTGTGTGTTCCCATGTTTGATAAAGATCACGCCAATCTATTTTGGGTGTTGCACAAAAATAACTTGGTGCAACATTACCCATGTAATTTTTCAACATCAAGCATTCATTATTATGATGACCTTTCATTCTATAGAAGCTACACCACACATTTTCTCTTACTACCTTACATGGAGAATGTTGTTATAACTATATAGTCATTGCACCAATATGTGTCTAAACCTGCACCATTCCTTGTGATGTCATCCCTCTAGGAGTCTCTTCCAACCTGATTGTGATTTCCAAGGCCTTTGACTATGTTACCACTATTTGTTTTGTCAGTGGAACTCTGATATGTGCTAGAAAACTGTCCATGAACCATTCACATTGTTGTACATATTGGATGTAATAACTCAGTCGGTTTCGTGAAATATTGAATAGTTGATAATAGTCCCAGATAGACTTGCCAAATCTCTACTTGATCTCCTTAATCTCAATAGTGCATAGTGACTCAAAGTTTGGATTTTGGAACTCCTTTAGAATATCTTATTTAATAGTTGTTAGTGGTCTAGTTTAGCCTTCAGTGAGAGACCATGCCATAGCCCTATGTTTGAATGTAGTCTTTTTCTTTGTGATATTTGAAGCTTCGTCCATGATGTTATTCACATATTATATCACCTCACATGTAAACACATGTTGTTATACATCATATTTTCATGTTCCATTAAATATGGGAAATATTAGTGTAGAATCTGATGTAGTTACCATTCTTCTAGGTATAGGCGAACCGCTTATTCGCTACGAAACTCGTGGGTTGCTGCTACTTCTTGAACTCTATGTATATGGATTAGTATCCTATGTAGAACTTCCTTTTATTGCTATAATGTCTTCTCTTTCTTTGGGACTTGATTCCTGCACAAACTTAAGTAATAATTGGTCTTCTTGATTAGAAAAAGGGAACTAGAGTGGTGGGACAAAGCGTGGGTTAATTCTTCGAGAATTTATTCTCATGATACTAAATATAGGGGAACTCAAATATTGATATGTAATTAATTCTACAATGATACAAGTGCTTGAATTCTTCTACACTTCCTCTTCTTTCACGTCTTCTAGGTTCTTTCCTTCTTGTTGGCTTTTCTTCCTATGACCCAGGTTTAGTCAATATTTTGTCCAACCACAAATACGAGGATATCAACCAGATAGAATAGGGCCCAGGTGGGAGCACCTGCAACTGCAGATGCAGTCTCACCCGAGATATATCTTAATGGGTAACTACTATAACCATGTTTATGGAGTTGTGTGGGAATTGGCACCTTTCTATCTCGCTCGACTGAAGCCAGTGGTTATATTAGTTATTCCTATTGCATGCATTCAATATATGACTCTATTTGTCTATCAACCAATACTACAATAGTTAATATAGTTACTTATTAATGGTTCCAACTAATATTTGTGCGGCAGATGAGTACAAAAACTCCTTCATAAGAAAATACACATACATTCATTCACAACATACATACATTTGACATAAGAACTTCCATCAAATATACACATAGAAAAAAATTAACATGAAAACCCATCTGAGAAAAACCACAAAGGAACTCTTCATATGGCATAAGAAATATATGGAACCTTTCTTATGCTCACTCACCTTGTAGACTCTATTTTAGATATTCTTTTCCAATCTATACAAAATCCTCTCTCCTCTCATGCTCTCTAGTCTTACATCTTTGAATCTTTCTCTCATTCACTCTACTATCAATCCACACACAACCTAGATCAACTCACTCTTCTCTAAAACTATACAACTCTTTGACTCTACAAACAGACACATACCAACTAGTAAGTAAGCAACCAATAAGATGACCAGGAAGTAGCCCACACATATCTTGGGTTCTTCCTTTGATAGAATCTTACATGTCATAATCAGCCTACTTCATTTTGTTAGCTAACAATATGTCATTCCTATTCTCATTCATTTGCATTAGAACTGTCAATAGGAACTATCATACTGAATTACAAAGATGCTGTATTCCCTAAAGCACATGTGACTCTAGCCGACTTCTTACCCATGATCTCCTAAGATTTCCTTTTCAACCGCTACACACATTCTATCATGGTTCCTTCCATCGTGACTGATCTCGTCGCATCTTCCCTTCTTTCATGGACTTCTTCCCTCATGGTTTCTTTTTTTCATAAATTCTCTTATCCCACTACTTCTGTCTTATCTCTTCCTTCGTTGCAGCTTTGTTTGTCGTGAAACCAGACTCTTCATATTTCTAAACAGAATTATAACTAAAATTTTCGTATCTTTTCCTAGGGCCAACAAGCCCCCAACACTCACTTGTGGCTCATCCCAAGCCACCCTGAACTATTCCAAATCTTTTGCTGTTGTGATGACCTTACTTTAAAAATATTTAAATATTTTTAGTATCCCCTATGACACATCTTCTTCTACCTTATGCAAATTTTCAACAAGGTCAAGTCTGATGTGGTCCAATGTTGTTTTCTTCATCTTATTAACAATATTATTCAATGCATGCACTTTCTTAATCAATGATACTTCTCTAACTTTCCTTTTCACAACTGTGGAATTTCATATAGAATATACTTCATACAACAACATCTTCAATTATGTCATTCCTAGGTCAAGTGCTTCTCCCACCAATTGAGTTTTTATTGGTGGAATAGGTATAAACATCTGAGTCGATCTCTCTTTTGATGGGGCAGCTAACCCGTGCAACTCTAGAACTTATGGTATGTATTCCACCCCAACCTGTAATTCTTTAAACACCATATAGAGCATTTAGAGAAATTTTGTTATACTTCTTATGAGCTCTGTTTGTCTCTCATCTACTTTCTGAACGCTCTGTGTAGCAATCTCTGTCATTACTTCTGTTAGCAAGGTAACATCATGGTTTTCAAGAGTTACAATTCCTGTTACTTTTTTTATTTTCCTTTTCTTATGCCTTATGTCAAGCTGATTAGTTTGCTTCTTATTATTACAAACCATCGAATCTATTTATGTTTCCCTTGATTCTTTTGGGCAAGGGTTAGGAGAATTATGTGGATCTTGTGCTACTGAATCTTTTGTGTTTGTGGATCATCCTGTCATAGGTATTCTTTGACAAATAATACGTAATATGTGATAGGAATTCATCATTCTTTGGGCCAATATTGGGTAATGGCCTCGACTTCTTCTTCAGGAAACTGGAATTGGGTCGCAAATAATTAGCGTTGTGGATCTTGTCACAGCTACACCAAGATGTGATGGGGCCCAATTATAAATTTGATAATATTTCGAAACCACTAAATGGTTTCATCCGTGATTAATGCGTTTTTCTTCACCCGATAGTGCATGGCTTCTCCATGCATAAAAATTAAAATTATTTTTGCTCCTTTTTATTTTTCTCGAACTAGAGATTCAAGTATCGAGCTCCAGAATAACACACTGGTATTTCTACCCCTTAGTAGTTTGCTAGTTCAGAAACCGAAATCAAGATAAGAAACCATGAATAATGGAATGCAGTACCTTTTTCCCGCGACTCTTCCACATTTTATAGTAACACATTCAACAAATAGTGTGAGCGGTTCATTTGAACGCCCTTTGCACAGATTTAAGACGTTGCGATCGTACCTACAATACATTGGTCCGGTTGCATCCTCCGTAACAATTTAGTAGATAAAACCTTAGTTGTGAACCAAAATTTATGGTTATTAATGGATCTGATTAAGAATCGTCTGGCATCCCTGGACAATGCATACTTATCCTTCATCTTGTTCGTTAGCATATCGTCTTGGTATTTCTTGAAAAACTACATTGGGTCTATTCCTGTAAGTGGTATTCTTGTTATTGTTGCTATCAGCTAAACATCCAAAGAAATTTTTATGTCAAGTCATATATATCCACCATCAAATAATACTAGTAACTATTTGACACACACATTCACTTCTACTCTTCAGCCAAAATGTGACATATACAACAATGACAGTAAACATTCCTAGTCCAGTCCTCTTGCCCATTCCATTGGAGCTAGGCACTTCGAGCTATCAGGTGTATCTTGTAGTACAACTATGTATTTCTTTATGGAAAAATATGGATATTTCCTTGTGTCGTGATCGAGAAAGGTAATCTTCTTAAGGTTTGGAAGAATGTTCTGTGACACCAGAACTCCTTCTGGCATAGTTGGTTCTAGGAGTGGGTACCATGCATTCTTTGGAACTCTAATTATTGGTGCATAAGTTCTACTTGGTGGAACATATGGTGGAAACATAGTCGCAGAACCTTATTATTCCTCCTCCTCCTGTGGTGGTGGTGGTAGTGCTTTCTCCTTTCGTCTTCTGGAATGTATCGTCATTGTTGTACTAGATGGACCTGGTGGGTCTTTTCTTAACCCGATTGTAGTGATAAATAAAATTTATTTCACTTCTTCGTCAGTTGTAGTCTATGGTGGAACGTATCCACTAGTGTCTTCCATTATGACTATGGGTGATGTAGCCGCGAGCTCAAATTCTACAACTATGCTTATGCTGGAAATCCAAATAACCATGCTGCGTCAAAAACATAGTTTTTCTCTTGCTGTTGCATATAATAATGTCTCTATCAAATGTCACATAATGACTGAATACCTGGGCGTTAATGGTGATAATGTCTAGCTGTTCATTCCATCGGTCCTTCACACGAGCGAGAAATAAATGGAAAGTTAGTTGTCCTTTCCATCTGTTGGAAAGGGGTTTTGGGATAAGATGGTTGCGCAACATCATGGATGTTACGCAAGCTCAAAGACACTGCACATGTGGAAGATGGCGTCCAAGGAGGAAATATAATATTTTATGTAATTTTGTGTCACCTTTTGTAGTTTTTGACCATATTTTATGGATATTGGTCATTATTTTGTAGAATCAATTAAGAATTAGTTAGGAAGTTGTCTAAGTGGACCTTGAATGTAAAGGGGAAAGCCTATAAATAGTTGAATTGGATTTGTTAGATGGGCGTATCTTGGTGGAGAATATCTTTGAGAATATGAACTGAGATCCGTTGATCTGTGAATTGTTTTGGAGAATCTATGATGTTGCGCAGAAGTAATATGACAAGACGGAAGTAGACCCAAATCATTGTGTTCTTTTCCATTTTACCATTTTATTGTCTTTCGTAATGCAAATATGAATACAATGTGTATCTGAGACATGGATCTATAGATGATCCGATGTTTTCTTGTTTTAAATGATGTTATTCTGTTGGATTTGTTTGCGCATCAATATGTTTACTGCGGTAATGATTTAAAGATGTGATCTGTTAAGGAATGGGAATGGATGATTACGTGAATGAATGAGTTGAATGATCTGTTAAATATTGCGCTAAGATTATAAGTTGATGTCACATTGTCCTCTCCTATTTTGTGGAAACTTTGTTCCGTTAGCTCTCCCTCGAACATCTCGGATGAGACTTCATCCACTCTGTGGGTGTTGTTGGGTGGGGTAAAACCTGTCTGGGTCGGTGCTCAGGGAGATCATGGTGTTTTGGCTGTCAACAGAGTGGGACCCCCTATTGACTGGATTTGTTGGATGGGTTTGTGTCAAGAAATGGTTCCATTGTCGGAAACCATTTGATGGTTAACGATTGGCTTGCAGAATGGCGAGAACCAGTTAGTTTGGAAGAAGTCTTGATGGGACCCCTGGTGAATGCACCTGTTGAACCAGTGCACACAGAAAAATAGCAGAGTGATCAGGATTTCGACCAAGAATCATCGAAGACACCTATGGACATTGAAGCTGAACTCATGTTCAATGAATTAAGAACAAAGAGGAACATGGAGCAGGGTGTGAGTAGAAGCACCACACAAGTGATGTAGGGGAATTTGAGTAGGCTCATCAAGGTTGTGACAGATGCCACCGACATGGCAGCAAAATAAATTAAGAAATCAACACAAGATGGGTTTTCAGAGGTAAGAACCAAACTCTATTGTTTGTACGATGTTGTTTTAAAGAGAGCACCAAAAAGTGCTACTGTGCAGGAGCTTGTGTCAATCAACACTGACCCACAAGTCAACAATGTTCAAATTCCACCGATTGCGATTGACACTAGAAGAGAGGAGTTGAACACCTCGCTACAGTAGTTGCAGGACATATCATTGGATATCAATGTGCTATTAACGCAGACATTGGTACACATGTAATGAGTTTCCAACCAAAAGTTGGCCGACAAACATAAATAAATCATCGATCAGTACTTGCGGTCGCAGGAAAAAGAGGAGAAAGCATAGAAAGAGGTTGAGGAATTGCAGCAAGCAAAGGAGATGTTGCTGGAAGAGAAAGCACACGAAATTGAATCACTGAAGAAAGAGAAAAAGGAATTGAAGGTGAAGAGCACTGTTGAGATTACATAACTAAAAAAGAAGCAAGATCGCCTTGTAGTTGAGAAGGACCAACTCTAGGATCATAATGTGTGGCTGCAAGAAGTAGTTGTCGATGCTTGTGAGTATATATTAGAGAGCACTGTGGAGTTGGATGTAGTGGCAATAGTACAGTGACTTAGGGCTGTTATTATGCAATCGTAGAGTGAGAAAAACATTGTGGAGGCCTTGGTGCACCTGGCCACGCCACTAGAACAAATAGTAGTGAAAAAGAGCACCATATAATATTTGGCAACACAGCTTGATGAACTTGAGTAAGAGGCAAAGAAAGTGATAGATGCCACTACGCAGTTTTGGGGGAATGTAGTGTAGGATGAGTAGTTGGTGCAATTGACCACACAATTGCAGGAAGCATAAGGGAAACTAGTGAAATTGAAGATGTCATTGAGATAAATGTCACTAATGGCTTAGATCACCATGTCAACAGGGCTAAAGGAGCTGCAAAAACACGTATCAAAGTTGCAAGAAAGGAGACAATGATGGAATACACAACTTGAAGAGTTTCAAGAGATTGGAGGGAAACTCTTTATTAAAGCGTCTTCGACGCTACAGGAAGCACAAGAAGATAAAAAGGATATCGCTTAGAAGATGGTCGAGCATCCAGTGACACATGATATGACGGCGTGCAAGAAGATAGGTGACATATTCAAAGAGAAGGTCAAGGTGATTACTTAGTAGTATAAGGATTACAAGCAAAATATTACTGAGTACAGCATGTGTCAAAACCCCAAAATTTCATAAAAATTTAAAATTTTTAAGGTAGCATAAAATGTTTGAATACGCAGTTTACTAACTACTAGCGGTTAGCAGAAAATGAAACAATATAACACTTAGTTTAATCATTTTCATATTGCATTAACTAATATAGCTTTTATTTTTGTGTAAAGTATAAGAGATGGACCTGCACACAGCTTTCTTTCAGTTTTACTAATAAGTTTACTTTTTGGCAAGTAGGTGAAATCTATCTTTGAAAACTTGGGCTTACTTAGCATTTATGCTAACACAGATGGACTGCTGGTTCTTACAGGTTAACAGGTAACGATCGATCCAGTAGGGGTTTAATTCATAATTAGCACGAAGTATATCTGTTGTTTGTAAAATGCTAGTAATTAACTGACTATTTAAAAGTAAGCTCTGCTGAGGTAAGGTAACTGTCTTTTATTTCATGAAAGTACTTCTATCAATCTGGATAGTAAAGATTTCCAATAAAGTACATATTTCTATTTTGTCTCTAGCTTACTAGTTATGGAAATTATCAACCTATTACTTGTATGTAGAAATAAATGCTCATTAACAAGTTATAAACTTTTGTACTTACAGTATTGCCTTGCTGCATGCACTATTGTAATGACATACATTACCATATTATTTAATAATGTACTGGTCTGATTGTTACTTGCATTCTGTAGGAATCTTACTGCTTGGAATTCTCCTTGACATTATAAGCCTAATTATTGCAATTAAATGCATAGTTTCATGATGGAATACTTTCTACCTTTTCTTCGTAAGTCTAATTCATAGGTAAATATATTATCAGTTTCATTCCAATGATTATAGACTTGAGCATGGTTTATTCCATTATAAAATTTACTATTATCATGTTTCCTAGCTTACAACAAGTTAATATTTATAATAACTATTATGGTAGATTTTTCCACCTAGGACTTCTAATCTGAAGTTTAACCCTTTGTGTCATTAGTATGACCAAGATTCTTCACTATTCTAAGAACAGGTTAACATAAACATCCACAAGCTATCCTTGGCAAATAATGATATGGTCTATTACTAGTATTGACAAGTCGAGTAAGTAACTAATGTCTAAGAGAGCTTATACCAAGGTGGAGCCTTGTATTTGACATAGTTTAAATACTTTTACTATTCTATTCAAACTCCATATATTATAATCACCCAAAGCCATTGGTTTACAAGTGATAAGTTTGGAGTATAATATGTGCATATTCTATCATTGTTTTGCAATTATATAAATCTAATGAATAATAGAAAGGTCCTAAAACATGATCGACATTGGGATTATCCATGTGACAAGGTCGTTACAACCTTTCACTAAGGTCAACGTCAAGAGATCATCGTTAATCCATACGTAGATCTCGAAGCTATCAAACATTATGCTATAGTTTATGTATGAACATTGGTGTGATATATATATAAGAGTACTCCATAGTTCGTGCATGGTTTGATTAAAATCATTGTTTTGATAATTTTGATGATTGAAACCATAGGTGGAATATGGAATCGACCCTTGCATGGTTAAAAGTATTGGAGGGAACGTGGTCACCTCCTGTCCATGTATTGGCAATATAAAAATCTTGCAAACCCTATTTTCTTTGTCATTTTCCTCTGAAGTTCTCACTGGCCTATGGGCTGCACTGTGAAGTTTCCATGGCGGCCGTGAGGCTGTTCCTCTACTAGCTAGCTCCAAGGCTTTTGTTTGATGTTGGTGTGGTTTTTCTGAGCTTGGTCTTGATTTGCAAAATTTCTTAGCTGTGAACTCTACCTTGCGAGTGTTGACTATTTTTATTTGTGTTTGGCTCTCGGCCGTCCATGGCTCAGTCCTGCTCTCCTTCGTGACCTGTCACTACATTGTGAAGCTAAGCTTATTTACTACTATTTCTGTGCTCCACAGTCGTGGCAGGGTTTGAATATTTTTGTGTGTGCATTACGTAGCTGTTGACAATATTTTTGCTACTCGATACTCTTTCATTTACAGGTAAATCTATTTGGTTTTTCTTTTAATATGAAACACTCACAGTAAAATGTTTTTACAGTAGGTTTTCAATGGATATGAAACTTTGTATTAATGCACAGTATAGTTCTCTTCTTGCAGGAACTCGTGACAGCTCGATATTTCAGTGACAAAGAGAACGCTGGCTAGCTTCAAGGACTCGTGGCTCCAATCTGGTAAGCCCTGGGTTCAAAGAATGGGTTTTTACCCTGCTTGTAAATAGGGTTGTTGATGGTGAAACCCCGAGCTTGAAAGCTTGTCCAGTTTCTTCGTTAGATGCGTGGGTTTAATAAGTTGTTTGTTCAATTTTTTTTACAAACCCTCACTATGATGTTGGGTAGTTCTAGCCTTGAGCTGGGTGTTGTAATTTGGTTAAGTTTTCAGCCTTTCGGCCTATCAATGTAATAAATTGGGTTTTTAAGAAGGATTTTACTTCGAGCTCAGTCTCGTTTTTGCAGAAATCTTGCAATTTATGAATCTGTGTAGTTTAGGGTTTTTCCTATACGACTGTTAATGAAGAAAATTACTGTCTAAGATATCTTTTGTAAGTAGATATTGTTAATATAAGACTGTAACTCAGTCATAATGTGAAATTTATAATTTTTAAACTCACCTGTCCAGAATATACTAGCTAGGGTTTTACTTGAAATAAAACCCTTGTCTAAAATAAGTTCATAAATTTGTCAATACTTAGGTTCCGCTACATGTTAATTCAATTTGATTATTATAGGTGTATAGTGGTATTTTAAATTGTTAACTGTATCTTATCTTGCTTGTTTATATAAGATATTTGTTTTCATAAAAGACTGTAAACAGTGTAAAATATGCTTTGCAAACTTCCTGTAAGGTGTATTTATATAATTATAAATGAAAATGTTTAAATCTTTAAGTAATTTAAATTTTATTTAAATAATTTATAAGTTAGGGTTTCGACCCTGAAGCTTTTCCTTGACAGGTATAAGCCTGTCTGGTAAATGTAAAATAGTTTCTACATATGTAAATATTTAGTTTTATACTAGTTATTGTTTATACTTACATTGCCTTTATTTACTAAACTGTCAGGTAGATTTTATTCAGAGTTCTTGAAAAGATAGAAAATAAACTCTGTAACTTTGTTTACTCTTTATAAATTAAGGACTTTTAGTATAACCCTATCTAGTTTATATTAAATATTAGTCTTAGATTTATTTGATATTGTTAGAAGATAAACTATGTGGTTAGTAGCTTGTTTATATACTTAACTCTAAGTAATCATTGTAACTCTAACGTAGTTTTACTGCTGCATTTTATTCAGTTATACTAAATAGATACAGAGAAATAGAAGTAAAACATAACACTGTTTTTCCTCCATAATATTTAACATTGAAATAAATTTATTCTGCTATCTGAAGTTACCAAATCCTATCTACTATTTTCATTCTCTTATCTACTTAAACCTTCTACCTGTGCTAGAGTATGGCCTGGGGTTTCTAGGTGTGGAAAAACACAGTCTAGAAATTTATTTACATTCTAACACATTATTTTCTAATTCCATTTAATTTCTAAAATAATTTAATAAAAATACTAACTCAAACATTTCACAAACTGAACTGATAACATTCATATAGTAGTTATCTAAGATTTAATTAACCAACACAGTAAAATAAAATAACTTAGAACCTGATGAGGATAGACAAAAACAGCGTTAGGAGGCCATTCCTACCTACCAATCTACTGGAGAGCACTCAAACAACGTTTCCTCAGGACTCCCGAGCCTATTCCTGGTCTTCTTGGCTGAGAACTAGTGGAGAATGCAAATAGTAGAACTCTTTGTCAACTGACTAGTTCAATACCTTATTAAATACTCTGCTCTTAGCAGTATGATCTTTAGCTTAAAATCTACACTAGATCAATCAGCAGTTATCCCCTCAAACACTTTCCAAATTTCCCTTCCATTGAATTTCTCTGAAGTACATTCATTCAACCTGAATGATCACTTCTCCAGAATGAACAGCCTCAGCTCTCTTCAATGGGAATTTTTATAAAGATTGCCTAGGTCTTTTGGGTCAGTTGTCATTAATTGAGCCACTTGCTCTAATTCCACTTTCTTGAGGAATCATGACCCCAAATGTAGGGAGGTTGTCACCTGCAATAGTTGGAAGTGGTTTGAGGATGCTGCCACATGTCAATTTGCTCTCCACCTAGTCTCCTCCACCAATTTAACCAGTAAACACTCTTTTAACAGTTCTCCTAAGCTGTTGTCTCCTCCTTTATTTATTTATAAATAAAACATTCAGAATTTACATTAAATATCCTGGACCCTGCTGAGGCATCAATTACAACTTAGCATAAAATTTAACATATTGTCCTCAAATAATATAAAATTGTTTCTTTTGCAAAATTGGGGCATGCGACACCATGTTAAGCTAGCATGGCTTGAGGGAGATCCACAAGATTGTGTTGCGGTCCTGTTGGTAATGTGTTTTGGGATAATATGGTTGCAAAAAATCAAAGATGTTTCACCAACTCAAAGAAACCACACAATTGGAAGATGACGCGCATGGCGGAAATGGAATATTATATGTAATTTTGTGTCACCTTTTGTAGTTTTTGACCATATTTTTTGGATATTGGTCATTATTTTGTAGAATTAGTTAAGAATTAGTTAGGAAGTTGTCTAAGTGGACCTTGAATGTAAAGGCGCAAGCGTATAAGTAGTTGAATTGCAGTTGTTAGATGGACGTGTCTTGGTGGAGAATATATTTGAGCATCTGAACTGAGATCCATTGATCTGTGAATTGTTTTGGAGAATCTATGATGTTACACATAAGTAATATGACAAGACGGAAGTTGACCTGAATCATTCTGTTCTTTTCCATTTTATTGTTTTACAATATTTCATAATGAAAATATGAATACAATGTGTATCTACAACATGGATCTATAGATGATGCGATGTTTCCTTGTTTTAAATGATGTTATTTTGTTGGATTTGTTTGCACATCAATATGTTTACTGCAATAATCATTTAATGATGCAATCTGTCCAAGAATGAGAATGAATGGTTACGTGAATGCATGAGTTGAATGATCTGTTAAATATTGCGCTAAGCTGATAAGTTGATGTCTCATTTTCCTCTCCTATTCTGCGGAAACTTGTTTCTATCAGCTCTCCCTTGAACATCTCGGGCGAGACTTCATCCACTCTGCAGGTGTTGCCGGGAGGGGTAAAACCTGTCTGGGCTGGTTCTTAGGGAGATTCTAGTGGTTTGGATGTCAACAGAGTGGGAACCCTTATCGACTGGATTTGTTGGCTGGGTTTGTGTCAACACAATCACATTGGGTGATTGTCTGAATGATTATTAGGAAACTTCTATGCATTTTTCCACTCACTTGTCACATCAGTGGTAGTTGTTGTACAATAAAAAAATAAGTGACCAAAAAGCATGCCACAAAAATATATTGGACCTTTAAATTAATCACCATCTCCTTTTAATTAATTATGGCCAACTGTCATTTTTGCGACTCAATTTTAACTTGCGACATCATCACCCTTCCTTTGACTGGTCTTCACATTTTGGTGGGTTTCCATATAATGCGACACATGGATTCTATTTGCCATTATTTCTTTTCTTGCAATATATCCAAAGTGTGTGACAATTTTCCTCTCTATGTGACTTACTAGTCGTCTGTGATGGTATTTGCTTCTTCTTTGCAACGACTCATTCCTTGGAATTAAAACAAAAATTTTCAGAGGGTTTTGTTTTTATTTTCTTTCTTTTCTCTCTTTTTTTTTTTTTCATTTGACTGAGTCATGGTTATCCTAATAAGGATTTAACCGAATTCCATTCACCAGTCCTTTGACATGTGTTCCATCCAACTTTTGCAATTGCACTGCCCCTCTGTTAGTGATATGTGTTACAATATATGGTCCTAACTAGTGTGTTTTTAGCTTACTCGGATGCTTGAAGAATCTACTATCATACAGAAGAACCAGTCCGTTGGCCTACAATTGGTTTTTCTTGATGTGGAAATCATTCCATACTTTCTATCATTCTTTCTCGATGTTTTGAGGATATCCTTGTTGCTGAAAATAGTCACCTTCCACGAATCGAAAGCGTTTCCCTAGCTTGAAATCCTTCACAAGTAGAACAAATGAGTTACAAAAATAAACAATACATTCCCTAGGATTGATGAATGCTTGGAATAGATTCTTCACCTTCCATATAGTGTAATGTACCGGTCTTCTATAATACTATATCTCCATAGGTTCACCTGCAATAAGAACATCACAAAAGCATAGAAGATTAAAAGTACCAAATACGATTTACAATCCTATATTGATGACTAAGGAATTCAATAATGAAACAAGTGATTAGTACACAATGTATTTCATGGGAAAGGAACCTTCATTGTATTAATAAAATAAGAGAGAGATTACAAATGATAGCTACTGTTGAGAAGTCTCCTCTCAAGCAAGGTCTTACCTCCAAAGCCTCAACTTGTCTTTCTAATGCTCACTTTCCTTGGCTAGATTTGACCATAATTTTGGTGTTGTAGCATAAACTTCCTCCCCCTACCGATGGGGGGTGAGCCAATACTTATAGTTGTGGGAGGATAGGTATGGTTGAGATTCTCATGGGTGATGTGCAAGGGAGATCCTAGAAGCAGGGATCTCGAGCCCAGGTGGTCCAAGAGTGTAGGGATGAGGTCGCCATGAAGCTGATCTTCAAGAAGCTTCGTGAATATTCTATTTTTCCATTTAAAACTCGATCAACTCTATTTTTATATGTAGACAAAGAGTTACCAAGGCTGCACTACCTACTACTCAAAGGGATAAGGAGGTGGCACTGCTCTTTGTTAACTGAAAAAGGGCGTTGTTGACAAGGGTAATGCACATTGTCCAAAGGGAAAAGGCAGTGGTGGACAAAGGAGTAAAATAATAAGTCATGGTTTGTGTCTAACTTCATATCTTGAGGATTTTAGGAACATTTTGATGTTTGGTCCTCATTACATGATGATTATGAGAAATGTGTGTAATATAATTCCCCCCAAAGCATGAGGATATAGTGATAGGATAGGTGAAATATTTGCAAGAACAAGTTACCGCATCGAGGAAAGAATTCACTAATCAGATATTTTCATCATCTTAGATTTTCTGCAATACATCGGTACTTTGACTCATATCCAAATGAATCCTCATCATGGATGGAGACCATTAGAAGGTAGATCCATGTGAGGTATGAATAATCATGGCTACTAGAATACATTGTAGATCCATTTGAAGAAGACTCAAAATTGGACATAGCTACTAGATATACAATGTAGATCTATGCCATGTGGACACAAATTTGAACACATCAACGACCATACAAATGTGGATCCATGCTAGGACTCATACAAATACTCCATCGTAACCTAGGGAAAGCAATGAGCAATTAATAGATACCCAGGGTCTTCATCTCTTCTTCAATAAAGTACGATTCTATCGATGTGATTACAATGTCTTGATTACCGATCAGTGATAACAACCGTTAACAAATATGAGGAAGATCACCCTTGATGTCGATGATCCCCAAGGTACCCTAGTACAATTTCCCGAGTGTGAATAGATGATCTGATGTCGAACACTCGGTTGAATATTTCGATCAAAATTCAATGATGTAAATCGATGTCAAAAGAGAGAGGGTCTGTCATTAATGCATACAGATCTCATGGTACTCATTTTTTGTTTCTAAAACTAACTCCTGGATGATGAGCTATAGTCAACAAGAACAGTCTCATCAAAGGCGAGCCATAATGAATCCCACATTGATGAAATGAAACTCGACACAAAGTTGTGGAATTTAAGTATGATGTAACCATAGGATTGACTAAAAAGTAACTGACACAAAATTTGTTTTGACTATAGGTGTAAAATCTCAAGACAATTTCCCTCTTGAACATAAGGAGGCACGACCGAAGACATGGAAGCATTGACTTGACGAGGCAGACACCAATACATAATGTGATGATTGAGGATGTACTCTCTAAAAGACTCAAATGAGTGTCATGGCTCATGAAAGTGGATCGAATTGGAGAGAAGTTGAATACCCAATTGACTGAATTAAATGAAGATAAGTGCCATGTTCAGAAGTGACTAACAATTGTCATTATTTCAAATGAAATATAGTTCCCTTCACTTACCTTCCCCATCATGATTGATGAGTTCCTCTTTTTCATTTTTACGAGTTCAAAGAGGGTAACAATGACTCATTGTAGCTTATCATAGGATAAGTCCATTCTCACATGTTTTACGAACCTGAGAAAGGAGGGGTTTGTTCCCAATGTTAGAATAATCAACCCATAGTTAGCTACCCTAGACATTAATTAATCCATTTTTGTCTTATTTACCTAGTTTTCGATATTCCACTCTATGCAAGTTGTCTTCCACATGTCCTAGAAGTCAAACTGTCATGTCCCCATCCCTCGGATCGACGAAGAGGACACGACGAACACCAATACATCGGGCAAATAGCCTCATGAACATAAATAGGATAAATGCTGATATTAATTTTCTTAAACATACACAGCAGGATGCATGATCCATCATACCAAGATGCATAAAACATCAACATACAGCGGAAGAAACACACATTAATTGCAGCATTCATCACGTTCATCTTTATTCATTTGACATCAATGTAATTGTAGAGATGGAACAACAACAGTACTTATCTTTTGATGAAGAATTCACCCCACAACCAGCTACGTCGCTGCAACGTTCCACCCAACCATAGGCCAGCGTGCTCATCAATCTCTCAGCAACGCTGCCACCCCTGAGCTGGGCATGATTCCTCCAAGGATAAGGGACAATGCAGGCTTACACATAGCCAGGGGACACAATTAGCCAAACCAACACCGTTGGTTTTATCAGGCCATCCATAGATTGGCCAAGCTAGCACAGTCCGAAGACCAACCACTGCATACCAGCAGCAAAACAACCCTTCACAGCCCTGTGAAGAAGTGAAAACGACCAGGGACAATCCCAACAAAAGGTGAGCTCAGCTCAAGTCCACAAGACAATGTTGAGTTGTTCTTGGCCCTAACGTGGCCAAAACAACTCACCAACAACACCCAAACCAGGGTATGTCAGCAGCCCAATTCATAATGAATAATGGAAACACTACAGAGTCCACAAAATAGGGACACCACAGCCAACAATAACGTCCACGAACCCACAGTATACAGCTCCTCAACCCAAACACTGGAGAATGACACAGCCCATGCAAACAGGGAAGAAACACACACGTAGTCCACCATTGAAGAAGAAATCGGACTCACAACCACATCCAAAAATCGTGGGAAGAATAACAGCAACCCAAAACGTGTATGAAATCAATGGCAACCCAAATCGTGGGTGAAATCAACAGCAACCCAAAACATGGGTGAAATCAACAGCAACCCAAAACGCTGGGTGAAATCAACAGCAACCCAAAACACTGGGTGAAATCAACAGCAAGCCGCATACACAGCAGAAATTCATGCCACTAGGCTACTCTCCCAGCTCACTACATGAGCAAAACCAAAGAGGGAACCCCCAACCAGCGCGTGAGGAAGACAGAACCGACCTCTGCGGGAGGATGAGAAACTTCCTGCTTGTGCGTGAGGATGAACAGAATTTCCCTTCGCGTGAGGAAGAACGGACCACACCTTCGCATGAGGAGGAACAGACCAGATGTGAGAGCAACCGACCATGGGAAAAATGGGGTCATGGGGAAGGTGGAGACCAAGCGTGAAGTGAAGGCAACTGTGGTTGGAGTGTGGGTAAGGGACTGACATTCCTGCCACCCCCACTCCCAAAGGCAATAACTGCCCTCAACCACCAGCTGAAGCATTAAAGAGGTCGACAAGGTTGGATGAGACAAAAAGGTGACAATCAACAAGGTGGTAAAACATGGGTTTTCCCCCCATAGACTAAGGTTTGACATCCCCCACCCCTTATCCTTTGGAACCATGCCCTTTTCATTCAACGTTGCACTGCCGTAGCTGGTTGTGGTTTTAGTTTTATTTGATGTGCGTATTTACATGATGCCAAATTATAATGTGCCAAATGGCATGATAAACCATTGGCAACTATCCCTTTTGCCAAAACATACACAACCAAATCGATGGTGGGGCTTTTGCCTTGAGCTCCTCACCACGATTAATTACAATATATACATCATGCAAACGGGGTCAAAACCGGGGACATTACACAAACTTGCTAAAATTAAGTCATGGAGAGCTTGGGAAACCTCCTAGAATCCATATTTAGCATATTTGATTTATTCCAGATCCTCCCTAGTGCATATCTGCTTTTTCTACTAAGTTGCCTGCTTTATTGAGATTTATGGCAAAAGGGAAAGTAAGACTAGGTGTAGTTGACTTGTTTTTTGCCCTCATCATCCTCCATTATTTTCTATTAATAAAAGCATGTATAAGTTGTATTTCCATCACTTATTAGCTTTCCTACTTGAATTTTCCAATTCGTGAGCCTCTAGGTAGATTTGGAAACTGCTTTATGCACCTATGGGAGATTTGACTAGATTTAGTAAGCCTACTTTTTGAATATTTCGAATGGCATCCTTATGCATTCGAATCTCTCATGTAATTCTATATTGTAGCAGCCTATCAATTCATTAGGTTAGCTATTGTACACTTATTCAACACAGATTAGTGTTATGCCCCAATTTCGGTCTCCTTTGTGTGTAAATTTGCATGTTTGATTAGCAATTTTGTGAGTGTAGTTGTTCTATCACTTGGGTTCAATTTCCACATGGTATCAAAGCCTTTGTAGATCGATTTATCTCCTTCCATATTTCTATTGCAGGTTTTTCATCTTGACTGGATGCACATTCTGTTGGTTGAAGGGAACAATTCAGAGCTATGGATCAATCTCAAAAGATCATGTTGACTCCATTTAATTTATTTGAATGGAAAGCAGAGATGGAGATACTGTTGAGAGCTAAGGGTCTCTACAAGGTGACTATGGAAATTGAGGTAGATCCCAATGCAGATGCAAAGAAAATTAAATGGCACAATAGGAGAGATGAGGCCTATGGCCTTTTATGTCTGAGCATATCCAGAGACATACTCTTCCATCTTTATGGATTGACATCACCTAATGAAGTATGGGAGAATATTGTAGAGATTTTGGTAAGATAGATAAAACGAAAGGACATCAAATTGAGAATGAATTGATCTATTTGAGTCCCAACAGCTTCGAATCCCTGCAACTTTAGTTTTCCAAGTTTAAAGCCCTTGTTTTGCAGCTAAAACAGTGTGGAATTGAAAACAAGGAAGAGCAACTAGTTTTGGCCATACTCTCGAAGCTTGGCCCTGACTATTCAGTGTTTGTTTCAACCTTCCATGCCACCAAGTTGACATCTCAAGCCTAGAAGATTCCTAAGCTTACAGAGTTCATGGAATCCCTCACACAAGAACAAGATAAACTGGTGATGATGGACACCATCAAACCTTCCAAAGACCAATATTTGGCTGCTAGAGATTCGAGGGTGGATTCAAAAGAAAAGAAAAAATCTAAGAAGCCACCAGAGCAAAAGAGAGACAAGAACAAGTCTCAAGAGGAGCCCCAAGGCTCCAAGAAGAACTTCCAGAAGAAGAAGAACAAAGGAGAAATGAGCAAGTGCGCATACTACAGTAAGGGCTATGATCTTGAAATCTTTTGCATGAAGAAACAAATTGACATGTTAACCCAAATCCTGGAGAAGAATAACGTCTCCCTTCCTGATTGCTCAAATAAGAGGGAATGAGGATCAAATTCAGAGGATAGAGAGAGAGTACATGCTTTGGTTGCTGGCACATCAAGCTCACCTAGCTTCATCATAGACTCTGGAGATTCAAGACATATGGTTTCGACCAAGGAGGCATTCTCATCTCTTGACATGTCAAAAGGTCCACCAATAGTGTTGGGAGATGACTCTCTCACTGACAGTTTGGGGAAAGGAAGGATTGATCTTGACCATGGTAAGTTTAGTAATGTATTGTATGTTCCAGGTCTTGCCTCTAACCTTTTGTCAGTGTATTAGATGACTCACACAGGGTCTCCAAAGAAATTCATATTCTCCCCTGATGATGTTGAGATCACAGAGATCTCGAATGGTAAAGTCATTGCAAAAGGAGTTGTAGATCACACTTTGAAGGTATACATGTTTTCACATTTTCTACCCTACTCAAACCCCTCTGCTCTTCTGATTTATGCTAATGAGGCAAGCAAGATTTGACATGAAATATTTGGCCATCTTAACTATAATTATATTTCTGATCTAAGTGAAAAATAAATGGTCATAGGGTTACCAAAGATTAAGTTTTCCAAGGGAGTCTGTCAAGGTTGTATCCTGGGAAAACACCCAGAGCATAAATTTGAGATAGCTAGTCATGAGAGAACCTCTGCACCTCTTGAGTTGATCCACAGTGATGTTGCTGGTCCATTTCCTCATATGTCAATGAGTCAAGCCAAATATGCATGGACCTTCCTAGATGACTTTTCCAGGTATTGTTGGGTTTACTTCTTGAAGCATAAGTATGAAGTTTTTGACCTCTTCAAAGTCTTTAAGGCCTTGGTTGAAAACCAGTATGAGAGGAGACTCAAGATCCTCAAATCTGACAATGGTGGTGAGTATGTCAAGTCTGAGTTCATTCAATAATGTAAAGATGCAAGTGTTCAAATGCAACATTCAATCCCTTACACACCACAACAAAATGGTGTTGCTGAGAGAAAGAACAGATCACTGAAGGAGGTGGCAACCTGTATGATGGAGGCTAAGACTTTGCCACCAAAGTTTTGGGCTGAGGCTATAAAATGTGCATCCTATATCTAGAATAGGGTGCCTCATAAACATGTTGATGGTATGACTCCTTTCAAATCTTGGAGTGGGCACAAGCCATATGTGACCAATTTCAGGATTTTTGGCTCAAAGGGTTGGGCTAGAATTCCAACTGAAAAGGGAAAGGATTTGCAGCCCCAATTCCAAGAGTGCCTATTTGTTGGGTATTCTGAAGATTCAAAAGGGTACAAGCTGATAACCTTGATCACAAACAAAGCCTTCATTTAAAGGAGTGTTCAGTTCCAAGAAGAGCCTTTAGCAGTAGTTGAAGTTGGAGTCTTCTTCACCACCAGAACCATTGAATGTAAGTGAAGAGACAAATGAGTTTGCTGATTCTGATATGTCTGATAATGATGAATTAATTGCTGATATTGAAATTCCTACAAGACCAAAATGGGCAGCAAAGACCATTCATGCAGCCGGGGAACTAGTTGGAAATCCTAGTGATCCTAGGAGGACTAGATCTCAGTTTGAGAGTGACCTGTGTATGGAAGATCCTTTGTTTGCAGAGAAGTGCTATCTGATGGTTGAAACAGACCCATAGACATATGAATATGCAGCACATGATCCAATATTGAAAACAACCATGAAAGAAGAATTCAACTTACTCCAAAAGAACAACACTTGGTAACTGGTTGATCTTCCCTTAGGGACGAAGCTAGTTCAATGTAAGTGGGTTTTAAAAACTAAGTTTGCTGCTGATGGTTCACCTTTGAAATATAAGGCCATATTGGTAGCCAAGGGATACTCACAGGTACATGGTATTTACTACAAGGAAACCTTTGCACAAGTGGCAAAGATGGACTCCATCAGGCTAGCCTTAGCCATTACAGTTTCGAAGCAGTGGGAGGTACATCACATGGATGTTAAGTGTGCTTTCCTGAACAAAGATCTCACTGAATATATTTACATGCAGCAAACTCAAGGGTTTTTTACTAATCCTTCTTTTTTGTGCAGGATAAAGAAATCATTATATGGGCTTAAGCAAGCCCCTAGGGCTTGGTATGTCAAGATTGATGGCTTTCTGCTGTCATTGAGATTTGTTCGATGCAAGTCTGATCCTAATGTTTATTTGAAGCTAATTCATGGTTCTTTTATGATTATTTTCTTGTATGTGGATGACCTTCTATTTACAGGAAGTTCAAAGAAAGAGATTGCCTCCTTAAAGGATGCAATGAACCATGCATTTTCTATGACTGATTTGGGGTTGTTGCGCCAATTCTTGGGTCTAGAAATTGTTCAATCCCAACATGGAATAAAAGTAGATCAGTCCAAGTATGCTTTAGATTTTCTGAACAAGTTCAAAATTAAATATTGCAAGCCAAGCAAGAATCCCTTCCATTCAGGAGTTAATATTGAAGAAGCAGGTTCTTCTCCTATGGTAAATAATACACTGTATAGGTAGTTGATTGGGTGTTTTCTGTACCTTACACACACTCAAACTGATATTTATTATGCAGTAAGTGTGGCTTCAAGATACATGTATCAGCCTCATCAGATGCATTGGAGAGCAGCCAAAAGGATCCTTAACTTTGTTCAGGGAACAAGAACTCATGGGATCTTCTACAAAGCTAAATCTGATCTTGTTTTGATTGGGTTTACTGACAGTGATTGGGTTGGTGACAACACATATTGAAAGTCAACATTAGGATATGTGTTCATGCATGTTGAAGGACCAATCAGCTGGTCAAGCAATAAACAGAGTGCCATAGCACTCTCATCTACAGAAGCAGAGTACAGAGGAGTTGTAAATGAAGCAACTCAATGTTTATGGTTGGAGGGGATACTTGGTGAGTGTGGCTTCGAATCATAGTTTTCAACTATTATCTATTGTGATAATTAGAGTACCATTCGAATATATAATGATCCAGTTCAGAGATAGAGAACCAAACACATTGAGATCCATATGCACTACATCAGACAGCTTGTGCATGAAGGCACCATTCACCTACTCTTCTGTGCATCTTCAGAACAAGTAGCAGACATCTTCACCAAAGTTTTTTCTGAGAAGACATTCAGCAATCTCAAATCACTATTGGGGATTTCTGATGATGCTATGAAGCATGATTGATGACAATATTTTCAAATGTTGTTTTACTATCCATGTTTAAGGGAGAATTTTCCCATTGGGTTTTTGCCTCTTTCCTTGGTTAAATGGAGATGCAGTATGTAAAGGGTGACTAAGCCTTGTTTCTAGGCCCTATATTTTTCTGATATTTACTCATAAATTCATGCTTAAGGGGGGGTGTTAGAATAATCAACCCATAGTTAGATACCTTAGACATTAATTAATCCATTTTTGTCTTATTTGCCAGGATTCCAATATTCCACTCTATGCAAGTTGTTTTCCACATGTACTAGAAGTCAAATTTGCTAAAAATGAGTCATGGAGCACTTGGGGAACCTCCTGGAATCCATATTTAGCATATCTACTTTATTCAAGATCCTCCCTAGTGCATATTTTCTTTTTCTGCTAAGTTGCCTGCTTTATTGAGATTTATGGCAAAAGGGAAAGTAAGACTAGGTGTAGTTGACTTGTTTTTTTCCCTCATCATCCTCCATTATTTTCTCCTAATAAAATCATGTATGAGTTGTATTTCCATTACTTGTTAGCCTGCTGAATTTACTTTTCCAACTCGTGAGCCTCTAGGTAGATTTGGAAACTCCTTTATGCACCTATGGGGGATTTGACTAGATTTAGTAAGCCTACTTTTTGACTATTTCGAATGGCATCCTTATGCATTCTAATATCTCATGTAATTATATATTTCAGCAGCGTATGAATTCACTAGGTTGGCTATTGCACACTTATTTAACATAGATTAGTGTTATGCTCAAATTTTAGTCTCCTTTTTGTGTAAATTTGCATGTTTGATTAGCAATTTTGTGAGTGCAATTGTTCTATCACTTGGGTTCAATTTCCACACCCAAAAGAGGGTCTCTTAGTGTTTAATTTAACGAGTCCATTTAAAGTTAACTCGGTATCATTCATATTTAGAGAGTCTGAACAAAAATGGAAGGATACTACAGAAGGTCCTTTTTCGTATAATTTATTCCCTAGGGCCTGAAAAAGTATAAAAAAATGCCCAAGAGAACTCTTCTAGATGAGATAAACTAGAGTGTTCCTTTTTTCATAAATAGGTCTAATTAGTTTGAAAAAAAGGAGATAACCTACCACCAACTAGGAGATCATTAAAATACTTTTACAAGCATGAACGTATCAAGTTTGCTTGGCAATCTTTTCACATTTAAGGAGTCCAAAAAAGAGGTTAAAGAAGACTCCATTAGGGTTTCTTTTCATGATAAAGGAGTTTAATGAGCTTGAAAAGAAGCAAAAATTAACTTAGAAATTTGGTACTAGGTTTAAAAAGCATGACCAAGATTTCAAAACTAGCGGTCATGGACTTTTTCCATTTTGTGTAAGTATGAAAAAGTAAAAAAAAAAACTCATACATAACCAAAAAAAATTCAAATCCCGACACTGCAAAACCTTTGAAATGACTATTAGAATTCAAAAAGATTCAAAAATAAGTTTTTAATGACTATTTAAGGGTAATTCTTGATAAAATAATTAAAATAATTGAAATAACATAATAAAAAACCAAAATGTTTTTATATAAAAACTAGCGAATAGTGAAAACAACTTACCATTTTCATTTTAACCAATTGGAGAGCCATTTTGAGCTATTTGTGTGCAATTTTCAAGCGAGGATTTTGGAGTGATCAACCATTTTGAGAACCGTCAGCTCCAGGTAAGAGATAAACTCATTCCTATTCTTTCTATGGTTTTATTTTTTCATTTCATGCAATTTTTATGGTTTGGAGGATTTACTGAAAGGTAAAAACTTTCATGGGGTAACGCACCTTTGCCTTTCGGGAAAGGTAATGCCTTAGTGACAGTGCACTTTCTAATGCATAAATCAGTGGTGCGACCGCTCTGTCTTAAAGGGACAGAGGAGGTGTTGCAAACTACCTTAAAACATGGTAGAGACAAGCAAAAAAACAAATTTTTAGTATTTTTAGTGCTTGGGTTTATGTTATAATATCTCAATTTGAATTTTTTGTAGGTTACATCTGCGAATGTGGTTGTCTGGAAAGAAAGGGAACATGAACTTGATGATGTTAGGGCTGGGAATGATCCTGGCGTTGTGCCCTCTCTATGGGTCTATGGAATATTAAAATTTTTCAATGTACCTAGCATGAGATCGCATGTGAGATTGTTGGAATACATAGTGAGAATGTGGAACCAAGAACAACAATATTTCAAGTTGGGGGATCATATTCTCACTATGGAGGTAGATTATATCTACTTCCTTATGGGTTTTTCCAGATGTAGGGGTGGTGTAGGGATCCCATCTTAGTGACAGGTCCTTGGAGAGGATATGTTACTACACATGATCTCATTGACCATCACTACTTTCCAGGTACTCATATGTTTGGAAAGAAAATTCCCATCAATGAGGTAATGGATCTACCTCTTTGTAAAATCCTTTCTACTATGCAGCGAGTTTCAGGGAGCCAAGGGCCTCATTAGGATTCTCTATCTCACATGCTCTATTCTTTGGATGTTATGGAACCCACAATCTTCAACTAGGCCAAGGCTTTACTGGGCACCTTCAAAGAGAAATTGACCAAGTGTTGATAGGGAGAGCTGAATAAATTCATCTATGGTACTATACTAGTGTCCTTTTTTTTTGAGCGAGTACCTCATTTGAGGCCACATGTAGCTTTCACTGAGCTGAGGGCATGAGACCCTGGCATGCTATGTTGGGTAAAGGTCATGGACCTGCATGGTGGTGATGGGTCTAAAGTCAAATATGGGAGCGTCTTATTTTGATTGGTTGGATGACCAACTACTTATCATCGAGGACTATGCTTATGCTGGGACTGATTTTAGAGGAGACCCAGACCCTGCCCTAGCAGCAGGTTCCCAATGGGGTGACATGGGTAAGTGGATTACTAAGACATCAATTGTTTTTATATTTTATGTTTTATAGTTTTTATGGATATTAACAAGACCTACCTTGTCAGGCATATGTAGGAGATGGATGACCTGACGGTTCCTCCCCCATTGACAAGTGAGTCGAGGCCCACTTTGTTGACAAAGGATATGATGAGTTGGCCGATTTACATGAGAACCTCAATCGGTTGACTCTAGATATTCTAGATATTTCTGTAGATGACCTCCCTAGGAGCTACCATAGACACACTACTTGACCATAAGGTCGATATGGGAGATTTCTACGGAGAGTGGTAAGAACCATTATGTGCTATCATGAACACCATTAGCTATCCCATATGTTGTAGACACTGAAAGCTATTCAGC
>LPNX010372715.1:190542-231719 GCA_001517045.1 Pseudotsuga menziesii | reverse complement strand
CTTATCTATTGGTGGCTTATCTATACTCAAATGTAGAATGATATTTATATCAGTTTTATGTCTTTTTACTACTTATGTTTATTTACTATGAACCATTTTTTACTTATCAATTGTTATTTGTGAGTAATATACTAGTCCAATATGTAATTGGATAATGAATCTGCAACTGTGTTACAGGACCTAGGGATATGTCGATAAGTCATAGTTTCAAATGACCTTTCTAACAAATGCACTTTTAGAAAAAGATGAAGAAGTGTGGGGTTTCGAATGGAATACACACGATTTAAGTGAAAACCACTAGTTGAGAGTCCATGGAGACAGCCAAATGATTAATGTCTCGAGATTTATCCTCGGTTAAAAAACCTATTACCGCATAATGCTTGATGATATTATTGGTGTCTAGACCTATACAAATCGCTCATAAACTGACTAGGTCATGAGCTGGGGAATATAAAACCCAGGAAACTAAAGCAAGGTTTAGGGTATGACGACAAGCACCATAAACAAAACCATAAAAATAAATTTGATTTGCATAATCAAAACATGGTATAAAAAGTATTGAAAATAACTCAAAACCATATTGAAATAATGAAACCACACAAAATATTCCATCAATGTACATATATACAAGTTACTATAACAGAAATGTCTTTAAGCATAGTACCTTTTTATGTACAACCCATTTGGAGGTTTCCCAAAAGGTATCCCATCATAATCAACAAGTTCACAGGCCCCTTTTTCTAATACTTTACTCACAATGTAGGGACCATACCACATGGATTCCATCTTCTATTTTCCAAGTTTGTCATGTTTTTGATCATAGGTCAGCACCATGTTTCCTTCATTAAATACACGAGGTTAAACATAATTATTGTATTGAGCCTTAATGCATTTTTTATGTGCCTCGTTGGCCAAGGAAACATCTCTTTTATTCTCATCAAGGTTTTTAAGATACATAAAACATTATTCTTCGATAGAAGTGTTTGGGAGAATCTCAACTACAAGTTTGAGTGATGGAATCTCACACTCAATCGGTAGGAAAACTTCTAGCCCATAGACCAATTGAAACAGTGTAAAATAATTTTTTTTACTGAAGTTCTGTAAGCTCATAGTGCAGAAAAAAGAGTTAAGTTCCAGTTGGATTTATAATCTCCAACCATTTTACGCGGCATAGTATTCAAGACTTTGTTAATGGATTTGACTTGGCCAATAGCCTACAGATAATAAGGATTTGAGTTCTCATAATGAAAACCCAGCTTGGTACTCAACTCATCCATCATCTAATTATGGAAATGGGATCCATGATCAGTGACTATGGATTGTGGCACTCCATACCTAGCTATGACGTGATTGAAAAGGAAGAGGGAGATAGTCTTACTGTCATATGCATATGTAGGCATTGACTCATCTCATTTTTTGAAATAATCCATGGCTACAATAATGTTACCATGCCCCCCGGCTAAGGTATGCGTACAATGGATAAATTCTATCCCCCATTGGAAAAAGGGCCAACGACAATGACTGGGTGTAATGGAGCAGGCTGGGTGTGTTTTTTTGGATAGGAAAGCTGACAGGGTGGAATTGTTTAACTGCCTCATGAAAATATTTAAATATTGAGTGCCAAAAATACCCAATGCGTAGTATTTTATGAGTTGTAGCCATCCCAGATGGATGACCGCCACATGCTCTAGAGTGGTTTTCATTCATGACTTATTTAGCCTCATCATGAGTATTAGAGATCATCGGAGAATAGAGTCAATACCACACTGGTATAAAGTGTCATTTTGAATGAGGTAATGTTTAGCATGGTGACAGATGCGTCGACGATCGTCACAGGATATATTTGGATGAAATATTTGGGTCTGGAGATATATGCTAAAATATCCATACCTCGGGTCGATTGTGCTAATCAAGAACAAGAATTCATTTGGAAATGAATCATTGGGATCAACTTCCATGAGAGCATAGGGAAGGTCACGCATTAACTATACAAAGACTAAGGACTGGTTGGAAGTAGCCTCAGTGAACTCAAGATCAAATTCCTGCAGGATAAATATCCAACAAGAATACTCCCCCCTAAGGACTTGACGAGTCAAAATGTAATAAATAGGGTTTTGATCACGAGGAAAATTGTAGTGCATAGTAAAATGTAATGACAAAAATGTTGCACAGCGATGATCATAGCCAAATATATATTCTCCACATGTGAGTAGTGGGTTTCATAGTCAAGAATACTCTTACTTAAATAGTAAATCACATGTTCTTGGCCATTCAGATCTTCCTGCGCTAGAACCATAACGATGGTAGTAGTGTAGGAAGAAACCTCAAGCAGACAGTATTTTGAATAATTGGGGGGGGTGCAACACTGGTGAGTGTGTTAGATCATGTTTCAAATTATCAAAATCTCTTTGGGCCTGGTCATACCAAATAAATAGAGTGTTCTTTCTCAGGAGACACATATAGCCATGCATTTTCTGCTAAGTTGCACACAAAACAGTGAATAAAGTTTGGAGTTCAGTAATATTGGTTGGGGAGGGTAAGGCCAATATATAAACTATTTTCAAAGGATCTATTCGGATACCATATTTAGAAACCACGAAGCCAAGAATACGTCCAGTATCAACACATAAAACACATTTATGAGGATTAAGTCGAATGTGATAATGACGACATTGAAGGAAAATGTCCAGAAGATTCCATGGATGATCCTCTCTCTATTGCGAATTAGCAGGGAGGCCATCTAAATACAGTTCCACAATGTGTTTAATATCATGAAAATGATAGGACATGGCTCGCTGGAATGTAGTTACGATGTTTTTCAAACCAAAGGGTAACTTTCGATAAGAAAAGGTTCCCAACGGACAAATGAATGTTGTTTTATTCTAGTTGGTGTGTAATATTTCTATCCGAATATAGCCAAAAAAACCATCCATGAATGAGAAGATGACGCTACCAGCACAATTATCAATGATTTGATCGATATGAGGAGTAGGAAAGTTGTCCTTAGGACAAGCCTTATTCAAATCTCAGAAATCGATACAAACCCTAATAGTGACCTATTTCTTAGCTATAGTAACAATAATAGATACCCACTTGGTTAGTGGTACAGGATAAATAAAACCATCTTTTAGTAGTTTTTCAACCTCGACTTTTATTGTCGCAAGTTTCCTTGGACGGACTTGACGATTTTTTTGCTGAACTGATCTTGCCATGGGGTAAGTATCGATCTCATGTACAATGATGGATGGATCAATCCCATGCATTTCTTCTTATGTCCAAGAAAAAACATCTCACAATTCTTTGAACAAAGCTTTATACTTTTCAATTTCTTCCATTAAACAATTTTGGCCTAGATGAACATGTTCAACTATTCTAGGCTTTATCAACATGTCGATGGGAGTCTTCCAAGTGATATTACACAAATTTCTGCCGAAATCAGTATCTTGTAACAACATTGGCGTTCGAGGGTTTTCGACAATATCAGAGCTGATAAGAGAAAAAAATTCGGAGTCTATCAAATTGGCATGGGGAATAAAAGAATATCTATGGTGATCCTCTTCCCATATAGATTCATTCAGACTCGAGATATCCATAATAGACTCGTACAATGGAAAATACTGTAAGAGATAATCTAGAGTGGGGAGAGGGGAATCTAGCTAATAGGGTAGATGGTAAGGATATGATGCTACTAGATGATGATAATCATAGTATACATCAGAAGCAGATTGTATGACATTGTAGAGGGCTTCATGAGGACCTAGAGAAGGTGTCTCAACAATTTATTTACCTTTAGGAATGTTCCCAGTTGTAGATATCATATTCACAATTGCTACTTCTGTACTAAGAGTAGTCAAGGGAAAAACACCCATAAGAGATGAATCCTTCAACAACCTGACCTCGAATGATTGATAAGGTGGAGGGGATTTACCTAACATAGGAATATTTTTCACGGTAGTGGAAGTAGCATCAGTTGAGAAAACATTAAGCTGATATATGGTCATGATATTCCCTAAGTGAGGGAATTGGAGGGTGCAAAAAAATGACGAAGCAACTGTCGTCATAGCGTAAAACCAATTTCTCCCCAATAATAGATTGTAATCTAATGGAGCATTGACCACTTCTACTTGGAAAGAAATAGCCATTCCCTTGACCTCAATTGATAATGTTGGTAACAGGCCATGAGGTTGGAAACCTCAACTATCAAAAGCTTTCAAAGTGGTAGGTGACTTAGTATGTTCAAGAGAAACTATGGCTCTCCAGCAAGACATAGATAAAACTGAAGTGGAATATCCTTTCATCCAGTACAGTACGATGGAACTTCCTCCCGACTACCCTGGTGACGATTTGAAACATGATATGGTGGGATAAAATTCATTTGTAATTATCCACATTAAAATGAACAGTAGTAGTATTTTCTGGATCTAATGCCCCTAAAGTCGTCACAAATTTTTACGCTGTGTAGGGAAAATTTGGAGTACTTCCAGTCTAGAGATAGCACAAGGTGCTTGAGCCAAATCCTCAACAACGTTGTTCAATTGAGCAGCTTGAGCACTTGGATTAAATACATATATATGGATGGTACTCTTGGGAGGGAGAAAAATTAGGTCAAGGTTAGGTTTGTCAATTGTAAGAGTGCCATTAGAAGGGGGTGGAGGAGAAGAATTTGTAGAAGGATATTTTTCAGAAGAAGCACCTTTGTCCTTCTTATATGTTGGTTTATCATATGTCTGACTACATGTAGTCAATCTAATATTTTCAGTGAACATCATTTAGATATCCTTAGTAGAGGTAGCGGTTCCTTGTGAAGACATGTGGTCAATTAACTATTGTTGGGATGGAAAAGGATCGATAATTACCACCAGTGCATGCGCCAGTGTAGGGTTACTTTTCAAAAACTTATTAATTTCTTCACGATGAGGGAACTCCTTCATGAAGTGGTCACCTCCACACAGTAGGAAAGGATACTTAGGTTTACTCTTATCTTTTTTTCTCTCTCTAAGGTTGCCGTGTTGCGGTTCTCCTGCTGGTTTCCTGACTTTTTACCTTTACCTTTTCCTTTCTTTTTATTACGGGTGTTTTTGTAGTTTGAATAGAATTTACATCGACATAAACCATAGGAGTATAAGGAGTAGTGATGGAAGTACTTGGATTCTTAGAATATTTCACTATGGATGGAGGTTGGATTAAACCTTCAATTCCATCAACAAGAGTCTCTACAAGTGGCTTCGCTGGGTCGGTGCTGGGACGAGGAGCATGAGGGATCAGATCATACAAAGTCCTGGACTGATAATAAACTAAGTCCAAATACTGAGCCTGGATAATATCCTTCTCTTCAGTGATAACACCAGCCATAGACACATCATGGGAAATGGGAGGCAATAGGGATTTGGTAAACCAATCAGCTAACAATTGGTTTGGGATAGGAGATTTAATTAACCTCTAATGTTTCCTCCACTAAACAATATGATCTGATATGTAGGTGGAAGTATTATGTCAAAGGGATGTTAAAGTATTTGTACCAGTTCCGTAATGGATAGGCTGCTGAAAAAGGGTAAGGAAAACTATTGCCAATGAGTTGAAATCCACAAATTAATATTGTGGAAGCTCAATGTACCACTTGTAGCCATTCCAGTTAAATTTCACTGGAAGAGTCTCAAACAGATTGAATCTTCCATCATGGAGTTAGAAGAACACCATATCTGGAATGTCATAACATGGTTTTCTACATCTTCTCCCTACTTCCCATCAAACTTAGGGGTGTCTGATGGTAACTTGACTGGGATTACATGCCATAAAGGGTTATGTTAGATGGGATAATTGATAAACTTGGACAAGTTAGGAAATTCCAAAGTTGCCAAAAATGGGAGTTGTCAACTAGGTTGTACATACTAGTAATATTGATATGGCATCTGTGTACCAGTAGGACCATAAGTCGATTGCTATATCGATTGATGGGGAGGTGGATTTGCAGATGATCCTCATGAGGATCCTCCTAGTTGCAAACCACCTGAAGGAGGTGGGCCTCCAAGTGGTGGTCCTCTAGGTTGAAGGCCTCCGGGTTGTAGTCCTCTAGAAGGTGGACCTCTATATGATGGTCCTCCCAAATGTGACCTCCATATGGTGGTCCTCCAAAAGGGGGTCCTCCAGGTGGTGTCCCTCTAGAAGAGGGTCCTCTAGGTGGTGGTCCTCCATAAGGTGGACCTCCATATGGTGGTCCTCTAGAAGGGGGTCCTCTTGATGGTAGTCCTATGAAAGGTAAAACTCAAAAAGGTGGGCCTCCATAGGGTGGCCCCTAATAACCCCCGACAATATTAAAAGGTGTTCCTCTAGGCATAGGAATATACAACCAACTAGGTTTCCCCCATGGTGTAAACATATTTGCAGGGTAAGGAATTCCAGGATAATCAAACTCTAAAGATGTAGGTTGATAGTTCAAATTTCTTAAATGTGGTTGGTTTCCTAGGTAAGTATAATCCCAATAAGGTTGATTAAATGCAGTTTTTATCCCTGAGGGTTGTCTTGTACTAGAAGGAGAAATAACCACATTAGTGTTTGTGGATGGAACAATGACTGTTGGTTGTCCTACAACATGGTTTTCCCTTGCACTAGAAGTAGCTCTGCTAATTAATTAAGCAACTTCGGCTGGAGGTTTCCCCCCAGTACTAGAAGATATGGGAGAACTAGAGGAAGACCCAAGGTTTGGAACTGAATGAGTGGGAATGGAGGGCTATCCTAGATAATAATCTATTGTACCTTGAGTCAGTGATCCTAAATTAGTAGTTACTTGAGATGATTAAAGTGCACGGTATCCTTGAGGGGTCATTTCTGAATGACAGGGAAGAGAAGAAGAACTGATCTTCTTGAGGCTTTCTTCAAAGTTACGCAAATCATCAATAGATGGTTGGAGGTCCCTAAAGAATTATGCATTCATCGGAGCCTCTTGAATGGGAGTAACATAGGAGGGTCTAGTGGCCCAAAATTTAGAAATGGCTTGCCCTAGTTAAGTTCTCCAGAAAGGAGAATTTGGGAAAAACTCTGCTCCTACGGTATCATCCGATGGCTGATTGAATACCTAATCTAATGAACTAGTTTGACCTTCCATTGGGAAATTAAAGGTATTATCATTCATAGGAGGTTTTTGGACTACAAAGAGATAATAATACGAATTAAATTATTCCCCATCTTCCGTGATTGGATCCCCTTCCACATGGGAATCAGGTGTGACAGGTTGGTCCATGGATTCTGTTGTGTTGTCTACCACAACAGGAGGAAATTTAGGTGGTAATCATTTTACTTTGTGATATCGTATCAAAGGTAAGTAAGCCAGAATGCTGGGTACAAAATCCTAACCTAGGGATTGAACTAGGATCACATAGAATCACTCTGATGCAAGCTAAGGTCACAAGCAAAATTAAGTGATAAGAGAGGCTGATAAAAATTTAGTTCCTCACTAGGATTGTCAATTTTTCGCAACTCGCGATATACCACAGGGTCCAATAGTAAAATGTGACAAGGAGGATTGGGACTGTACCCTTTGCTGAATACCCAACTAACTAGGCGACACATGCGTAGTAGCTCGCCAAGTAATTTTATTTGTGTATTGCTCCAACAAGAGGGCCAAAAGGATTTTCTCAGTTGGTTTAGGGTGTCCTAGAAGGGTGTTTTGATATACTCAAGGTATGTGGGAGGTCAAATCTGTGTTAGTGTTCTCTAATTCACAACCGCTCGATAGGAGCCTTTTGATATACTACTGAGTACATGAAGTGCCTTTTGATATACCTCAAGGGTATGTGAAAGGACGTTCGGTATATCAGTTGGTACGTGGAAGAACTACTAGCCCTCAGGATGTAGTGCGGGAAATAGAACGACATCTCCCATATTTATAGACAACGAAGCACATCTTCTAACTTATCACTCAAGTAACTAAATATTTTAACCTATAACTAGCGTTAATTTTTCCTTATATGATTAAGTGAATGCATGAGGTGAGTGAAAAAAATAAAACCATGCAACATGTTCATGCAAATTTTCACTTTATCTTTCAGGGCATGCCCTACTTACAGGAGGGATAGTCATTCAATTTCTGTTTCCAAACATTAAATCCCAAACAACACACTAAACTATTTTTCAATTTGCAAGCAATAAAAGACTTCTAATAACCAATATTGAAAGTAAATGGAATACTATCTCTTTTAAAAAATAAAGGTGTTGTAACTACTTGTCACACCAAACTCTTTTAGTTGCTCGATAGCACCAACATCTATCATCTCCCTAATCACAAAAATCCTTAGGCTGGGTACAATGTATTCCATTGGAATCACAAATTATTGACCATATACCAATAAAAATAGAGTTTAGCCTATTAAATTCTTACAGTTCTTGTGATATGCCCACAATAGTGTGGAAATTGTTGATTCTAGTCATCTCTTTGGACATTGCTAATATTTATCAACCTGTTCTCCAGGATTTTGCTAAATGCTTCAACAACACCATTTTCTTGAGGGTGATATGATATTGTCTTGATATGTTGGATTTGGAATTCTTCCGTCAGTTCCTTAGTCAACTAGTTGACAAAGTGTTTTTCGCTTATAAAAGTTTTTGGGCATCCAAATCTAGTCACAAAATTTTCAAACAAAAAATTAGCAGCAATAACAACAATACAATCTTTTGATGGAGGCGCTTCGGACCATTTGGTCAAATAGTCAGTTGAAATAATTATATATCTTGCACATGTGTGCTTCCCTGTTGGACTAATAGGGCCCACGAAATCAACGACCCATTTATAAAATTCCTGCAGAGTTGTTTGGGGTACTAATGGAATTTCATCTCATCGTGATGGATTTCTGGTTCTTTGACAGATATCACAGCCACGACAGTATTCTCGGGCATCAATATGCATGGTGGGACACCTCACTCCCACTTGCAATATCTTCTATAGTGTATATTTTCCAACAAAGTGGCCTCATATGACACCAACATGTGCTTCATTTAGTATAATTGGTTTCTCATGTTCCAAGACAAAGTGACTATTATAGCATCATACCACCTAGTACCATGGTCACATACCACCTAGGAGACACCTTCATTTACTTTCACTTATGTTGCATGGTGAAAAACTTGGTTATGTAGGTATATGAAGGTATTTAGGCATATTGGGCTAATAAATGCATCTAGACGCCCACATTTTATCATTCAGGAGCTCATGCACCTTCATTAATGACAATTTTGCCTTTGGGCAACTCCCACTCCCCAAAACAAGGAATTGGTTTGACCAGAGGAGCTCATACATTATATTTGATTGTTTTTGGCTCTTTTGGACCATTAAATGTTTCCTAGAGCCACTCCCACTCTCCCATATAGTACAAAACTAATATCCTACCCTTTTTTATGTCCTATCATGCTTCACCCACATTCACATGGCCATTCGTGACCATTTGAGGTGGTTTGGGAGCTCATTTATCAACCTAGCGGGGTTTGAGGTCCAATCTAAGCGGAGGAATAAAAATTGATCTATATTACATTAGTGTACATGCTTATATAGGATTCTGAGATGCTTGGGTGACTACCATTTATGTTCATTTACAAAATAAGTTATAATGGTTCAGAAGTTCAACCATCGTAGACATCTGGAAGACAGAGACATTTTGTTGATGTTTGACAATCGTCGATATTGATAAGGCATGTTGGTACACCGTTTGTAAAGGCAGACATGTCAAGGTGATCCTGTCGATGCGAACATGTCAAGGCAGACCTTTAGAGATGAACCTAAGGAAGCAGTCAGAGTAGTCGAAGCAGTCGAAGTGCTAGAATTTGTTGAAGCTTGACAACCTGCCAACTACTGGCTGGATCATTCCTCCTTCCTTAAGAAAAAATGGCCTCCATTTTGTATTCATTTAGGTGAGGAAACTTGTTAGCTACTTCAATAACAGAGTACCATTTTCCTTGCGTGGGGAGTTTTCCAACTTTAGCCACTTAAAACAAGGGAATGGATTTCATCCTTGTATGGCATATGCGTTGTCCCACAATGGTGTCGCAAATAAGAGGCTCCTAAACATCTATATGGATGTCTTTGGGTTCTGCTATCTACAAATCATTATGTTCCAACAATGGTGCATGGTATGTTTGAAGTATATCTACATTGAAAACTGGATGTAGGCTAAGGCATGCATGAATGTCGAGCTGAAAAGCATTTTCTCCAATATGTTTAAGGATACTATATGGAACATATCACAAAGGTTTCATCTTTATGCATCGACCAATGAATCACTCCTTCTTTAGATGTAACTAGACATGATCCCAAATTTGGAATGAATGAGGAATACGATGGTTGTCGTGTCGAGCCTTAGATTTTGCATTCACTCGTTGCAACATCTCTTGTTCTTGCTTTTGAATGTTGTATATTTGATATCTGAATTTCAATGCTTTCTCCATTTCTTGTCCTTCAAAGTTAGTGTCATTCGACTGTGTCGAGGAACTGATTTAGTTGATAGGAACTAAGGGTTGAAATCCATAATAGATCTTAAATGGAATATTTCCCATAGAGCTATGTTGAGCATGATTGTAGCTGTGTTTTATGTATGAATGGAAGTCACCCCATGTTCAATGATTCTTGTCATTGTACATGTGAAGCAGTTGTATGACTAAGCGATTTACAACTTTTGTCTGTCTGTATATCTATGGATGGAAGGTTGTTGACAAGTAAATTCTCATGTCAAGTTGTTGCCATAGATTTTTCGAAAAGGTGCTGAAAAATCTAGCATCTCTATCGAAAATAATGGTCATCGGGGGGCCATAATGTTTCCACACATGTTCATAGAAGAGGTGAGCAGTTTGCTATGTTATCATAATCTTCATATATGGTATGCGTATAACCATCTTGGAAAATCTATCGACTACTACTAATATCACATCATGCTGATGTTTATTAGTAGGATATCCAATCAAGTAGTACATAGAAATATATTCCCATGGTCTACTAGGAACTAGAAGGGGTGTGCACAGTCTTTGTCGTCGATTCAACGACTTAGCAATGGCACAAACCACACACGATTGCATGTACTTGTTGACGTCATATTTAAGTGAAGGCCAATAGAAATATTTTTGGAGGATAACAAGTGTTTTTTTAAGTCCAAAATGTCCTACATTATTGTTGTAGCGCACATGCCAAACGAGATTATTTCGGTGCTCACTGGTCAGTATACAAAGCTGTACAAGCTTGTATAGAAAGCTGTCCTTCAAGAAGTAGTCAGTAGTAGACAGTGTGTCGGTCTAAAGATGTTAATAAATTGTATAGAAATTGTAGTCTACTGAATACAATTATAGCCAAGTAGTGGTGTCATAGCCTTGCATACTCATCACTGTAGACAGTAGAGTAATTGGTGGTATTTTGAGACAATTGACTACAACATTGGATTTTCCTTTCTAAAACTTAATTACCAACTAAAATTTTTGCAGGAAATTAATCCACTTGAGTTCTAGAGTTGTTTGTAGTTTCTCTTGGGACAGAGAAAACTACAAAGTTTTATGGTTAGTGAGGATGACTGTTTCCTTGCCAAGAATGTAGTGTCTCCATTTCTTAATAACGTGCACAATGGCATACAGTTATATTTCATATGTCGAGTACCTTCTAAGAGTGTCGCTGAAAGTATCGGCATGAAATGCGAGTGGGTGACCTAACTGAGTGATCATGGCACTAAGGGCATAGTCTGATGCATTCCTCTCAATCTCAAAGGGCTGATACAAATTAGGTAACACAAGTATTGATGTAGGACAAAGCTTGTTTTTGAGTTGTTCAAAATCTTGTTGTTGTGTCGGTGTCCATTTGAAGACAATTTTCCCATTTCCCTTCATTAGTTGATTCAAAGGCCATGCGATGTGGATGAATCAAATTATGAATCATTGATAGAAATTCACTAACCCAAGAAAACTTCTTAGTTCATGAGTTTTTTGAGGAATAGGCCAATATTTGAGGTTATGTAGTTTTTCTGGGTCGACATGAATGCCTACAGAGTCAATTACATACCCCAAATATTTGATGCTGGTCATCACAAATGAGAATTTTTCCATGTTTAGATATAGTCAATGTTGTTGGAGAGTTTCAAAGACTTGTTGAAGTTGTTTGACATGTTATTCCCATGATCGACTGAAAATCAATATTTCACTGAGATAGACAATGACAAACTTACCGATGAAAGGTCGTAGAAGGTCATCCATATATCTCATGAAGATTGCAGGCGCATTGGTTAAGACAAAATGCATGACTAACCATTCAAACAATCCTTCCTTAGTCTTGAAAGTATTTTTCCATACATCGATGGACTCGATTGGAATCCGCTGGTATCCCAACTTGAGGTCAAGTTTCATGAAGAACTTAGCACCTTTCAGGCTATCGATGAGTTCATCAATCTACGGAAGAGGGTATTTGTTCTTTATTGAAATTTTTTATAGATCCCGATAGTTGATGCACATGCGCTAAGTCCCATATTTCTTTGGAACTAAAATGAATGGAATTCCACAAGGAGAGGAGCTGGGGAGGATATGAACCCTGTCAATCAGATCGTGGATTTTCCTGTGAATATCTTCATTTTTGAGAATGGATCTTCTGTAAATAGATGCATTAGGTAATGAAGAACCATGAACAAGTTCAACGGAGTGTTTTACTTGACAATGCAGAGGTACTCCATTTGGTGCTTGAAATATGTTCTGGTATTCTCCAAGAATGTTGTCAATTTGTTGTTTTTGTCGGGAGCTGCGCTAGTCGATGAGTTAACTTGTTGCTGCAGTATTCCTAGAATGTGTAACACCCCAGTTTTGATCCTGTGGTATTTTGATTGTATATGATGTAAATATTGTATGGAATCATGGCAAGGAGCTCAAGGCCAAGGCCCTACCATTGGTTGATGTTTTATGTATAGGTGATCAAGGTTGATGCTTATGGTTTATGGTGCTAAGTCAAGCACCGTATATATATTTGTGAATATCATGTAAAATGCAAACTAATAAAAATACCACAACCAGCTATGTGCCGCAATGTTAAAGAGATGGGGGCATGATTTCAGAAGGAATAGGGAGGGGGAATTATTTAGACCTTGAGACATTGGGGAAAAGACATGTGTCAAAAGAAAGCATCCAAAAATGTATGCCCTTCCCTCACGATTTAGGGGAGCTAAGGGGACATTATTTTATCATGATCCTTCTTTCATGGGGGGTTGTTGTTCATTCATGGGGGATTCACCCGTGTGTTGGGTCATTCTTCCTGATTGGATAGATGCATAGAGAGAGAGCAGGTGTTGCTACACGTTTCTGCAAGTGTTTTCCTTTTCCGAGATGATTTTTGCGGTGTTGCAGTGTTATCTGGAACTGCAGAGTGTTATGAGACCATGTTACTTTGTGTATCAGAGTGAATCCTATGTTGTTGTGTCTCCCTGTGGTTTGCTATGATGTGCACCCTCATTTTGGTTTGAACTATATACAACATTTAGGAGTGCAAGAGACATAAAATGTGCTTGATCAACCTAGTGGGAACCTCACAATAACATAAGAGTGGCTAGTGAATCTGCTCTGCACATCCTGAAGAGCACTGGAAGGGAAGGTGTACCTTGAGGGAATTTGGAGCAGAGAAGGGGACACTTCCTTGTGTTGGGTGTGTAGGAAACATGGATGCTAGGCCATATAGGTCTTGTGAAGGTGTCCTTAGCTCCGTGGATGAGCTCACTAGATTAGCAATTCTTCCTATCCACTGCCTTAGAATCCTGATAAACCCAACTTGAAGGATGGCTTAGCTAATAGCATGATAACCCATCTATTGGTTTGGTTGTGTCTTGTTTTGTTTTTCCTTGTGTGTGTGTGAACCTTGACTGGACAGCCTGATAAACCCATCTGTTAGTTGGCTTGGCTGGTCCTGAATGTGAATGTTGGCTTGACTGACTGCTATCTGATAAACCCAGTAGTCAGATGGCTTGGATGTGTGGCCTGATAAACCCATATGTTAGTTGGTTTGTTTAATTGCAACTTGATAAACCAAACTGTGTTGGCCTAGCTGAGTTTTGTTGTAACCTTGGATTTGTGTGAGCCTGCTAATGCTCCTTATTCCTTGGGGAAATCATGCCCAAATTGAGGGTGGGAAGTGTTGCTGAGAGATTGATCAGTGCACTGGCCTATGGTTGGGTGGAACGTTGCAGCGACATAGCTGGTTGTGGAACAAGCTTCTTCATAAGATAAGTATCTTTGTGTTAATATCTACATTTGTATTTGATTAATGAAATATGATGAACATGCTTAATGGGTTGAATTGATGAATTGCTTCAGTTGTATAATTGCAATTGTATGCATCTATGTATGTTTACTTTCAATGCATTTACAAGTCTTGTTATGGGGCTTAGTTTTCCAGATTGGTGATGACCGAAATTATCAAATCTACCCAAGACATCTACTAACAAGATAAGTTTCTTAGCAGAAATCCCCTTCTTCAACTCTTCTTTCTGCAACTTGCGAGATGTGGGATGCGGAAACGTCCTTCTGTAAATATCTATTTCCACAGTTTTCCTTTTGCAACTTTCCTTTCTAGATGTGGGATGCAATGCAAGATGCAGAATGCAGCATCGAAGATATATACTTATGCATAGTGGTCTATTCCACATGCAAGGTGGAAATTTCCATATTTCCTGATTCCGCAATCTCAAGCTTTCTACACCGTTGATTCTCGCGGGTTGATTCTCAAACATTGACTCTTGTGGGTTGATTTCAACCATTGATCTATTCCCAGATGCAGAACAAATCATGAGCATCATTTTGCGTCATGATTTTTCCCCTCCATTCGATCTCCTCTGAGATCTTTCTTTGTAGATCATCGAATTGATCAATGGTGGATGAGAGGGGACATGAATGGGTGGTATCAGAACATGAATGCTGAGGAGTGTTTCATGACCATGCCCTATGTTTCAAAGAATGACAAAGGTTCCGTAAGAAATTTTTAATTCTGCATGATAATCGAGGTATGGGTACGTGATAGAATGTTGAGGATTTATCATGATTAATGCAAAATTTTGAGCATGATTGATAAGCTTCTTTGTTTGTTTGTAAGATATCATAGAAACCATTGATGTGGGTTGTCACTCTGGTATGCCATATAATTGATTCTAGATCTTGAAAATCTCCTTCTGAGGTTGTGGCTGATATCTACCGTGTCAATCCCATAGGTAAGGTTTCCTAAATAGGGCATCGACTACAGAAAGAGGTGCCACGTCACATAGTACTTCATATCCAAATGACTTAACGAAGTAGGCGAGTCTGAATTGGTGTGTGATCCTTAGTTCCTGCCCATCCTTCATCCAACTGATATTGTAAGGATGAGGATGTGGAGTGGTGAGAAGACCTAATTTCTTCACAAGATATTAAGAAACAAATTTCTTCTAGCTACCATTATCCACAATAAGATGTAATGGAATTTTCTGTACCCATATCTGTGTAGGGAATATGAACTCTCATTCCTCCTCATCGATGATAGTCGAGGAAGTTAGAGTGGTTGAGGTCAAATCCAAGAGGGTTGATGCATCTGGATCAGATTCTAGCAAGGTTCTATCGGACTAGTTGGATGTCGACAATTTTTCCAAAAATGTCTTCCAAGATTTTCATTCTGACGTATCATGCCATGCTGAACTGTGATAATCAAACCATTTTCGAGTAGGATCTTGTTTGTTGTGATCCCTCTTATCTTTCTAAAAGTTATTATTTTGATGATTGAGCTTTGGTAGAGTCGGTTGAGAAGGGTTCTTGAACTTGTTGGAGTGAGATGGTGACTTCTTGTTGGATGTTCAACTTGTTGGTTTGTCTGCGAAACGTGTTTTCCTTTCTATTTAGCTTCAATCCTGTTGGAGTAATGAAATGAATTTGCAAGTGTACTAACAATCAGAACCTCCATATCTTTCTAAATTTACAGGGATAAGCCATCGACGTACTTCAAAAAAATGATTTCTCTTCTTCTTGGACGCTAAGTCTAGCCATGAGTCGATAGAACCTGTCGGTGTAACTATGTATGGGTTGGTCTTTCCATTTCCTTAGCTATTGCCACTTCTTATACTACTGTTCAAGGTAATTGGGTGGGTATAATTCCTTTCAGACATATTCAAATTTTTTTACCCATGTGTCTATGGGGTCCTCTTTTTTTCCCATCTTTGTCAATAGATTCTCCCACTGACAATGTACATAGGTGGAAATTTTTAAGGATGCAATGGTGATATTTTCTGCTTTGGAGACGTGTGTTACAACTAATTTTAACACACATGATTGATCACACTTTTATGGCCTTCCATGTCCCTCTGCAGACTCTTTGGACCCCATGGCCTATTTTTGTACCTTTGATGTTCCCAAGATCATCCTGTTATCTCCCAAAATAAATTGATTTTGATAGTCTGAAGAATTTAACTCATGCAATGAAGGTTATGAATATCACTGAGAGTTTGAAATCCTTTGTTTTTTGATTTGGGTAAATATTTCACAAGTTGTAGCTTTCAGTGGCTTGTGCAAGGATCAAAACATCTCATTAGCCACCGAAAGATGGAAGGTAAATAACAAGTGGAAAACCCCTTCGGTGGTTAGGCATATTGCTAAACTTTTTTACTGCCATTGGAACATTTTTAAATAGTGATCGGAGGTGTAGCACTCTATTATGCTGACGTTTCAGAGTTTTAGTCCACTGCGGCGCCACCACTGCGCATAATCTAGTGGTTTAACGTTCCGATGGTTAGTGGTTTGGATTTTCGATCGCTGACGTTTCAGAGTTTTAGTTCACTAGGGCACCGCCACTGCGGAGAATCTAGTGATTGAAAGTTTTGATGGTTGGTGGTTTAAAGTGCCGATGGTTAGTGGCTTAATGTTTCGATTGCTGATCATTAGTGGTCTGAGGTTCCGATCGCCGACGAAGAGTCTAGTTGTTTGAGGTTTCGATTGCGAGATTAGTGGTTTGAGATGCCGACACTGCGGTAGCATAGAGAACTAAAGCTATGATTTAGAATTCTATTGACCTCCGACAGTGATAAAATTAGTTTGTTTCACCTCTGAAATAGTGGCAGCGTTCCAGTATAAGGCATCAATGGGATAGAAGATAGAGCTTCCGATCTTCGATGAAGAAACCGTCACGACGTTAGTCATTCGAGGCGCCGACACTGTGGAAACATTAAGGTCTAAGGAACCGATGGGATAGTGGCTAGAGCTTTTGATTTGTGATCGCAAAGCTAGTGGTTTTAAGCTCCGAAACAGCGATGGCATAGAGAACTAAAGCGCTGATACATTCAAGCTTGGAGCGCTGATGGGATAGAGAAAAGAGCTTTCGATCATCGATGTTGAGAATATTAGTCGTTGGAACCTCTGACACTGTGGCAACATTCAAATTTGAGGTTTGGATGCATTAGTGAGTACAGATTCTGATCACTGACACGTTCAGTCTTGGGGTTCCGATCGCCGATGCTCAGAAGATTAGTCATTTGAGGCAACGACACTACGACAACATTAAGTATTGGGGTGCCGAAGGTTAGAGGTCAGAGCTTCTGATCAATGACCGCGGAAACAAGGTAGAAAATTCTGGTGGATTAAACAAGAAAGGTCACTTCAGTTAAACACAGAGATACTAGCTGTTGGCTGCATTATAACACTAAACCAGCAGTGGTGATTATCGGAGACTACTGCAGTTATTTAGTATTCGTTCAGTGAACTAGATCTTCATAATAGATAGACAAATAGTTAGCTAGGGTTTTAAGCCCTAATCTGAGAAAACTATCACTTTCAAGTATTTTTTGTGTAAACATATCAGATTTGCAGGATTTGTCATTTTTGTAGAAGGCTATAAAGCCCATGATTGATTTTATAATAAAGGTTTGATTTTGGGGATTTGTAAGCCTATTCTATTGTCAAGCATCTCATCTTGTTTATTCTACTTATAAGCTCTTTTGTTATGAGTTTTTCAGCCATAATCTTTATCTTTACTGTGCTTATGCCTGAATGTGCATTTAGGTGATTTTCAAGTTGATTAATAGCTAATAGCTGTCATCCTAGTGGTGAGTTAATGTGATTTGATTTATAAGTACCATCCTTGTCAGGATTTAGCCATTTATATGCACTATTTTGTATGTAAGTCTACCAACTTGATGAGTTCTCCATCCCTGCACCTTATTGTCAAACTACTGAACAAGTTGTGACTAAAAGCCTTGTAATTGAGTGAGCTTCATGCATGTCTTGAGAGTGGGAGGTTATATAGGTCACTTGACTTGATCCATATCAGAAAACCCTAAAAAACATTTTAATTTACCAGGAATCCTCGAGCTACAACCTTGAGGAGTTTCCTGGAGTGATAACAAACTGGCGTCATTACCGGGGAGAGGAGACTGAAATTCAACTTCCCTGGGAGACGACATAGATCAATGCTTTGATGATAGACAAATATTGGACATTATTATGGTTCTAATCATCTATATCGTGACACCACTGATATAAGGTGGCTTCAAGAATACCAAGTACTAGAGCAAACCCTAAAGGGACGCCAACAAATTTTAGGGTTGAGGAATCTTTAAGCACTACTGCTTGTGAAGATCTCATCCCTAGTGACTCCATTGAAGAACCGTGGCTCTGCAAAGGGCTCATACTAGAGAAAATCAAGAGAGGCCACCAGCAACACTTAAACCTAACCCTGCTGCTAGGGTAGATTTACAAAGACTTCTATTTTCCTGATCCATTCAAATTTAATAAATCTCCACTGGGGAGGACCCAGTTGATAAAAGATGAAGAGGCTGAATTCAAGATCTAGGTACCAATTCAGTAGTTTACTTTATGAAATGCTGTTATTTTTTATCAGATCCTTTATACTTTTCCCTTCACATGTTAAAAGAACTATCTTATGTTTTATATATTCTGAATATTATCAGCCATCTTTTATAAATCCATCTATAGAAGAATATTTGCAGCCGGCTTATATTGTAGAAGGTGAATCAGTCTGTGTGCCACAAATTATCTATAAAAATGACCACTGTACCCAAATTCCTTCTAAATCGGATCAGCCATGTAACCTTGAAGAAACCAAAACTGATTCAAAACCTATGCAGAGATCAACACTCATTTCCATAACCGTTGAAACTTGTCAGCAGATTGTTATCCCTCATGATCAACCCACAACCTTTCAAATCAAAAGCAGGATGAAGATGTTTAAGCCATTAAAACTACCCTCTTGGCTTCATTCTTATCCTCTTGGTTGTTATGAATATCTCCCTTGGTTTTCCAGAGAGAATCAAGCTTGAGCGGAAAGACATTTGGAATATTTTGAAGATTTTATGGAACGTTTTCAGATTGTTCATGAGGATGTAATCATGAGATTTTTCTCTAAATCATTGATTAGAGATGCTGCGATATGGTTCAAGAGTTTAAAAGCTTACTCTATTGGCTCTTGGATAGAATTCACTGATGCATTTTTGAAGCATTGGGGTGAGAACAAATCTCTTGATTTGTATCTCGCTGATTTCTATGCTCTGAAGAGAGAGGAAGATGAAACTTTGCCTATCATCAATCGAAGATTCTACAACACTTATCATGCTATGCCTTTGGATATCCGACCCATAGAGACAACTACCATTATATATTATGTGATGGGACTGCATTCAAAACTTGCCCTTCTTCTGCTAGAAAGGAAATATTCATCTTTAAGCATTCGGTTTGAAGATGCTTTAGAGCTGGAGGAAAACATTTGTGCTTCAAGGAGAATCCCAGAGCAGTTTGATTTTGGAAACCATCATTTACCTGAGCCAGATAAACATCAGTATGAGCCAAATTTTGAACAGGAAGATTATGAGTCTGAAGCAAATTTGGAACAACAACAAGCATGTGAGTTCCTGTTTGATTTAGAATCAGATTCTTTAATGTTTGCAAAGTACTTCCAAGATAGGTATGAATCTGGATTTTATGATCAATTTGCAAACCAAGATGAGCCTATGATAACTGATGATTGTATAGGCAATTATATGTTTTCAACTGATCTTTATTCATATGATGTAAACCCTGTTTTATCATCCTATTGTGAGAACTATTCTCAAAACAGAATTTTAATGATTGATGATCAAGATCTGATCATAAGAGAACAAGAAGTTTCAGATCAGCTGTTGAGCTTTCATTTTGATCCGACAAAGGTTGAGCAGTCCACATTCAACATTGACATCAGTAAAGGAAAATATCAGCAGCATAAAAAGGCATTTCTTGTTGGATTTTATGACCCTGTTGCTGACTATCACGAACTTATGAGTAGCATAGATATCAAAATATTTTTGTCAGATGATAGCTAGTTCTGTCACCCTTCAAAACTACATTTCTGCATGCTAGGGTTTCATTTATTTTTTGGGTCAAGATCAGGGATAAGTTCAATAGATCAAGTTCTGACCTGGCTTCATTGGAAGCATGATGTCACATGATAAGAAGGATCTGCTGATTAGAATTAGGAGTAGGAGTAGGTAGGAAAATAAGCTCTTAATATGAGCAACTAGGTCATTTTCAGTTGTTTTCATGAATAAGCAAAGCAGGCTATAGGCAGGGCGTAGTGGATCAGTTATAGAAGGCAAATGACTCCATGCCCAATGGAACACTAGAAGAGAGCTTTAATTATTCTTTTTTAGGAAAGGCATTTTGGTCTGGCATTTTTGGGACCTCACAGGGAGGTTCCCATCCCCAAGTAGGAGCCAGATGTTATCTCCCAAAATAAATTTATTTTGATAGTATCATAGAATTTAACTCATGCGATGAAGGATATGAATATCACTGACAGTTTGAAATCCTTTGTTTTTTTATTTTGGTAAAAATTTCACAAGTTGTAGCTTTTGGTGGCTTGGGTGAGGATCAAAACATCTCATTATCCACTAAAAGATGGAAGGTAAATAACAGGTGGAAAACCCCTTCGGCGATTAGGCATATTGCTAAACTTTTTTACTGCCATTGAAACATTTTTAAATAGTGATCAGAGGTGTAGTCCTCTATTACGCTGACGTTTTGGAGTTTTAGTCCACTGCGGCGCCTCCACTTTAGAGAATCTAGTGGTTTAACGTTCTAATGGTTAGTGGTTTGGAGTTCCGATCGCCGACATTTTAGAGTTTTACTTCACTATGGCATCACCACTGCGGAGAATCTAGTGATTGAAAGTTTCGATGGTTAGTGGTTTAAAGTGTCGATGGTTAGTGGCTTGATGTTCCAATTGCCAATCATTAGTGGTCTGAGGTTCCGATTGTCGACGAAGAGTCTAGTGGTTTGAGGTTCTGATCGTGACATTAGTGGTTTGAGATGCCGACATTGCAGCAGCATAGAGAACTAAAGCTACGATTCAGACTTCTACTGACCTCCAATAGTGATAAAATTAGTTCGTTTCACCTCTGAAATAGTGGCATCATTCCGGTCTAAGGCACCGATAGGATAGAAGATAGAGCTTCCGATTGCTGATGAAGAGATCGTCGCGACATTAGTCATTTGAGGCATCAACATTGTGGAAACATTAAGGTCTAAGGTGCTGATGGGATAGTGGCTAGAGCTAATTCCGATTTCCAATCACGAAGCTAGTGGTTTAAAGCTCCAAAATAACGGCGGCATAGAGAACTAAAGCATCGATACATTCAGGCTTGGAGCACCGATGGGCTAGAGAAAAGAGCTTCTGATCACCGATGCTGAGAATATTAGTTGTTGGAACTTCTAACATTGTGGTAGCATTCATCTTTGAGGTTCTGATGCATTAGTGAGTACAACTTTCGATCACCGACAAGCTAGCAGTTGAAAGCTCCGATACATTCAGTCTTGGGGTTCCGATCACCAATGCTCAGAAGATTAGTCATTTGAGGCGCTGACACTGCGATAGCATTAAGGCTTGGGGTACCGACGATTAGAGGCCAGAGATTTTGATCCACGATCACGGAGACAAGGTAGAAAATTCTAGCGAATTAAACAAGAAAGATCACTTCAGTTAAACACCGAGACACTGGCTGTTGGTGGCAATTTCACACTGAACCAACAGTGGTGATTATCAGCGACTACTATAGTTATTTAGTATTCGCTCAGTGAACTAGATCTTCATAATAGATAGACAAATAGTTAGCTAGGGTTGTAAGTCCTAATCTGAGAAAATTATCACTTTCAAGTATTTTTTGTGTAAACAGATCGGATTTTGAGGATCTGTCATTTTTGTAGAAGGCTATAAAGCCCATGATTGATTTTATAATAAAGGTTCGAATTCAGGGATTTGTAAGCCTATTCTATTGTCAAGCATATCATCTTGTTTATTCTAATTATAAGCTCTTTTGTTATGAGTTGTTCATCCATCATCTTTATCTTTACTGTGCTTATGCCTGAATGTGCATTTATGTGATTTTCAAGTTGATTAATAGATAATAGCTGTCATCCTATTGGTGAGTTAATGTGATTTGATTTATAAGTACCATGCTTGTCAGGATTTATCCATTTATATGCATCTATTTTGTATGTAAGTCTGCTAGCTTGATGATTTATCCATCCCTGCACCTTATTGTCAAACTACTGAACAAGTTGTGACTAAAAGCCTTGTAATTGAGTGAGCTTCATGCATGTCTTGAGAGTGGGAGGTTATATAGGTCACCTAAATTGATCCATATCAGAAAACCCTAAAAAACATTTTAAGTTACCAGGCATCCTCGAGCTACAACCTAGAGGAGTTTCCTTGAGTGATAACACATCCCTAAAAACACCTATTATTTGTTGTACGTGACTTTTAATCCCTTTCTCATGTATATACGGGGATATTAGCCTTAAACCTGCGTACATCGGGATGTGTACAAAAGGCCAAATATTTTTGGAGTTTTCCTTGATGTGGAACCGAGTCACTTGTCTCTTGCCCTTCCATATGCCTTGAGATTTCTCGGATTTGACCTTCCATTACCCCATTGAAGCACTATATAAGGAACCCTTTAGATACATTTAAGGGGAGGAATTGAAGAGTAAGAAAACTATAGTCCATTGTTTCCGTAGCTTGCTTATACTTAAGTTTACATCCCTTTGTCCCTTGGAGCACTTTGTGTTCTTCCCAAGATTTGATTTGCTAGTGAGATTACTATCGAGAGATGGAGGATTGAGGTGGTGGAGGCCCAGGTGGAGGACTCAGTTTCTCCGGTTCGCAGACGTGCCGACAGAGGTTGTCACTTATGTAATCTCCGATTTACTTAATAGACATATCTTTTCCTGTCCAATGATGTGCTTTTAAATGAATATTGAATCCATGGATGCATTTAATTGCTTATGTATCATTGATTATATATGCTAGAGTAGGCCTCGCACTATATTATATAGCATGCTTGCCTTGTTTTACTGTTGTTGAGAGTAAATTGCCAAACCAAGCAGGATTGGAGAAAGCTCAATGGGGATCTACTACAACCGTCTAGAATAAGGTATGTTTCGAGATCCTTTAGTGTTAGATGTTGTATTTCTCTTGCATATTGGGAAGGGATTGATTTCTACGGTTTTTCTGTCTGTTGTGGTACACCCCAAGGCATAGAAAGTTTTCTCCGTAACAGAATTGGCGACCATACTGGTGAGGTTCGTAGTTGTTTTTCTTTGGGGTTTTTTTGGAATTCAATGTGATTGATATTATTGACTTGCTCTCTGTTTCTCCCAATTTCTGTGTCACATTTTATAGTATGTTCATCCATTGGCACTCCCCTTTATTGGTTTTACCATTGGCCTACTTTTTACCACTGTCTTCTCTGTATATGTAGGTTTTTGGCTAAAAGTCACATACATACGCATATTTTTGGCCAAAAGTCATGTATACATGTAGGTTTTTGGCCAAACTCTGCGTATACATGCAACTTTTTGGCCAAAAGTCACATACATACAAAGCTGTTCTTTAAACAGTTGCGTACATCCTCGCTTTTGGTTCAGTTTGATGTTGTGGGAAGTTGCTAGGTGGGTTGTGAGTGTGGTTGGGTCTTCCTCGGTTTTGATGTTGTTTGTTGGATGCTTCTTTTGTGACCAGAGACCACTTTTTCATTTATATTTCTTTGAAAGTAGTTTTAGTCATTTATCTCATTTTTTGTTTTGCCATTAGTGCATTACTTTGTAGTCTCAATGTCTTACTGGGATTTTGTTTTATAGTTGCTGTAGAGACTAGGAGTTTTAAATGACTTTTATTTCATTTTTCATTCTTTTATATTGAAAAATACAAAATAGTTGCACTCTTAGTTGCATCTTAGATATTGTTTTGAGGAGGTAGTTGCATTGGATTGCTTGGACGAGAGTCGTATTTAGGATTTCATATAGGAAGGATTGCATTGGAATTTGGAAAAGAATGAGTATTTTTGCATCTCATGTAGTGGCATACCCCATTTTTCATTCTACAAGATCGCACTTGGCATTGCTTGTTAGGTATGCATATTTATTTCACTGTTGAGTCATAACTTCATTAGTTGCACAACCATTTCCCTTTGAGTAATCACAACCAAATAGAATCAATGCTTTAATAAAATGAATTACACTCTTTTCTTTTCTAGGGTGCATCAACAAGACTAGGTTTTAGGGTCTTGGAATAGTTCATTGTAAGATAATTCTCCAAGACCACTAAACAAAACAATTAGGTGTTTGTCCAAGTGAGAGAGTGAAACCCTTGGTATAATTAGTGTTTCTTAGGACACTCCTCTTACACGGGAGTTAAGCACGAGGTAGTGCATGCGATTTTGATTGGGATGACCCCTGGTCACTTTCTATGAGTACCAAAGATATTTCGAGGATCATATTCATATCTGGGGGATCTTTTGAGAGTTTCCTACCCAGTCAATCCTGCCTGTGACTATCTGCCTGAGCATTGGTTATATTGAGGTGAAATTAGTTTTCTTACCTAGGTATCACAGGGGGTACTTGCAGAGGTTATTCTGTGAGTGTCCTGGCCAGGTGGAGGTCAGAGAACATAGTCACTTTATGTGTTGAAGCTGAAGGCCACTATAACTGGTTACATACCTCTGCTTGTAGTGTATGGGAGTTTCGAGCCTCTCCTAGGTGAGACATACCTGTTGCATTTGGGAGCTCACATATCCTCCCTTTGGTTTTCTTGTATTTTGGTTGTAGATTCTCTTAGGAGTGTGCTCTTTGTGTGTTAGTTGGCCTTTGGAATCATGGTTACTTGAGTATATTTATGCTCTCTTGATTTTAGATCCTTTTATTTTTGTCATGCTTGATATCTTGTCACCCATCCTTGGTCCTAGTGCTGACCCTGGTGTTGGACTTGGGGGCACTCCCACCCCTTACCTTGTTTATGGATTTGAGAGTGGTCATATCACTCCCTTTGTCTGGCCTTAACACCAGTGTTCACCCTCATGGAGGTGGTAGTGGATGAGTGAACGTTGGGTCTTCACCTTACTTTCATTTTTATGTCCCATTGTCTACCACATTGTTTCCTTTGAATGTAGTTGTCATGATCAATCCTCCTTGTGGCTTACAGTTTGGACTCTCTATTGACTATTTTGGGTTGTTTTGGACTAATCTGGTTGTCATGTAGGGTCCATTTTTTGTACACTTTCTCCGAGGTTTCGACCCTTTCTTGCCTATTTCAGGTATTATGTCTAAAGTAGCATATAGGTTAGGATTTCACATCCGCTTGAACTTATGTATTGTCTTATGACCGTTCCATTTTAACCTTAGGTACAAACCCATTCCATGGTATCACAGAACCTTCATGCTGTTGTTAGAAGTGGTACTATGTGAATGGTAGAGATTTCCGATACGTGGGTGTCCTAGTTATCTCCCTTTTGCATTTGGTACCCATGTTGTGAGTCCTCTCTTAGGTCCGAGAGTCCCTTTTAGTCTTGCCATGTGTTTGAGCAAGAGCTTCATACTCCTCTTGAAATTTATACTGGCCATTCCCCCCAGACTCCCTTGTATATGTCAAGCTGTAATTGCATTATCATGAGTTTTTCTTCCCTTATTGAGCCTTATGCTGGCTCCCTTGACTTTGATTATCAGCCATATAGCTTGATCTTGTCTCATGTCCAGCCAAGCAGAGCCTTTTTTATATATCTTTTGCAGCTTGATTCCTTATTTTTTTATCGAGAGGGGACTTTCCCCCGAGTGTCGTTATCCTGTACATGTTTCCTTGAATTGAGCATAGGTATGTTCCGCTACTTTGAACTAGTTTTTTTGCCCCTTGACACTCGTCTCCTCCTAGACTTGTAACTATAAAGTACTTTTATTCTTTTTCAAGATTTCCAAAATATTTGAAAAAGTCCAAAAAAATAAAAAAAACCAAAAATTCGGAGAGGAAAAGATGTTATCTTTGGTAGTAGTTGAGTCATGTCACCTTCGAATAGAGCACTGTATATCACATCCATTGGTTGGGTTAGAAGTTTGACTTTAGGAGTTGTACTCTTTTTTTCTGAGTTTACCTCCACCGATTGGTTAATCTTCCAATCTCTATGGATCCTCTGTTGATGCCTCATGTGTTGTAGAGATGTCCCAGTTTGTATATCAAGTCTATGATGCCCTCATTTAGTCACCATTCACCTTTATGCTCTTGTTCGAAGGAATTTGAAACATGAGTCAGCCATTCCTTAGTTGTCTTGACTTCGCATGTCGGCCATTCTTGATACTATTACTAGTTCGTGTACATCTTGTTCGGGTCCTTCCACATTATACAACATTGATAAGTACCTCATGTTGGTTGATGGGGGATGCTTTAATGCCCTTCTTCCAGCATATTCCATCCCATCGACTTCAGATAATTTATTCTGGGATAGGATTCTAGAGTCATTTGGGTTCCTTGAGACATGCAGTCATCAGTGGTAGATTCTCTTGCCATCGACAGTGTTGGGAAAACATCAATGTCCCCTGATCGATGGATTCTTCCAAGTGTTCAACCTCAAAACATTTATTCTCACTTGTTAGATTGCACTCTAGTACCTTGATTCCCATTTCCATTATCGGTCGGTGATCTCGCATCTGTTAATGGTATACATCAATGACTGGTAATCAGAGGATGGACTACTATGTTCGACCTCGACACCTCTATTCACATAGTAGGACATGTACTCGTAGTGGTTTGTGTAGAAAAATTTCCAGATTGGTGGCATTTCATATATGCTACCTCCTTGATCGTGCCAGTGTTGATGAGATTTCAGCTCTCGTGACTTGATTCTAGTGTATGTCATATATCTTCAGCTTTTATGGATATCTTGATCCATTGTATATCTTCAAATTTCATGGAGATATTTATCCTTTGTATATATTCATCATGGAGATTCTGATCTATTATATATTGTACGTGGCGATGACCACACATGTCACATTTTGTATAGCATGCCTATTCATGGCCATTGTACTCTTATGTATCCGGGACTGCTATATGTATTTGCAATCACATGCAAACATTGATTATTGTACTATATTGTTGGATGGCTAGTTCTTTCACCTGGTTCTTCATCACTCCACTTCTGGGATGGATTTATAATGTATTTCGACCATCATGTTACCCCTCTGGCCTCATACATTAGGGGGCATCTGTTACAACTGATTTTACCACACATGATTGATCACACTTTTATGGCCTTCCTTGTCCCTCTACAGACTCTTTGGACCCCATGGACTGTTTTTGTAACTTTGATGTTTCCAATATCATCCCTAGAAACACCTATTATTTATTTTATGTGACTTTTAATCCCTTTCTCGCATATATATGTGGATATTACTCTTAAACCTGCATAGATTGGGATGTGTGCAAAAGGACAAATATTTTTGGAGTTTTCCTTGATGTGGATCTGAGTCACTTGTCTCTTGGCCTTCCATATGGCTCAATATCGCTCATATTTGACCTTCCATTACCCCATTGAATAACTATATAAGGAACCTTTTGGATACATTGAATGGGAGGAATTGAAGAGCAAGAAAACTATATTCCATTGTTGCCGTAACTTACTTATTCTTGAGTCTACATCGCTTTGTCCCTTGGAGCACTCTGTGTTATTCCCAAGATTTCCTTTTCTTGTGAGCTTGCTATCAAGAAATGGAGGATTGAGGTGGTGGAGGCCCAAGTGGAGGACTCAGTTTCTCCGGTTCGCAGACGTGTCGACAGAGGTTGTCACTTATGTAATCTCTAATTTACTTAATAGAAATATATTTTCCTGTCCAATGATGTGCTTTTAAATGAATATTAAATCCATGGATGCATTTAATTGCTTATGTATCATTGATTATATATGCTAGAGTAGGCCTAACACTATATTATATAGCATGCTTGCCTCATTTTACTGTTGTTGAGAGTAAATTTCCAAAGCAAGTGGGATTGGAAAATGATCAACGGGGGTCTACTACAATTGTTCGAAATAAGGTATGGTTCAATAAGCTTTAGTGTTAGATGTCGTATTTCTCTTGCATATTGGGAAGGGATTGATTTTTGTTGTTTCTCTATCTGTTGTGGTACACCGCAAGCCATAGGAAGTTTTCTCCGTAACAGGTTGATTCATTGCGTTGTAAGATTCTAGTTATTGTACCTCATTATTGACGGATTCAACGTCAATCTTGCATTCAAGGTTCAGTATGTCCAGATTCATTTTCACTTTAAATGGGATGATTTTATCGGAGTGAGGTCACGTTGAGGATTCCCCAGAGTTCGAAGTGACTCTCATGAGAATCTTGCTGAACTGGGAGAACATTTCGGTTCGCTGGTGATATAGTGCTTTTTCTATGAGTTGTTATGTCTCCTCAGTTGCATGTCCATTGTCTTATTTTTTGGCCATCTTTTCTAAACTCGAAGGTTCAAGGAATTGTCTGCTTGTGTTGTTGATTTTGCAAGCACGTTTGAACATGAATAAGTTAAATAGCTTCAATTGAAGTGCTTATGTAGCTTAATATCTTAAAATGATCTTGCTCTGATACAAATTATCAAGGCTATGCCCTGGTACACACTAGGGACAACGGTCGACTGAATGAGTCAAGTATTTTTATGACAGAAGCATGTAAGAAGAACCAGCAATGTCACGTCCCCGGTTTTGACCTCGTTTGTATGATGTATATATTGTAATTAATCGTGGTGAGGAGCTCAAGGCAAAATCCCCACCATCGATTTGGTTGTGTGTGTGTTTCGGCAATGGGGATAGTTGCCGATGGTTTATCGTGCCATTTGGCACATTATAATTCGACATCATGTAAATATGCACATCAAATAAAATAAACCACAACCAACTACGACAGTGCAACGTTGAATGAAAAGGGCATGGTTCCAAAGGATAAGGGGTGGGGATGTCAAACCTTAGTCTATGGGGGAAAAACCCATGTTTTGCCACCTTTGTTTGTTTGCCACCTTTTCTTGTCTCATCCAATCTTGTTAACCTCTTTAATGCTTCAGCTGGTGGTTGAGGAGTGATGGCTGAGTGGTTGAGGGCATTTATTGCCTTTGGGAGTGGGGTGGCAGGACTATCAGTCCCTTACCCATACCCACACACCACCCATGACTCCATTCTCACCCTGTCGGTTCGTCCTCCTCACGCTGAGGGGTGGTCTATTCATCTCACACACACACTCTTCACTACGGGTGCTCTCCATTCCTCCATTGTTTTTGGGTCTGGTACATGTTCACGTGGAGGGTTCTCTTCATGAATAGGCGAGAGACCTTCGTGGCTACACTCGCGCGGGCAGGGATTTGGTCTGTCTATTCCTCATACGCACGCAGAGGGAAGCCAGTTCACTCTCAGCAGTTGTCTGTCCACCCGCGTGCATAACCGGAGCTATCTCTCCTCCTGCACAGGTGGGGAGCATGTAGCTTCTTCCCCAGTGGGGAAACTGGGTAAGTCTTCTCGTTGTCTTAATTGTCCAAGGTGGACTTTTGTTTTCCTCCATCATGGTGATTTTGGTTGCTGTTACGTTTGGGGCAGTTGGAAGTCGCTTGGAAGTTGTTTTCCACATTAGACTGTAATTACTGAGTGGTTACATGCATGTAATTGTTGGTCTGTGGACTGTACTGGGAGTTTGGTTTCCTCCCTGTTTTGGGACTATGCATAGTTGCTATCGTTTCCATTGTGTGTGGGCTATTGAATCGCCCTCGTTTTGGGTTGTTGTTGAGTATTTTTGGCCACGTTAGGGCCAAGAAAAACTCTGTGTTGTCTGGTGGAACTGAGCTATGCTCATCTTCTGTTGGGATTATCCCTGGTTGTTTTTCTTTCTTCATAGGGGTGTGAAGGGTTTGATTACTGTGGGTATGCAGTGGTTGGTCTTCGGACTGTGCTAGCTTGACCGCTTGTTGAAGGCCTGTTAAACCCAGCAGTGTTTGGTTTGGCTGTTTTGTGTCCCCTTAGCTATGAGTAAGCCTGCAATTGACCCTTACTCCTTGAGGAATCATTCCCAGCTTGCGGGTGGAAGCGTTGCTGAGAGATTGATGAGCACGTTGGCCTATGGTTGGGTGGAACGTTGCAGCGACGTAGCTGGTTGCGGGGCAAGTTCTTCATCAAAAGATAAGTGCTGCTGTACTTTATCTCTGCAATTATATTGATGTTAAATGAATAATAATGAACAAGTGGGATGCTAGAATTGTAGGAATGTATGTGTGTTTGCTTCCACTGAATGCTTTGATGAAATATACACCTGTGTATGCTTGTATGCTTAGCATTCCTGTTATGCATTGTGTTTAAGCTTTGTAATTTCAGCATTGATTTATCCCTGTTTATGTTCATGAGGTTGTATGCCCAGCTGTATGTGGTGTTCGTCGCGTCCACCTCGCCGGTCTGAGGGATGGGGACGTGACAAGCAAAGTAGAAAATACACTAGGTCGACAAGAAGTATGCGCACAGACAATATGAAATAATTCAAACCAATTTATTAGTTCTTCTCCATAAAATATGGAGGAATCATAATTGATCTATATTACATTAGTGTACATGCTTATATAGGATGCTAATATGCTTGAGTGACTTCCCTTTACGTTCAGTTACAAAAGAATTTATAACGGTTCAGAAGTTCAACTGTCATAGACGAATGGAAGATATAGACAATCTGTCGATGTTAGACAATCATCGATATTGAAAAGGCATGTTGGTATGTTTTAAGTTGAGGTGGACCTGTAGAGGTGAACCTGTCGATGCGAACATGTTGAGATGGACTTGTCGAGGTGAACCCATTGAAGAAGTCATAGTAGTCGAAGCAGCCGGAGTGATAGGCTTTGTTGAAGCTTTACAACCTTCCAAATGATGGTTGAATCAGACATGAATGATTCATGATATGGATCTCCAACAAGATAACCAGCAAGACTCTCAATTCCATGGAGTTGTCTATACAGATACATTTGCACTAGTTGCAAATATGGACTCTATCAGGATGGTTTTGGCCATTGCTGCATCTAAGTGATGGGAGGTGCACCACATGGATGTGAGGAATGCTTTTATTCATGGTGAACTTTATGAGGAGATTTATATGAAGCAGCATTAAGGTTTCATTCATTATCCTTCACTTGTTTGGAGGTTTAAGTAGTCTCTCTATGGCCTCAAGCAATCCCTTAGGGATTGGTATGCTAACATGGACAACTTTCTTCTGTCACAAGGATTTGAAAGATGAAAATACGATCCTAATGTATATTTGCATCATTTAGATGACTCATTTCAGATCATAGTATTGTATGTGTTGGATATTTTGATAACTATAAGTTTAATTTCTTATATAGGTTCAATTAAGTATTAATTGCACAATGTGTTTTCAATGACTGCCTTGGATTCCTAAAACAATTTTCTTGGCTTGGAGATTGAGCAATATGATGCAGGTATTAAGGTCAGCCAGAAAAAGTATGTTGTAGACCTATTATTAAAGTTCAAAATGGATGAATGAAAGGAATCCAAGTGTCCCTTCCTTTTAGAAGTTAAAGTATGTGATTTTGGTTCATCCCCTTTGGTGGATAACTCGTTTTATAAGAAACTAGTTGGGATATTGTTGTATGTCAAACACTCTCAGCCTAATTTGGATTATAAATTAGGTTTTGTATCAAGGTATATGCAAGAGAATCATGATATCCTTTGGAAGGTTGATAAAAATATATTGCATTATGTGCAAGGAACCAAACACTTCGGGATACACTATGCTGCTAGTTCTCGACTTGAACTAATTAGATTTATCGTTTCTGAGTGGGATGGAGATTCCGTTTATAGAAAGTACACTTCATGTTATGTATTCATGATTGCACATGGTTCCATATGATGGTCAAGTAAGAAACAACACACTATATCCGTTTCATTAACTAAGGTCGAGTGTAGAGGAGTAGTGAATGCAACTACACAAAGGGTGTGGTTGCAAGGCATTCTTGTAGAAGTTCATTTTGCATTTGATTCACCCACTATCATTTGGTGTGACAATCAAAGTGAAATCAAGATATCCATATATCCAGTGCAAATACATAGGACCAAGCACATTGAGATACACATGCACTACTTTCGGAGCTTGGTGCATGAGTAGGTGATATCATTGGAGTAATTCCCATCTACAGAGAAAACTGCTAACATATTCACCAAGAGATTCACATAGAAGACCTTAACCTATCTGAGGTCACTCCTTGGAGTGGGTGTCATATGGTGATGACTGATATTCACTTTCATATTTTTCTCCATTTCCATTTTAGAGGGGAGGTTTTTTTCCCATGTGGTTTTCCTTCTTACCTTGGTTATATGGACAAAACAATTTTTGTAAGAGGTGATTTGAGCCTTAGTTTCCAAGGCCTCAAATTTTTATATGGTTACATTAATTAATTATTAAGGGGGGTGTTATGAAATCATACCACCTAGTAGCATGGTAGCATACCACCTTAGACACAACTTCATTTTTTTTTCACTTATGTTGTATGGTCCAAACCTTGGTTATGTTGGTCTACTAAGGTATTTGCAGTTTTGGACTAATAAATGCACCCATGTTCCCACATTTTATCATTCATGATCTCATCCAACCTAATTAATTATATTTTTGTCCTTGGGATTCCCCCAATCCTTAAAACATCGAACTAGTTTTACCAGAGGTGCTCATGCATTGTATTTGAGTGTTTTTATCTATTTTGGACCATTAAATACTGCCTAGAGCCACTCCCACTCACCCATGCACTCCAATAAGCGTATCCTACCCTTATTTACGTCATAGAATGATTCATTCACGTTCACATGGCCATTCATGACTGTTTGAGGTGGTTTGGTATCTCATTGGTCAACCTAGGGGATGTTTGAGGTCCAATCTAAGGCTGCCACATGTATGCCACCAATTTACCTCCAAAGGCTAATGGTTTTATCGTATTTTATTATATTCATGTTCTAGACATATTTACATGTTGGACAGTAATAAGAAACTTAGTTATTGGCACCATCTCTATGTGTTAATATTTCTCTTTTTCATTTTTTTCTGTATAACTAGTGAAATTCTTGAGTTGTGAGGAATCTCTTAGATCCTAGATATTGTTGTGAATCAAATTTTCACACTGACAAAGAATCTCATTAGGTACCTTTTGATATAACTTTCTGGTGATTAACTAGAATTCCAGAGCTCATAAAACTAATTGTTTCTTCTGTGCAAGAGTAAATTCAACAGGTGCATAGCCCATACCCAAAAATTGTATGATGTCTTTGTAGTGATAACCAACCATTGTTATTTCCAATATTTATGCATCAGGGAGACTATCATCGAGGTTACCATGTTTTTTTCCACTTTCAATCCTCAGCATATGGTCTGGTCCTGAATTCAGTCAACTCAATTTAATAATGGCTTTAAAAATAAATTCCTAGAAAAGAAGAAGCCACCAACAAATATTCCCCCCAAACATTGGCTTGTTGACTAGGTATTTCAATACTAAGTGATCTGTGTACATTTTGAAATGTCCACCCAACAATTAATGTCTGAATTTCATCAGATCGTATAACATAGCTAGTCCTTCTCTTTCCTTCGTGGTATAGTTCTTCTCTGTTGTTGATAATTTCAGCTAGCGAGGGAATTAGGATGATCAATAGACCCTTCACTAGGCTATGCTAGTACCACATCGAGCGTTAAAGATGATGCATCAACATGTACATGAAATTCCTTTTTCCAGTTTGAAAATACAAGTATAGGAGATGTAACCTTCTTTTTCTTTAAAGTGTCTAGACTCTCTTGGAAAAATTCCATCCACTGTAACTTAACATCCTTCTTCAATAACTTCTCCATTGGAGCAGCCACCTCTGCATATCCTTTGATAAATTTTTAATACTATCTTATATGTCCCAATGTTTCTCTCAATTTATTCACTATGGTAGGTGGTGGTAGTTCGATGATAATCACAATTTTCGCAGAGTCGACCAAGAGTCCACCATGACAAACTACGTGACACAAAAAAATTCCAAACGGGGCACAAAAAATACATTTCTATAAGTTCAGTGAAATTTGATATTGGTGACATCGTTCCATCATAATCCTTAAGCTCGAAATATGATCCCTAATGAGCCGAAATACTATCCTATCATCGAAGTAGACCTTAATAAATTTATAGATAAAATATTTGAAGGTAGCCATTATTATTTTGGAAAAAATAGCAGGAGCATTCTTGAGTCCAAAGGGCATTACCATGTATTGGAAACAACCCCACTCCGTCGCAAAGGTTGTATTTCATTGGAATTCATTTGAAATTCTAATCTAATGGTAGCTAGAGAACCCATTAGTAAATGAGTAAATTTCTTGACCACCGACACTCTCCAATACCTCATCTGTAATGGAGTCAGAAATCAGTCATGTAAGCAAGTATCATTCAAATTTATTAGATCGACACAAATCCTCAATTCACGAGTAGTATTTTTATCTTGCACTACTATCAGAATGATCCATTCTGATTCCCTTACAGGTTCTATGATACCTGCAACCAACATTCGGTCCAATTCTACCTTGATTTTTTCTTTATACTGCGGATTCAATCAATATGGTCATTGCTTGACCGATTTTGCGTTGGGATTTAAAGGTACCTTCATCTCTCCAATATCTCCACAAACCATTTCATATCATTTCATAGGGAACGGATCTTGAAACTAATGAAATATATCCATGATCTTCCTGACACTCTCATCATCCCAATAATCTCCAATATTGAAAAGTTTTGGTTTCTTCGAGGAGCCAATATTTACTTTCTCAAGTTTTAGTAGATTCATAAATTGGTTGCTAGAAATACAAAATCCTTCCATTGCACGCATACCTTCAGAATCATGTATGTTTATGCCGAGTGTATCATCATCATCGTTAAGTTCTCCCATCACATTATAGAACTCCCTCAAGTGCTGTATTTTTACACCGTGTTGATTGAAGTTTGTCATTGGGACAAAGATATCTTCAAATATATTTATCTTGATCTCTTGTAATGCGAAATAAATTGATTGTTGATCATCAAAAAAATTAAATGTGTGTATGAATATATCCCATTCAATAGTACCTCATCTTAGTTCAACTGATGTATACAAGTTTCTTGGTATCATGTCGAATGTGTGTATGAACTGATGAACCAATTCCCGCCGTAGACATGCCTCCCATGTTGCACGAAAATACTCTATATGTTCAATAGGATTAGTCAATCATGTATACTTTGGACTAGTATATCTAATCTTTAATTTGAATCTTATCTCCAACAATCTTTGGCATTGTGTCCATTTTGAGATAGATTCTTTATGTGCGACCCACCATGTGCGAGTGTATCTTTCAACACAAAGTCTAGGATGGAAAAGCGCTGATGTTCTATAAATTTTTCTTCAAACTCTGTTATAAAAGGCTTAGGTAAACATTCATAAGTAGGTATCTCACTTTCCTCAGTTCCTACTCATCACATGGACTGTGTAATCCTTGCGTACATTCTCATGGATACTTCAAGCATATGATTTTTCCAATTTTCCAATGCTTCACAAGAATATGATGTACATGGCCTAATAATTCTCCAACTATGTTTTCCTTCAGTTGTTGTATTTACATAATCATCCCTTGCATACATGATATTATAAATATGGTCAATATAGTCACCTTGTCCTTCACTATTTACTAGCTCAGCATATCTCTGACCTTCTAGTGGATCAATTGGTGCGACCAGCATTAGATTTGAATCTTCAAATATTAAGATTATTTTCTTAAAATTGATGATGATCTGATTATCGATCGCCTAATCAAGAAAAAAGAGTGTAGGATATAGGTTTGTTTTATCAACAATGTCAATTACTTCAAAATCAACATACGTTCTTAGGACATCTACCTTGACAGGAACTTGAATTAGTTGATCAATATATAAGACCTTGGACTGATTTTCTAATTTGAGATGATAAGGATACCACTCTGATAGTGGTTTTCCGATGCTTTCCCATGTTTGTCTTGTCAGGATGTTGAAACCATAACCTAGATCTAGTATAATATAGTCCATATCGTAATCTCCTATCTGAGCAGTCATTCTTAACTCGTGAACTATCTTTAATGTTTTTCCCACATGGTTTACTCTTATGTATGGTCGCACTTGTTCTTGAGTTTCTTCTATTAGAGTTGTCAATTTTGTGACAACATATTTATCTTGTATTAGCGATAAGAAAATTTAAAAAAACTCTTTAATCTTACTAACATTTCCTGTTGGTTTTTTTCAGAATAGCTGATAAAACCATTCATTCATATTCGGTATTGGTCTTCTTGGCAGTGTAGGAGCATACATTTTTTGTTGATTCTTGTCGACAAATTCTGGTCGCGTGTCTAAGTATACTTCCCTTTCTATTTGGACTTCAAACAATGGTTTATTTTGTGTTGTTGGTCACACATGTGGTTGGTCATGCTGTGGTATCTTAGCCTGCTCCAGTCGCAGTGTCTCCCCTTGTCATGACAAAAATATTTGGTTCCCTAGTATCAGTAGAAATTATATGGATATTCTGGTTGGGATTTACATTGGGATTCTGTAGAGGGTTTTATATTTCCCACATTTCTAGCCTACCACTTACCCATCAACTACATAAACTATTCAACGATATTATTAAAGGATTTGTGATATGAACATGTCTTTATAGGGTTTTCACAATCCCTGTTAAAATTTCCTGGTTGTCCACAATTATAACATATGATTTGGTCTCTTACATGACCAAATCCTCCTCCTTTTCCTCGACCTCAAAAATTTGCACCCCCCATTTGTTGAGAGTATTGTTGTTGTGGGTATTGATTATGTGGATACTATGGATGAGGATACTGAGCTTGAGTTAATTGAGGTTGAGTCCACTCATCTTGCATATGATCTTCATTTTTCATTAAATACATGTCTACCATTATCTCCTGTAAAAGATGGAATGGTTTTCAGTCCTTCTCATTGTTTCCTGCTGATTTACAAAATTTACAATATAACTAGTTGGTGCAATTACAATATTCTGTAATTAAAAATACTCTTCTGACTGATGGCCTCTACTCTACCATAATCTGCACCAAGAAATCCCTTGTGTATTTATCAGGTTCAACGCTCCTGCTTAGACATAGTTCATGAACGTTGGGAAATTTTCCTTATGCTGTCCTTCACTACTGCATCTGGTACACCAGATTTATTCTTGGTCTTTGTAAACTTGTTTAATGTCTTGGAGTTGAAGTGTAAGGTTAACTAGATGCGATTGAATTTGCATCATTCCTACACCAATTTCTCCTACAGGTGAGGATTCTAGCTTCATGGCCAAATCCATAGCTTCAATATGCGACACAATCCTTTGTTGCATCAAGGGAATCTGGATGTGTGGTAACAACACTGCAATGTAACACTCTTTGTGTTATATGTCTGAAATCTAGATGCTTAGTTTAGCCATTAATGCCTTAAATCTTTGGTCGAAGTCCCACACAGATTCTATAGATAATTTCTTAATCTCTTTAATCTTTGTAATATACTAAGATTCATATTTGGGCTTTCTGAATTCATCTATTAGTCCCGCTTGATTTTGGTCAAGCATTTTCTATGCGAATCTTGTTAGAACCATATAAAACTTCATATACCAGTCTAGCGCATGACCCCTCATTGTTTTGATCATATGTGCCTTATTTATTGCTTCATCATGGACTTGTCGTACGGTCCATATGGATTCACATAGAAACCAATGTTGCTCTAGGTCATCTAACCTGTTTCCATTGAATATCGATAGGTTAATATCATTCCCAAGCATTATATTGGTCGTTTGTTCTATTGAATAAAACATTTGTCTAGAAGGACTCCCTTGTCTACTATTCCCATAGTTAATATTACTTGTATTGGAAAACCTACTAGGAGATGAGTTTCTAGAAATTACATCAGGAGAAGTACATGGAGTGGTAGGTGTGTTGTATCTATATTTTGTATCTAGGGCTTCTTCTTCTTCTTATTCCCTTTCAGGGATAGGATGATATTCCTCTTCTTCATCACAAGAACCTCTGTCAAAGTGTGACGTCAACTCGCAGTCTTCTCCTTTGGTCGTAATGCAACTTCCTCTTCTTGTCAAAGTTCTTCTTCATTTTCCCAACTGAAATATCGTTCCACTTCTAAGATGTCCACCTTCTAATGCAATTCTGCTATCACCAAGGAACGTCTCAACGTACTTTTCTCCATTTTTCTCGCACTTATTTTGCAAAATAACCTAGGTATTTATATACAGTTCTTTACTCACCGGACTCTATTCTCAGGATTTCTTTTTCACATACAAGCATCTTTATCCAAGTTCTTAAATATGTCAAGTATCTTCCTCGTGGTCCTTGATTTTTTTTAATTTCTACCTCACTATATGATGCTATTGTTTCGACAACAAACTCAGTAATGGATCCCTCCAAGATAGTTTCTACCCTAAAATTTATAGCCCTAGATATAGACTTATTGGTCTTTCCAACCATTGAATTAGTTGAGGAATCCACTCTATCGGTTGGCCTCCTTGGAAACTATTTTCATTGGGTTTCTAGCTTCAACAACCATTCATACAAGAAAATAGGAAACTTGAAAAACAAATTTAATGGATATTCGTATAAAGGTATCTCTCTAACCACTTTGTCGGATTCAACCACAATCCTTCACTTTATTCCCATGCAAACTGTAATGCTTTAAAATACACCCACTCTTGAATTTATGACTTCGTATGATTCCAAAACATATCCATCACAAAATGATTCACGGTCTCACCATCAAAACCACTTGTGGGTGTTTCTCCCCACATCTCTGGTTTAGTCCCTAGTTTGTTCATCAACAAATTCCAGGATATCATCCTGACAAATCCGGGTTCAGTAGACAACACCTAAGACATAGATGCAGTCCCACTTGAGATATCTCTTGATGGGTAACTTATAGAACCATGCTTTTGTAGTTGTGTGGGGATTGGCACCTTTCTATTTCACTTGAATGAATCCAGTGGTTATATTACTTATTCCTATTGCATTCATTCAAGATACGACTTTATTTGTCCATCGACCAAGATCACAATAGTCAATATAGTTCCTTATTAGCGGTTCCAACTAACAACTGTGTGATAAATGAATATCAGAACTGATTCATAATAAAATACACATACATTCATTTGACATAAGAACATCATCAAATATAGACATAGACAACATTTAACGTGGAAACCTATCTGGGAAAAAAACAGAAAGGCGCTCTTCATTTGGCATAAGAAATATATGGCACCTTTCATCTAAGAAATGAGCATCTAGACTCTGTTCTAGATCTTCTTCTCCATTCTATACAATTTTTTCTCTCCTCTCATGCTATCTAGTCTCATGTCTCCAAATATTTATCTCATTCACTCTACTATTGATTTGCACACATCCTAGATCGAATCACTCTTCTCTACAACCGTACAACTCTTCGACTCTACAAACATACATAGACCAACTATGAAGTAAGAAACCAACCAACTGACTGGAAAGTAAACTACACACATCTTGGGTTCTTCCTTTTATAGACTCTTACGTTTCGTAATAAACCAACTTCATTCTATTAGCCGATAGGTTGTCATTCATATTCTCATACCTTCTGTTACAACTTTCAATAGTCACTATTAGACCCAATTACAAAAATGATTTATTTCCTAAGGAATGCATGAATCTAGACAATTTCTTACTCACGATATCCTGAGCTGTCCTTTTCAACAAATGTACGCCTTCTATCATGGTTCCTTCTGTCACAGCTGATATCTTTGCATCTTCCCTTCTCTCATGGACTTCTTACCTCGCAATTGCTTCAGCCGCATATTCACTTCTCTCACTACTTATTTTGTATTATCTCTTACTCTGTCGCAACTTCCTCTTTCATGTGACTGGACTCTTCATCTTTCTGAATAGAATTATAACTAAATTCTTCCTATCTTTTCATAGTGCCAACACTTCTCTCTACCTTAGGGGTGTGAAACCACTATTCTCATTATAGATCTCACTTTCTCCCATTCCACACCTCTTCGGGGGTCTCTCATCTTCTAAGTGTTCTTATTTCCCATACTATGTGTTCCTTTCTAGAATAGAGGATCCCTATGCACACTCTCATCATGCAATACCATTTATGGTATTATTATTTCCTCTTCAATCCACATTATCTTTCCATGTCAGTTGATTTTCTCTCTTATCTCTTCTGACAAAAGACAAAAAACTTTGTTAGAACGAGGGAGTTGCAATTCAGATCAAGAAGAAGAAGGCTATGATTTTGGCTCATACTTAGATGAAGGTTCTTGTGATGAAGAAGAGGATCACTACAACAAATTTGAATTTTATGGGCGGTTGTATTCTGCCTCCAAAAGTCACTTTTGGGGGTGGTTTTGCCTTTGGAGGCGATCTTTACAAAACCGCCACTAATAGCACATACACTAAAAGTTTTGACTTTTAGGGGTGGTTATGAACCGCCCATAAAAGTGAGTTTTGGGGGTTGTTCTAAGCCCCCCCCCCCAAAAGTGACTTTTGGAGGTGGTTCTAACCCCACCCCAAAAGTGACTTTTGTGGGAAGTTCTAAAACCCCCTCAAAAAATGACTTTTAGGGGTGGTTCTAACCCCCCCCCGCAAAACAAAGTCTGTTTTGGAATTTTGGGGGCGGTTCTCCCCCCCCCCCGCCCGCCTCCCAAAATTCAATTTTGGACTTTTGGGACTAGTTCTAACCTCCCTCGCCCCGCTTCCCCCAAAAAGTCATTTTTGTACTTTAGGGGTAGTTCCATCCCCCCCCACCCTTCCAAAAGTCAATTTTGGAATTTTGGGGG
>LPNX010372715.1:104285-190463 GCA_001517045.1 Pseudotsuga menziesii | reverse complement strand
ATTGAATTTTAAGGGTGATTATAAACCCCCCTCCTAAGTACCTATGGGGGTGGTTCAATACCCCCTTTAAAAATATTTGTTACAAAAATTTGGGGGAGGTTTTAAAACCCCCTCATAGGTACCTATGGAGGTGGTTCCAAATCCCCCCTAAAACTCTTTACAAACCTTTGGGGTGGTTATAAACCCCCCTCATAGGTTCCTACATAGGCAGTTTGAATCCCCCCCTAAAAATTTTTACAAACCTTTGGGGGAGGTCATAAACCTCCTTCATAGGTACCTACGGAGGTGGTTCAACCCCCCCCCCCCCCCTAAAAATATTTACAAACCTTTGGGGGAGGTTATTAGCCCCCCTCATATAAACTTATAGGGGGGGGGTTTTGAATCCCCCTCATTGTAATATACAAGGGAAGTTTTGAACCCCCCTCGTAGCCATAGTAAATCATAATAAAATATATTTTATTTTAAACATTAATATTGCAATATCATTAGCGCACTAAGGAATCAAACCTTCAACCTCCTGCTTGTAAAGCAGACGCCCTACCATTGAGCTAGAACCCTTTAAGATTTGGGGAAAGGGGCATTATTAACACCAATATTGCATCATTTGTAATTCTAAGAAAATACTAATAATCCCAACATTGTTTCTGACTCCAGAGACCTAAGAAATTAGTCTGAATGGATCTGACCTTGTAAGTTGGATGAGCTTGAAAGGTTTCATATGCGACATTGATTCAATAAAGAAAACAATAATACAAAAACATTTTGCATGACAAAGTTGGCAATCAAGTTCATACACATACTCATGAAGTGAGCATCAAACTAGAATTTCAAGTATTCATGGATAAGAACGAGCATATTTTCTAATGGTTGCTTGATGGATTCATGTAAGAGTATATTTCTGTTAAAATTTATGTCAGTAGATCAATGGGTTCTAAAATTATAACATATTTAGAGCCAACTCAATCCAGTATGCTGATATAAATAACATTCAACTACATCATGGAGAAATACAAGATTAAAAATTGCATAGCACGGATAAATATATAATCTTTTCTAAGATAATAAGTACGCACATCAAAGTTGGATGGATCATCTACAACATTAGTATACATAGAAACCCCGCTAAAAATGTATCCCCATATACCTAGCAAGAAATCAGTGCGCCATTCCCAGCATTTGAGAGCAATATGGATTTTCCTTCAGCAACACAAAAGGGAGGAAATGAGTGTGAAACATACAACTCCCCCATTTGATATGACAATAATTAATAAGTATATATGCTAGATGAGAAGAAGGCATTAAAGTTCTCTGCTCACCACTATCTTTGAGAAAGAAGGAGGTGCTTCACTTCACCAAGTAATAGAATCTAAAACCTGACAGCCCCTGGGAAGTAAGAGTTCTGTTAGCACCCTATAATTTTCCTATGGTTGTGGTAGGAAGTCACCAGGGTAACCATTTCAAACCAACTTTAGATTGCATTCTATCCAATATAGTTAGAGAGGGATCTCTCTTGTCCCAGAGGAAAGAAACACATATATAAGGCTTTGGACAACTCACAGAAGGCTAGATTTCTTATGGTAACCAGGTGTTGATAGTTTTGAAAGTGGTAGAACAGTCATACGGGAAAGATCATTGGGAGACGGAGTCAAAACCTAAATCAGACAAGGGTATTATAAAAAAAACGAGACAGGGAATTTCCTTTGTATCGTGAGGCACAATAAGTTCCACAAACAATCAAATATCTTGAAAGGGTGGAAAGGGGGAAAGGGGGAAAATCCCAACGAAACAAGAGGCACCTATCTATGGATGAATATATTGTACCACCTTTAGTAGAACAAACATCAAAGGATGGTATCTGCAGTGGAGCATAGAAGTTGAATTCCAAAGCATTTATCAGAAACACACAACAAATGAAACGTCTAATATGAGGAGCACTTAACTGAGAGTGAATTCCTCATATGAAACTAGATCACACTGGAAACAATACACATAAATGAATATAAATAAACAGGAAAAACAAACTGAATGTAAACACCATGATGAATCTCAGGAACGGAGGAGAATGTTTATCATTAACTCTTCCAAAAAAGTTACAGTGACAAAACAAGAGCATAACACTTCCCAAATGAAAATTGCAACCCTTTCCCCATCAATTGAGGTCCTATTTATAATGGCTTTGATCCTAGGACCAACCTCGAAATAGAGCCCAATTATGTTCCACAATTTGGGAATCAAATATCATCCCATCATTTGGATCCTAACCACTTTGTAAGATAGTGGACCTACCATGATTCTTTACCCCAAATCGGCCTTATAGCGTAGTACGCACGTTGGTCCAAAAATGAAAACACAGGATATGAGAGGCACACTCGCTTGATATGATGGTGACTCTCCTTAACGGTTTCATTTTCTCAGACATGACCCACATCACTGAATCTTTCTCATTTCTCCAACCGAGCTCCGCATCCGTACTGATCCTTTTCTCTCACGCACCTTGCATCATGCTAAAATGATTTTGGCCATATATTTCCTATACGCAAGAGATCAAATGTCATGTGTCTTGCCCCTTTATGCAATTTCACGATCGTTCACCTCATTAAATCCCTTGCACCTTTTGTCAGTGAATCCATTCCAAGCCGTTGATTTGGGCCCCATCAAATCATCATCATTAAGAGTTTTGGGACCCACGAGTATTTTGCAGCAGATTCTTCCATTAAACATCATGCAATTTTTCCTCACGAAGCCTTCTTCCACCATATATCAGGCACTCCCTTAGATCTTGGCCATTCAGATGCATGGGCCCTACTATTCCTTCACATCGCTCCATCTTGCTAATCGTCGTGCATGTTGTCGCTGTGAACCTCGTTTCAGTCATAGACCGTGAGCATTGGAGGCTTGCGGTTGTCGATGTTTGAAGGGAGATATGAATTTTTTTTTCTTCCAGAGTTTTATGGGCTGCACACCTTCTTCTTAGCGAAAATTTCCCTGTCGTCGATCGTTTTTTGTTGTGTGCCTGCGTCTTCAATTTTCAGGGTCTGCGGGATCGAGTAAAACTCTTAGGCTTTACTCTTTGATTTCTCGTATCCACTTCATCACCCCTTCATCTTAACATGGGGCTGGTGGCAATCCCATATTCCAGTACCCTTTCAAAATTTTAGCATTGGTGCAAACCAGGTGCTAACAACGGCTCCAACTCGAGGATGATGTCCTCCTTGTGAGATAGCAAAGAACTACGTAGGCCATGTGTCTTATCCATTGGGGCATCCCAATATTTTTTGTAGTTCAAAAATTCACATGAAAAGTGAAACTTGGTGATGACGTCCCTTGAAGGCCTTACTTCCTTCACCTCGGGATTTAAATCTTATCAGAGGGCTGTCCCCACATGAAATATTCTAAAATAAAAAAAATGGCATATATAATGACAATGGGACTGAGTTTTCTTACCAAAATTAATGCTTGAGGAGCCTCCCATTTACCGGAGCTCCAAACACCAATACACCCTCTATTTTCTCCAACACATAGGCATTCTTACCTCAGAGGGTTGCGATTTTATATGTTCACTTCCATAGGTGATCAAATTTTCCATGCTTCCCCTTCTCCTCGCATGGCACATCCCATTGCAACACCATGTTTCCTATCTGGAAATCATCAGGTTTGGTCCTCCTATTAAAAATTTCTATCATCTTGTCCTGGAATATCTAGGTCCTGTCGAAAATCTGCTCCCTTTTCTATTGTAGCTCAACTAACTAGTACATCCTCGTCTTGCAACAATCTCATTACCAGCAAGCTCAGGGAATTAGCAAAAATTACTTTTGAACCATAGACCAGTTGGAATGGTGAGGTAACTCTAGACTTCTTCACACTAATTATGTCAGCCCACAAAGCATGAATCATCTTAGTGTGCCAATCCTTCTTATTTTCCTGCAACAACTTCTTTACGTTCCTCATAAGACTCTTGTTTGAAGATTATGCCAGTCCATTTCCCTGGGGGTAATATGCTATGGAATTTTCCAGCTATATTTGGTATTTGAAACAGAAGGTGATCATCTTTTTTGACTTAAAATTCTGGAGCGTTATTAGTGATTATTTTCCTGGGAACTCCAAACTGAAACAAGATATGCTCCTCTAAAAACTGCATGATCACCATTTCGGTAGCTTTTCTGGTGGGGATAACCTCGATCCATTTTGTGAAGTAGTTAGTAGAGGTGAGGATCCACCTGTGTTTCCCTGAAGAGTGAGGATTTATTTCTTCATTAAAATATAGACCCCATTGCTGGAAAGGGGCTTCAACTTGGATGGGCTTCAAAGGTAAGGACACCAATTTTCTCCTTCCTTCAAAAATATGATATTTGTGGCAGGGTGCCACTTTCTTGTGAGTATTAGAAAATATTGTAGGACAATAGAATATTGCTCTCATGCTCTTGTTTACCATAGTTTTCTAGTAGTGATTCCCCCCACGCTCTCCTGCATGAAATTATTCAATAAGTATTTTGACCTCGTGCTTGTCCATGTGGTTCAACAAAACTACCCCGGGCTCTTTCCAGTACAACTTCTCATTAAGGATGCAAAACTTCGTTGCTTTCTGTTTGATGAACCTAGCCCTAGTTTTATCCATGCCATGAAGAGCCTGCAAATGTTGTATGATAAAAATGACATTAGTGTACCATGGGAATGATAGAAAGTGCTCACCTACTAGGGACCTGGCTGCAGCTGGGGATTTTGTTCTTCAGCTAAAAATTCGGCAATCATGTGTAGGATGAGAGCCTCACAGTTGGATTAGGCCATAATATTAGCTAACCCTTGGCCTTTGATCAACTTCATGGGCTTGATCTCTAGGTCATACTTAATGAGAACTGATATCCACTTTCCCCTTCGTCCATCTAGATTCGGTTCGGTCAGAATGTCCTTCACCGCGCTGGTGGGCACATGAGTGATAACATGGGAATGCATGATGTATACTCTAAAGTCCTTTAGGTCCTGTACCATAGCACATGCCTTTTTTTTCAGGATATTGTACTTCAGGGGAGCATCTCTCAGAGTATTTATGTAGAAGGTGATGGGATGCTCATATCCTTCATAGTTCTTTTGCAGCAGTACCTGTACAACTATGTGCTCCGAGGAAAACGAGAATACAATAAAGTATTTGGAAAAATCAAGGCTCGCAAGAACGGGTGCCTCATCTATGGAATTTTTTATGCCTTAAAAGGATTTTATGGCTTGTAGTGTCCACATGATTTCTTGGTCTTTTCCTAGTATGTTAGTTATATGCTTGACTCTTTCAGCAAATGCAGCTATGGATATTCTCATAAAAGTTACCTTCCCCAGAAACGATTGAACTTCAACCTTGTTATGGGGGAGCTTGATTTTGTTGATTGCTTCGACCATCCTAGTGTCGATCCTGATGCACTCCTGAGAGATTATATGTCCCAGCAACTTCCCTTCTTTCATAGCAAATAACAAATTTTTAGGATTCAAGGAAATGCCAAACTTTCATCATTTCTTGAACGTTTTCAAGAAGTGGGTGACATGTTCTTCTTCAGACTTGGAAAAGATGGTGATGTTGTCCATATAGATTACCAGAACTTTGTCATTTTCATCAGTGAATGCTATTTCCATGTTCCTCTAAAAAGTTTCACTCGTTTCCATCATTCCAAATGGAATTTTAGCGTACATGAAGGTGTCCCAAGGGGTGGTGAATGTTTTCTTTTCTTGGTCCTCTCGATGTACCACAATCTATTTATAACCTGACAATCCATCTAGAGTGGAGATCCTGTGTGAACCCACTACTATCTATAGGATATGGTCCATCTTGAGGAAGGGGTAATGATATTTAAGGGAGAATCTTTTCAAATTTATGAAGTCAATACATATTCTTATTTCCCCATTCTTCTTTCTAACAGGAACCGGATTCAACACCTAGAATGACAAACGAAGAGCCACAATGATTTTTTCCTCAAATAGTTTCTTGATCTCCTTTTCTACAAAGGGAATCAAATTGGGGTTCATCCTTCTAAGCTTATTTTTGGAACGTTATCTCGTCCTTCTTGATTGGTATGGTATGCTGGATGATGCTGGTGTCGTAAGATTTTAGGTCTTTGTAACTTCATGCAAAGACATCCATATATTCCTTCATAAGTGAGATGTATCTTTGTTTTGCTTCAGGCGAGAGGGTCCTTGCTATCTTTATTATCCTAGGTTGTTATTCCATCCCGATATTCACTTCCTCAATGTCTTCACAATTCAAGACCAGCAGAGGTTCTCTAGCTACATCTAGAGGGACCAGACCTTTGGGGATGGAATTACCCTTCAGTTGTAAAATCTCTTTTCCATAGAGATTGTTCACATACCTATGTTAGTTTTCACCCTCCTATGTTTATGGCTCCCAAACCTCCTCAACTTCAATGCTCTTACCATTTTTGACGACAGTAACCTCCTCCTACTGGGGCACTTCCTTTGGATCCACAATATGGCTTTGTAAGGGCTATTGCATGAGGGGCATCTCCTCCTAAAGTTTGTTTTCTTCATCAACAACCAGTCCCTCAAATTCCCCAGTGAGAGTGAGGACTCTGTGAATTTTCTTATCATCCTCAAAGAACTTCCAATTCTTGACATTATCTAGGATAGAGGGAATATTCCTTATTTCAATCTCATATTTCTCTATAGGGTGCATAGGTACCCTGAATGCTACTGTCGAAGTGGCCAACGATTCAGCCACATAATTTTGCACCCTGGGTATTAGATTGATGTTGCATTCTTTGAAACATTCAATGAGGTCCTGGGCACCATTCTGGTAGCTTCTCATCCTGGGATGTATGGTTTGATACTCACCTATCATTTTCTTAATTACTAACTCAGAATCCCCATGCAACACCACCCTTTTGACCTCGAGCTCCTTTAAATCTAGAATGGCTAATATCATAGCTTCATATTCTGCTTCATTATTCATACAATCAAAATCAAGCTTGCAAGAGTAAGTTATAGCTCACACTCTTGGGGCTCTCACCCATACCATGAATCCTACCCCTTCTCTACATGCTGACCCATTGAAACTCATGTCCCACACCCCTTCTAGATCCTCCTACGAAGGCATAAAGGCAACATTTTGGTAGAAGGACCCACCTTCATTTCCCTTAGTAAAGAAGGTAGCAGAACCCATATCAATGTCCACTTAATATATGGGATGATTCTGTGGCCTTTCAGCACTGGTCACCATGTATGCCAATTTTTGTTCTCTGAAGAGCCTTCTTTGTATCCTAAAGACAGGGATAGTGGCGTACGACATATCCATCTAGAGAGCACCTTTGTGCTTGGCTACCCATGATCTTAACAACAACATTTCAAACTTTGGGGGAATGTTAGTCACCACCACATCCATGACCAAGGGCCTTAGCAGGGATTTGAGTCAGAGAGATGACGAAGCCCTTTATTAGGCCCAAGAACTTGAATTTATTAGAATTGAAAGAGAAAATATCTTTGTAGGGTCTAGTCCCTTCCAATCCTAATTCATCCATGATTCTCCTGGGCATCGGGTTGTGGGAGGATCCTGAATCTAGCATGGTGTTATGTAGGATGGCATTATGTATGTTTAGGCTAACATAGAAAGGAGGGACTTCTTCATCAGAGGGTTCATCGACATGTTTAATAAACAGGATAGTGGACCTATCATCTTGTAGGTTTAGGATGTCAGATATGGCAGAGATTTCTCTAGGAGGTTTTAACACCGTGGAAATATTAGAATGATATTATGAATTCTTCAACAGTCCAGTGAGGGGAACAACGATTTTTATATTTACGATTTTAGCCTCTAGACTGAAAGAAGTCAATCCCTAATCAGAGCTCATGGGGTAGTCTTCTTTTCGTTCCTTAACTTTGGGTTCTAGTAAAATATTGGGGTTATCACTAGGAGGCACGTCATTTTTAGAATTGCTGGTGGAAGATTTGTCCCCCATTTCTTTATTCTTCATGACAGGGACATCTCTATTCCTCAAGCTGATTTGTATATGCGGGTCTAGAACAAAGAGATGGTATCCTCTCCTAAAGTTGTCTGTCTCATCAGGAGTTATCTCTCCCCTCTCCAGAGAAGCGTTATCATGCTCTTCTTTGGTGAGCAAGGTGGTGGGAGATTTAGTGTCTAATTGATAAATTTCTTCTTTAGCTAGATGTTCACCATCCCGATCCATGAAATTCTCTTGAAATGGGGGTCTAACAGGGGGATCAGGAAGGTTTATTTGCCTATTCTAGATGACTCAAGGCTTTCTTGCATTAATATTCCTATTTTGTTTCTCTTGATTCTACCTGGGAGGTGGCCTGCCATCCACAGAGAGCCTTTCCATCATCATTTCCATGGTCCTTAGCATTGTGTCAATTCTAGCTTCTTATGAGCTAGAGGTAGAGGGATGTTCAAGTTCTTTGTCATTCCTTCATTCTCCCTCTTCCCTTCTCCATTCTCCTTCATCTTTCTTCTTCTTTCTTGCAGCAATCAGGTCCACCTCCACCTCTATGGCATCTTTCATCATAGCCTCCAAGGAGGTTGATCTCCTTTCACTTAGCCACAAGGATAATTCACCATCGAAATCTTTCGCGTATTGAAGTTGGGTAGAGTCGATGGGGGGTTTGAATTGAGCAGGGATGGAATTGTACACCTTCATGAACATGTATGAGAATTCTTGGATAGACTCTCTCTCTCTCCCCTCCTCATGGAATGATACTGAGAGAGATACTACTTGGGGTTCTTTTGATCTGCCCACTTGTCTTTGAAAGCATCCTCGAAGGCCTAATAGCTTAGCATAGAGTCATCTGTGAGGTTTCTATACCTCTTCCTTGCTTCCCCAATGAGGGTATGGGAAAATAATCTGACCTTGACATCATTGTGGTCTACTTCTTCTAGATCCACCCAGTTCAACAACCATCCTAGGTGTTCCTCAGCAGAGTATCCTCTTTCTGCATTGAAATGTCTAATCCTTGTGGAGTACCCTAGAGGGAGGTTGTGAAGGACCACAGGGAGGCATATAGGAGAAAACTTATTTTCCATCCTCAGGGGTGTAGCAGGGTTTATCAAAAGAACTAGGACTGGGGTGATAGATATTGGCATGCTATGAACAACATGAGGAATGTGGGGAGTGGTGAAATTCAGATGTGGAAGCTGATTTTGTTCAGAATTCATGGGGGACAAAGGTGTGACAGGGGATTTCCTTATAGCAATGGAATTTAACAAGGATTAATCAATGACGAACGTAAGGAATTCTAAGTTGGGAAGCTATGGGGAATCCCTTCCTAGAGGTTCTGAAGTCTGGGGAGACGAGACGATGTGGGGAAAGTCAAATGTAGAGGTGTCAGATGCTAAGTTAGAAAGGATGGATTCATATTTAGTTATGGGAAAGGCTAGTCTACATTATTCATTGCAACGTTCAGATATATCTCTAACTAAAATAATGCCTTCAGCAGGGAAAGATAAATTTTGGAATAACCTCTGTATCCTGTTGGCCTTTCGAATCAAACTTTCTGGATCAAAGACCTCTTGAAAGGATTTTGCATCATGATTTCTCCTTGTGTGGGTTCTTTTGGATTCCTGTATTTCTCGGTGGAGTTGCATTTATAGATTTTGTGGAGTCACCAGAGCATGTACAACCAATTATGAGTCTAGGACCGGCTGCTCAAGCAGGTCGTAGAACTGAAGTGATGTAATTTTTCTCGAGGAGATAGTATGAACTAGGTCCCAATAATGGCGCCAAGATGTTAGCACCCTGTAATTTTCCTATGGTTATAGTAGGAAGTCATTGATGTAACCATTTCAAACCAACTTTAGACTACATTCTATCCAATACAGTCAGAGAGGGATATCTCTTATCACAGAGGAAATGAAAACATATATATAAGGATTTGGACATCTCGTAGAAGGATATATTTCTGATAGTAACTGAGTGTTGATAGTTTTGAAAGTGGTAGAACAGTCAGACAGGAAATATCATTGGGAGATGGAGTCGAAACCTAAATCAGAAAAGGTTATTATATAGAAAATGAGACAGAGAATTTCCTTTGTATCCTGAGGCAAATTAAGTGCCATAAATAGTCAAATATCTTGAACGGGTGGAAAGGGTGAAGGGGGGGAAAGCCCAACAAAACAAGATACACATATCTATGTATGAACCTCTTGTACTTCATTTAGTAGAAAAAACAACAAAGGCTGGTATCTACAGTGGAACATAGAATATGAATTCCAAATCATTTACAAGAAACACACAACAAATGTAGCGTTTGATACGAGGAGCGCTTAAGTGAAAGTGAATTCCTCATATGCAACTAGAGCACATTGGAAGAAATACACATAAATCAATATGAATAAACAAGAAAAATAGAATGAATGTAAACACCATGATGAATCTCAGGAATGTAGGAGAATGTTTCTAATTAACTCTTCCAAGAAAGTTACAGGGACAAAACAAGAGAAGAACACTTCTTGAATGAAAATTCCAACCCTTTCCTCATCAATTGAGGGCTTATTTATAATGGCTTCGATCCTGGGACCAACCACGAAATAGAGCCCAATTCTGTTACAAAATTTGGGAATCAAGTGCTGACCCATCATTTGGATCCTAACCACTTCCTAAGGTGGAAGACACACCATGATTCTTTACCCGAAATCGAACTTACAACATAGTTGAAATGTTGGTCCAAAAATGACAAAATAGGATATGGGAGGCACGCTCACTTGATCTGATGGTGACGTTCCTTAATGGTTTCAGTTTCTCAGACATGACCTGCGTCATCGAATATTTCTCATTTTTCCAACCAAGCTTCGCATCCGTAATGATCCTTTTCCTTTGCACACCTTGTGTGGTGCGAAAACGCTCCAAGCCGTAGATTTCCTCTACGCAAGATATCAACCATCACATGTCTTGTACCTTTATTTGTTTTCACGATTGTTCTCCTCATTAACTCCCTTGCAACTTTTGTCAGCGAATCCATTCTGAGTCATTAATTTGGGCCCCATCAAATATTTTTCGTTGAGTGGTGCAGGACCCTGATTATTTTGTTGTGGATTCTTCCGTTAACCATCGTTCACTTTTGCCTCGCAAAACCTGCTTCCATCGTAGGTCAGGTGTTCCCTTAGATCTTGTCGATTTAGATGCACATGCTATACTATCACTTCACAATGCTCCATGTTGATAACTGTCGCGCATGTTGTCGCTATGAACCTCGTTTGAGCCGTAGATCACAAGCGTTCGAGGCTTGCGGTCATCGATGTATGAAAGGAGATATGAAATTCATGATCTTCCACAGTTTTATGGGCTGTGCACCTTCTTCTCAAAAAAAAAATTTCTTTCGTCGATCTGTTTTCGATGTGTGCCTGTGTCGTTGATTTTCAGGGTCTACGGGGTCGAGTCACGCTTTAATAATTTACTATTTTATTTCTCCTATCCACTTCATCATCCCTTCAACTTAAGATGGGGCTGGGGCCAATCCCATATGCCAGTCCCCTTTCAAAATTTTAGCACTGGTGTGAACCAGGTGCTAACAAGTTCGTAACAGGTGTGTTAGTTACACTGGACAATTTTCAAGGACTCTCAGTAGCTAGTTTTTCTCCTTAATAAGGTAACACAATTCTAAGTAATTTCCATAGAAAGGAGAACCTTAAACTTTAGGTACCAACCACTACTGGATATACCACTCTAAGAGACAAGAAACTGCTAACCTTATGGAATAAACCGAAACCCTTTGGCATTATACCACACTAACAGATCTGGGATTTTGGATTTCATGTATCAACTCCTAATACAAACTAAACATACAATGATGGATGTGAAAGGTGAAAAAACTTGGGGACCTATATTTTCACATGATTAGCAAAAGTTGTGATCAAGTAATTTTCTCATTGAAATTCCTTGGTACTTAATTCCAAAAAAAATCAAAGCCACACTTGTACAATTATTTTTCCAGAAAGTAAGATCTAAAAGAGTGAAAGTCTCCAACCTCCAAGATATATAAACAATTCATAAAATCAACTCAAACACATATTTCTAATGGTCTAAAGGGGAACTAGGCAGTAAATATGGCATCCATGAAAACATGTGACTTGGACAAATAATTCAATTTATTAAAATTGTTATGGAGGAGTAAAATCTTATGGAATAAACGAGAAAAATTTGGCATAAAACCACAGTAAGAGATCTAGGAATTCAGATTTCATGTATCAACTCCTAATACAAAATAAAAATACAATGATATATGTGATAAGTGACAAAACTTGGGGACCTGGATTTGCACATGCTTAGCAAAGTTGTGATCAAGTAATTTGTTGATTGTAATGCCTTGGTACTTAATTCCAAAAAAATTCAAAGCTACGCTTATACAATTATTTTTCCAGAAAATAAGATCTATCAGTGAAATCCTTCAACCTCTAGTAATCTTTTAAAATTACCTCAAACACATATTGCTAACGATCTAAAGGGGAACTAGGTAGTAAATCTGTCATCAGTGAAAACATGTAACTTGGACAAATAATTCAATTTCTTAAAGTTGTTATGGTTGAATAAAACCTAATTTGGAGAGATAAAATATAGGTTCTAACAAACCTGCATGCAAATGCATGTATCCCATTATGGACGAGATATTATCCCGATGTTATATCAATATCTGGTGCAGAAACAAAATAATGAGATGGAATCTTTAACTCTCCATCATACTGAATCATTTTAGTGTAACGAAATTTAGGATATTGAAGTCGATCAAATGCATTGATATTATCGTATTCAAATTCTTTAGCAACCATAGTCATACAATCTGCTAAAAAATTAATGGTCACCATTGCATCTCCATTAATAATAGGTCCAACTGCCTTCTCATTTTCATCAACAATGGAAAAAGGAGGCAAGTACTAATCATTAACTTTGGGATCCCCCCTAATATTTTTTACTGCTTCCAAAGAACTTTTAAATTTATGAGGTGCTTTTCCCAAAACCTGTGCATCCCAGCCTCATTTGACCAAACCCCAATCATTTTTCCAAAAATGTAATCAAATTTAAAATTTCCACCTATCATAATAAATGCAAGCTCAACATGTCCATGCAACACAATAAAAGAAACAGGAAAATAAATTTCAATATCAAAGAAAAATATTGTATATCACTAAGAACAACGTCAAATCTAGAAATTCATCAAAGGGAATCAAATAGCTTTCGAATTAACCGTTTAGAAAATCCACTCTTGTGCTAAAAGTAAAATGATAATAATGGTTATGAGTAAGAACTGAAAAGAAAGGAGAAACATGTGCTACCTCATAGCGATCCATTGTCACATACATGCAGCCTCTGTCGGAGGCAATTAGTGCATCAACACCCTGTTTACGTAACTCAACAAGATCATTCTCTAGCATCTCTATGAAACCAAATATTGACCCATCAAGACAATCCCGACCATCAGTGAGGATATGCACTCAGATCCTTTTTGCACCATTTGTGCAGAACCTTTCAAAAGCAATTGTTGGGAACTCTATATACTCATTAAGTACTTAACAAGAAGAGTGTTCAATATTTAATTGTCAACCCAGGGAAGTCTATTATTTTAAAGGAAATTAACAAAATATATGCATAGACATGTTCAGTAGTTGATGCATAAAATAAAAGTCACTCAGTTCTAGTTACTGCTCAGCCAACTCAGCTCCCTGTAAGAAATCAAAATGACATTACCCATCTAGAAATTGGAAAGAAATTCTATTTACTACCATGCTAATCTGAAGTTTTATGATCTAAAGAGAAATCCACCTATAATTACTTTTGTAGGAAATGGAAGTCTAACCTACCAAACTAGAAAGATATCTACTAATTCATCAAAGAAAATGGCTTATATAATTAGGTAAACTCTAGAAATATAAATAGAGCACACACACAAGGGCTGAGAAAGTCTGTAACAACTACTACACACTTTGGCATAAAAGGAAAACTAACTACACAGTTGACTGTCACACCAAATCACCTACAACAAACCAAAGGAAAGCCAACACATTCAATCACTAAATAAATGCAGTTGCAGCTAACCATGAAAATGTATCAAACTGAAATTCCACACTTAAACATAATTAAAATAAACTACAACATATAAACTACTAGAAACTATGTTAGAAGGAGGCCCCTGGACTTCAAACATAGATGCTGTTGAAAAATCGCAAACAATGAAACAGATAAATAATGAGAATTGCCACTCTTTGATTAATATACAAATTGCAGTTACAGTCACCAGAACTCTACTGTATCTCTTACAACTTGCGAATGAACCAAACCCTTGGCTCTCCCTCCCTGCATATATAGTATACAAGAACAAAGATAATCTGTTACATCAATTTCAGGCATCCATGAATATCTTTGATTTTTAGGATGCCGAATTATCAAGACAGTTACGGGTAACAATCCTTGCACAAAATCCACTTAGAAATGAATAAGATTTTACTTCGAGTTGTTTCATGAAATGACATGCCCAACAGCTTGTGGAATATTCTTGGGGAGTTTCAGTTGCAACCGAGAAAGCACATCTGAGATTCCTTCTGCATTAATGTTAATTGCGTCAATTGAGAAGGTACTTATGCCAAGCAGAACTGAATTCCAAACATAATGAGTTGTTGCAGTTGTGCCATCTAGATATGAAAACCATTGTTGTTGCACCACCTATGCTTATGAATCTTTCTTTCAAATCATGGAAAGATCAACACAACGAGAGGTAAAATCCATGATTATAAATAAAACCAAGCATAAAATGAAATAATAAATATTGATTTATATTTGAGATGTTTATGCTTGTTTGTATGAAAAGGATAAAGGTTCAACTGCAAAATAGGGGTAAAAATAGGGAAAAAGGATTGAACAGAGTATGGAAAAAAGGTGTAAATGTAGAACCCAACATCTCCCCCCAGCTGTCCGATTGCATGTCCTCATGCAAAAACTTAAAATAGAGTATGAATCAAACTCAAGACTGCTCCCATGAAAATTATTCAGGTTGAATGAGGGTTCTTGTTGGCAAGGGTTTTGGTAAGTTAGTTGCGCAGCGTCGCGATAGCTGCACAAGCTCATGTGGTACCGCACAAGGATAGATTAGCGTGATGGGCGGAAGAATAACCATTTTGAATATTTTATATATTATTTGACCAAGTTTTGTCGCAATAGGTCATTAGCAGTTATAAGTTAGTTACAAGTGGACCCTCAAGGTAAAGGCGCAAGCCTATTTATAGATCTAGTTTTGCAATTAAATAGATATCATCATAGAAGAATCGCATTAGAGGATAATTATAGCATGAGGTCTAGTGTGATTTGGTTTTTGAAGAATTTTCATGTTGTATCTACGATCTATCTGGGTTTTTCCTTATGTATTCAACCTCCCGTTGTGGAGAAGAATTGTGTGTTTTGGATCCTTTTCATAAGATTAATATGATATGACAATTGTTGCACAAATCTTATCTATTATTCCTACTGCGATCTAATCTATTATGATGTTGCGACCTATTTTTTTTATGATATTACTGTGATCTATTCCATTTCTGCTATATTGATGCGATCTATTTTAAATTCTATTACATTCTGTTGCATTATGAGTTGAGATGTTTTATGACCAATGCTACGGCATTAGCGATATTGTGACAAATGTATGATGTTGTGGAAATGAATCAATGATGACTACATAGTTCTGGATCCAATGGTTATGTTTTCTCCCCGTCAGATCCCTATATCCTCCGTCCTCACTGCTGGAAATGTGGTTCGGACAGCTCTCCCTTGACCATATCAGGTGAGACTTCATTTGCTCCACGGATGTTGCTGGGCAGGGTAAAACCTATCTGGGCCAATGCTTAGGGAGATCACGCTGGTTGGGAATCAACAGAGTGAGAACCCCCATCAACGAGGATTTTTTGGTGGGTTTCGCTAACAAATGGTTTCGTTTCCGAGACTGAGTTGCGATTAAAACGAGGATATGTTTTTGCATCCGACTCAAACAAATATTGACGGGTGGTTCGATCTAAAGCTGCGAGAATTTGCTGAATCCAAGAATCAGGATCTGAAACTATCAACGACCCATTGGTTGGATAGATATATCCATGATGGTCCTCACAAATGGTTCTTCTATGAGTTTCCTATCCTCTTGCATGAATGGAAGATGAATTTCACTACTAAAAAAACAAACTTCCAAGGAGGAGAGCCGACATCTTAGACTCTGGAGATGATCCAGGAATTACAAGAAATAGACAATAAGGCATTGTGGGTTGTTGAGGTGTGGTTGGAAAGCATCCTGGAGGGATACATTACTGAGTTTGCTATATATGCCAATAAGACATTCAACAAAGTAGAGAGGGATTTTTTTAGTGGACCACGAGGTAGATTCTTGTTGTCTCTGCAGCTGTCATTTAAAAATTTGGTTTGCGAAAAAAGGTATTTTGAAGATGGACCAAGAGTAGTAGAACTCTGGTGTGCGGAGGATGTTAACACCATGACGAAAGGGGGGAGATGCATGGAAAGGTAATGGGTAGATGGGCATGAGCTATGGTGAGAATATAAAGGTCACCGAGGAAACAAGTGGTTGTACAAGGGGAGGAGCAAGGTTTCGAGATAAGAGGCAGAGGACAGGAGAAGGTCCTACTGTGATCAAAGTGCGATGCCACAAGGACAAACCACATGGGACAAAGCGAAATTTTAGTGACAACGAGGAAAATCAGGCCCAGGATACACCCAGAAGAATGACAGGATCGAACCCCAGTAGTAACATGTCTACACCTCTGCGCACTACTCCACCACAAGGAAGAACCACGCATTCTGCGTCGACTTTCCCAACGTGTTAGCATTAGTTTAGTAGTATAATACCAGCAGGAGGAAGAAGGCCCAGAATGGCGAGGGATGATATGAAAGCTACCTATGTTTCATGGAAATGGTATTGACGACCCATAGGAATATTGGTTCCTGTGCAAGGTGATCTAGACCACCCGACAGACTGTAGATGATGATGTTAAGAAAAGCTAGCTGGTAACCACCCTTAGGGGCCATGCATTGGAATGGTTCATGAGATTCACCTAGGTTCCTCAGGGAGGTACCATGAAAATGTTGGATGATATCCGTACGGGACTATTCGAAGAATTCAAGAAGCCGAATTCTGAGGCTCATTAGATTACTAAGTTGAAAGAAATCAAGTGGTTCCCCAATGAGACAATTTGGGATTTTGATCAACGATTTAAGACGTTGATGTCTTGAGTTAGCTTCTAGATGAGTGATGTACAACACAAGGAGTGGTTCATCACGGCGCTTGTCCCACATATCATACCACCACTAATGCAACAAAATATTGCAACATAGAGCGAGGCTCTGGAAACCACGATGAAATTGGAGGCATCATCGGTAGGAGAAACCGCAGTCGAGATGAACCAAATTCAAGAACAGTTGGCCAATCTGATGCTCCAACTGCAAGATATCAAGAAGGCCAAGGAAGATCACAACAACCTTTGGTGTATGTGGTGTCATGCAGGTGGACATACCAAAGATACATGCCCAACATTCTGAAACTATTTGCTTTCGGGAGCTCCGAATCCGTTAAGTTGCGCTGGTATACCATGGTGCCGTATATGTCAGGTCTATGGGAATTGACATGAGAACTGTGAATATATGCAAAAGATGGTTACAAAGATAGAGAATATATACTACACATTTTTTCAATTAGTAGGACATGACGATAAAAACTACCAAGCTTACGATTTACTCCAGCAAAGGATGTATGATTCATACTTTGTGAAGGGTGAGGACCCCCGAGAAATTGAAGCGCATCCATAGATGGTACAACAGGTAGCACAGGTGTAGTATACACCACTGTCCCATATGTATTTAGTCTCATCACAACCACAGCAATAGTTTATCCCGTCGCAACCGCAACCACAATTTGTAGCGCCACCACAGGCTGTGCCACGACCACAGTATAGTTAAGAAATGTTCATTTAGCCGCAGTAGCAATATGTTCAAGTAGCTCACTATGTATAGTAGCAGCCAAACCCACCACAGGAGCAGATGGCCCAGCCACAGTTTTAGCAAGGAGGAGTCCGAGGAGGATTCCACGGAGGATTTAGAGGACGAGGAGGAGGCTTCAGTCGAGGAGGAGGATGAGGTCACGAATCAATACAATGTTATACCTGTTGAGTATTTGGGCACTATCAGGGGGAGTTTCTTCATGCGCAGTGTACATAATGTGCATCCAGTGAACATAATGTTGAAAAATTCCCTTAGTTGATTGCAAAATGGCAGGATGGAAACATTCCGCAGTTGCAGAATGCGCAGAATTAGAATTAGCCTATGTTACAAGAACATAACCAAATGATAATGTAGAATTAGATCCCATTGCAGGATCAAAATCAGAACTTGCCCCAGACTCAGAATCAGCCAATGAATCAAAACCTACCATTGAACCTGAATCAAGGATTGATGGTTGCGATGATTGATGCCAAACCATGAATGAAGGCTGTCGACGTTGGGATTGTCACTCGTGCTGGTGCGACAACTAGAGATGATGGACTGCATCAGCAAGTTCGGCTCACTAGCAACAAAAAATTCGCATTTGATATTGCGATGGAGAAAGACACCTTTTTTGAGGCAAAACATGCAATTTGGAGAAATCTGGCTAAGTTTCCAATTATTGACATGCAATTTGCTTTTGATCCATCTACATAGGTAGGATGATCACGATAGCATGGTACCTTGTGACAATTCTTTGAAATTTGTCTATCGCTAGCAAGGGACCTTGACGCCCTTGTCGAGCTTGAGATGTTATTGTACCACCTAGATAAGGCAGTGAAGGATTATGCAGTGAACTCCTTGCAAAATAGGAAGACAGGTAAAGAGATGAGGATGAATATCAACATTGGAGATTATGAGGTTGACTCAGTTACTCTGTATCTTGGATAAGATGTAAACATTCTGACCAAGAAAACTTGGCAATTGATGGGAAAGCCAGCATTGGCATGGTTGTTGGTGCAGTTGCGACTAGTCAATCAGGCAAAATTTTTAGCCCATTGGTCGTGTCTCAAACTTGGTTGTTGAAATTGAAGGCATGAAAACATATGCTAACTTTGATGTGATAGAAGTAGTTGAAGATGGTGGTTCCTATCCCGCACTGCTAGGGATTGTATGGGCTAATGATAGCATGCAGTTATTAACTTCAAAAAAGGAGTTATGACGTTTTAAAATTAGGATGTCAGGGTCATTGATCCTATGGAACCTCAGGAGGGACATCGGTATATTGAACGTGTGAAGGATGAATTTGGTAGAAGTTGGGATTACACTTATAACATCTCTAAAGACTATATCCATCCTACCATCCATGGTGAACTTGGATGGTGTAGCGCAAGTTCTGCGTCCTCTGACTCTGATGATGCTCTAGAAAATTGGTAGAATAGGTTGCATGAAGTATCATTCAAGAAATGCAGGTTGATTACACAGTCTCTCCGGCGTGTTGCAACTGATATTGTTGAGTTGCCCATTTATGAAGGACTGTCGGGACTATCAGAGTTCTTTCAAGAATTTTAAGAGAGTTTCTGAACCACAAAGGATAATGGCCCTCGATACAGCATTGAAGGCTACTCTGGATCGATGGTGGGTGACACACAAACAAATGATCCATGGCTGGGAACAGTGTTAGAGATTGATGATGGTGCACTTTGGCGATTCTGAGGTCTATCATGTTGGGAGATACAATGGATGGAATGATCCCACCAGTCATTTGATTGAGTGTCAAAATTTATGGGTGTCATGACCCAGGGATGAATGGGTCCATGCTTTTGTTCATACTCTAGAAGAAATGCCGAGATCCTGGTATGTAGCGACAGAGTTGCACAGAACTATCAACACTTGGGAGGAGTTTTTCCATTGCTTTGCATCGACGTTTAGTTTTCAGGACGTCAACCAAGAGGCATGTAATGCTTTACAAATCATCTGTGACATGGTACTGAAAGTCATCCCTGTCGCATACCCAATTGATCCACATACACACTACTCCATTCAATCCATGATGACATGCTACAACTTGTTTGGGGAACCTAAAGATGACGATGAGTTGCGAAATGTTAATAGTCCAGAGTCTGAAGGAAGCCGCGATGTCGAATCCCCAGACATACCGATGGAATCGATGAGTCAGCCACTGTAGATCTAGAAAGTAAACATTGGGTCAAAAGAGAACCCAAAATTTGCCAATGTCAGGGACTACTGGGACAAGGAGACCATGGCCAAAATCACAGACCTCCTACGTGAATTCCAAGAACTTTTTCCAACACAGTTTTTAGAAATGAAGGGGAATTTAGGAGACTTGGGGGAGATGAAAATCATGTTGAAACTAGATGCCAAACTAGTGTGACAGAGGTTGTATCAATTGAATCCATGATACAAGGACCATGTGAAGGATGAGATTGACCAGATGCTGGATGCTAGGATCATCGATCCTGTAGAAGAGTCAGAGTGGATAAGCCCTATGGTGGTCCAGGATAAAAAGACTAGAAAAATCCACATTTGTGTCTACCTAAGGAGGTTGAATGATGCATGCATGCATGATCTGTTCTCAACCCCATTTACAGATGAAGTTCTTGAAGGAGTAGGAAGCTAGGCAATGTATTCCTTCACAGATGGTTTTTCAAGATACCACCAGATCTAGATTGCAAAGGAGGATCGCCATAAGACCACGTTTGTCACTAAATGGGGTTGTTTTCAATATACAATCATGCCTTTTGGGCTGAAGAATGCACGTATAGTATTCTCTTGGGTAGTTGTCGCTGTGTTTAAATACTTTATTCAAAATTTCCTATAGATGTATTTGGATGATTGGACTATCTATGGAATAATTAGGGACCATCACGATAACTTTCGACTAATGATAGAAAGGTGTCGACAGCATCAGATTGCATTAAACTCTAAGAAGTGTATTTTCTATGCGCTGTTGGGAATGCTACTCAGAAACATCGTATGTAAGGAAGGTCTCTTGGTCGATACAGTGAAGATCACTTTAAGCCTTAGTTTACCGCCATCGAAAAATGTGAAGATGCTTCGGGAGAAACTGGGGCATATAGGGTACTATCACAAGCTTATCAAAGGATACACTGTGATTACTGCTCCTATGGAGAAGCTAATAAATAAATATGCTACATGTGAATGGAACCAGCAATGCAAAGGAATTTTTGACACATTAAAGGCTAGGTTGGCCTCTGCACCTATACTGATTTTCCCAGATTGGAATAAGGAATTTCATGTGCACGTTGAACCTCTTCTATTGCACTGGGGGTTTTTCTTACGTAACCAGGAGAGGGCATCCTGGATCACCCAATTGCATTTGCCAGTAGAAAGTTGTTATTTGATGAAGAAAATTATACAACAAAGGAAGGGGAAGGCTTGGAAATGCTTTATTCCTTGCAAAATGTTAGGCACTATTTGTTGGGTGGAGATTTCAATATGTTCACCAATCATTCTGCTTTGCAATACCTGGTCAATAAGCCTATGTTGGGGGGGGAATATCTGCCTATGGCTAATCCTCTTCCAGGAGTTTCATTTTGAAATAGTTGTGAAGGAAGGGCGGTTGAACGCTGGTCCAGATCATCTGTCACGCATTGAGAATGGTGAACAACCAACCAATATTGATGACCGATTTCCAGATGCGCAATTGTTTTGGGTTGACATTGCAGATGATTGCTATGCACCAATTATTCAGTTTTTTGCCACTGGTGTCACCCCGAAGGACATGACGATGAGCCAAAAGAAACAACTAGTAGTAAAGGCTTCTGATTTTCAATTAATTGGTGGGAAGTTATATAAGTTGGACCAGATGAAATCTTACGACGGTGTATTTTACCGCATGAGCAGGGTCCCATTTTAGAAGAACCACATGCGGGAGTTGTGGGAGGCCACTATGGAGGATGGGATACCATGTGGAAGGTGTTGCACGCTGGACTATGGTGGCCTACATTGCATAATGATGCCGTAGAATATACAAGGAGGTGTGCCGTCTTCCAGCGTGTTGGTAAACCATCACGGCGGGATGAGATTTCGTTGGTACCACAGGTAACTCTCCAACCTTTGGATAAGTGGGCGGTGGATTTTGTGGGTCCTATTAATTTACCAGGGAAGAGGACTAGTGCACGATACATTATTACTACAAACAACTATTTGACTAGGTGGGCAGAGACTGCACCAGTGGTAGATTGTACCACTGTGACAACAACACAGTTCATCTTTGAAAACATAGTGGCATGGCTTGGGTGTCCCTGAATTTTGATGAGTGACCAGGGAAATCACTTCATCAACTGGACTATGAAAGTGCTAACTGAGGAGTTGCAGGTAAAACATAAGCAGAGTACACCATACCATCCATAAGCGAATGGGACTATCGAAGCATTCAACAAAATCTTGGAAACAATGCTGACTAAGGTATGTAATGCTAACCATGATGAATGGGACCTAAAAATTCCTGCATTGCTATGGGCCTATCTCACTAATTGCAAGCGGCTCATAAGCTAGACACCATTCAAGATGGTCTATGCGAAAGAGGCAGTCATACCCATGGATTACATTGTTCCTAGTTTGCACATCGCCCCGGTGACAGGCATGGATGACGTAGAAGCATTAGAAGAGCGCATTGCACAGTTTCTCCATCTTCAAAAAGATCGCTTTGTTGCTGGATTCCACCAACATGTTGCAAAGGATTGACAGAAGGCATGGCATGACCGCCAAACTAAGAAAAATAGTTTGTGGAAGGAGATTTGGTGCTATTATACGACAGTAAGTTTGTCAAGCATCTGGGTAAGTTACAAATGCACTGGTTAGGTTCGTATCTTGTTCATTCCATTACTTCTCGAGGTGAAATTCGGTTACAACAATTAAATGGTGCAGTATTGCTGATGCTTATCAATGGGAGTCACTTGAAGCCCTATAGGACGGGGCCTGATATGCACTGCTTGAGGCACTGTGGGAAAAAAATGATGATGAAGATTTTGGTTCAAAGCAGCAAGGTGAGCCTAGGGGACGAGGCTGCATGAGGTTCGAGTTTGCAGCAATGACAAGGAGACCACTTGCGACAACTGCAGAGCTGTGGGTTGGTCAAATAAAGTAATAAATGTTGGTGGTTAAAATAGTTAGCTGGAGGCGCTTATTGAAGCAACGTGCATTAATGGTTGATCCAACCGTTAGAAGAGTAGGATTACCGACGGATTTGGTGTCATTACTACCAAATTTAGTCATAATGGTGATTGTAGATTTAGAAATGGTTATAAAAAGCACGCGGCACGTGGGAGGATGACACTGTTTATTTAAGAGAGCATAGTGTTGAGCATAGGGTGACTTGTGCAGTGAGTGGCAAGCTTGTGAGTGAGTTGCAGAGTAGAAGGTTAGAGTTATTGGGTGCACTGCAAGGTTTAGGGTGTGTGGCATGCTTAGCAACCTCGACGCAATTGAGATTTCTAGTGAACAAGAGTCCCCTATTCGGCCCATGATTGTCGAAGAAGAAATCATGAGCATGTCAGTTGTCTCATCACCCATCCTGAAGAGAAAGTGTTAGGCTCAAAAGCCCAGTACCACGCTACCACAGAAAAGGTAGACCCGCACTTCAGCAAGAGTGTAAGGTGAAGGAACTGAATAGACTAGGCCATCGAGCTTAGGAGTTGTCGAGTCTATCGTGCCCAGGGGTGTCTTTGTACATGATATTTTGGGGTATGTTGCTCCCACACATCTAAGAGAAAATCCGAGGCAGTCGAAAAAAAATCAGAAATATCCGCTCAAACTGGTGTCACTTCTAGAAGGGATGACATGCTCAGTTGACATCATCCCTGCCTTGATCAGGTTGAAATTTGAAGACCATGATTTAATATTACTCAAATATGTCCAATATGAGCCTTACGATTCAATCCCAATGGGGCCTGGTGCCCCAATTATGTGGATTCCTAAACCTTGGGAAAGTGGGTTAGAACAATCTAGGTTATTGGGGCTCATCAATATGCCTCATTTTGGGTGACTGAATGAAGCCCATGCATGTGTTAAGCAACTGTTGGACTATTTTCATGGGGGAACATGTTGGTTGAATACGCCCATCCCTATTACTGTCGACTTAATCATGAGCATCATAGGGTTGTCGAAGGCCGAGGAAGATCTGGCGTAGTATATTTGCAGGAGGGATACTAACAAGAAACTTACTAAGCAACTGAAGGAGTTCATTGGCCTATAGCGGGATGGTCACGCCTACTATATTGATAGAATTAACTCACAAGTGGTGCATATTGGCACATGAATTCTAGCGAGTAAGGTTGTTTGAGGAAATCGCCCGGTCCAATGTAACTCGGGTGTTGTCGCATGTGCCCAGAAGTGCGCTAAGGGAGTGTAGATGAATTGGTCTTTGTTTTTGCTGAACCAATTTCTAGAATATGCTCTTTCTGCTCAAGCTGGGTGGTCATTTTCATATAGTTGGCTCTTGATTCTCATTGCACTACTTGGCTGGATGGAACTTGAAGACCACCAACCAATGGCAGTTGATGCGATGAAGGTGTGCCATGGTGCAGGATATCAGAACTTATGGTGGGATGAAGAGCCCAGTCGATAGGTGGAATGTGACATTCAATTTTCAGTCTATTGGGAGGCACTGCAAGCTACCATTGTTTCCATTCTGCGAGTACCTCCTTATGTAGCGGCTAATTCGATTTGCCATCGGACCCCATTCTATTTATATTCAGGCATGACAGGACCCCGACCAACAATAGCTACCTTTGGCTTACAAAGTCATGATGGAAAAATTGAATGCTATTGTTCAAGATTGCTCGGTTGAATGGTGCAACCCGGTGATTCTAGAGGAGCTGTCTAAGGAGCCACCATCTGATGCCCTAGAAGATTCTTCCTAGAAGGAGGTGAGTAGTCACAACTGTGACAATGAGTCGATGACGGACCCAGAAGATGCAGCACAACACATGTGTAAGGAGACTCACACCAAATGGCACCAAGAATATGAGGCAGGAAATGGTACCAGGTTGGGGATGGAGGAACAACTACATCGTCTTATCAAAGCAGTCATTGACTGCTCCGAGGCTGCGACAAAGACGATCCATGAATCCAACCATGGCAAATTTGGTTTGGTAAGAGATAGATTAAATTCCATTTTTGACATTGTTTCCAGACAGACATCTGTAAGACCTATGTTGTAGGATGTCCTGTCGATCAACACTGGGGCCTGGGCTAGTAACGTGTAAGTTCCCTCGACTGTGATCGACGCGGGAAATGAGGAAGTACACCAGTTGCTACGATCGATCCAGAGTGTGTATTTGGATTTGAACAAGTTATTTACTATGGTGTTAGTGGAGTTGCAGCATGTTTCCACCCTGGAATCGGTGGACTGACAGAAAGAGTTCACTGAGGGATATGTCCAATCACAGAGAGCAGCTAAGAAGCTGCAGAAAGAAGCAGAGGAGCTGCATCAGTTCTGGGTGCAGCTGGCGTAAGAAAAAGTACAGGAGATAGATGCCTTGAAGGCGACATAGGCTGAGCTGCAGTGCAAGGATACCACAGAGATTACTGACCTGAAGAAGGTGCAATGCCACCATATTGTTGAACAAGACTGGATGTGTGTGAGATGCGGTGAAGTTGAGCAAGCTATTTCTGAGGCATGCCAGCACATTTTTTAGAACACGGACGAGATCAACCCAGTTGAGAAGGAGAACCAATTGGGTCAAACTATTGTCTAGCTCCAGGATACCAACCTGATGCTCAATGCCTTGGTCCAACCTACAACATCACCGAAACAGGTTGCGGCAAGGAAGGATTCCATTGAAGAAATAGTGACTCATTTTGAAACCATGGAGTAGGAGGCCAAGGTAATTATGGAGGTCACAACATAGTTTTGGGAGAGCATTGTCCAAGATGAGTAGCTTGATCATTTTACAGCACAGGTGCAAGAAGCTGAAGGCTAGTTGACGATGCTAAAGACGTCGCTACGGGCCATGCTGCTGATGGTGCAGATCACCATGGCTAAGGAATTGAAGGATCTTCAGCAGAGAGCTGCCTGTGCCCAGGAACGTCAATAAAAGCATCGTTCTTAGCTTGATGAATTTCAAGAAATCAGTTGATAGTTGGCCGTTAAATCAGTCACCATGCTGTATAAATTCCAAATCCTTGATGGCATAAATAATTTCATAAACAAGCTAAGGATCTAGGCACACAATTAACCTCACATAGAATTGTAGAGAATTAGAATAAGGAGAGAAGAAGAAGAATTAAGGAACACACATTAATGAATGATCAATAAATGATAATTGATATTATTACATTGGTAATACATCCTTATAAAGGAAAAGGAGTTGCTATAAGTGATGAATTATCAATAGCATGTGTGAGTGATGATGAGTGAAGGAAAGACTTGCTAATCCTAGAATATGGAGAGGAAATAATGGAGGATGGGTTGGCGAAAAAAGCTATGCTCACCCTTTTACAATTTATCTTGTCCAAATAAATGAGGAAAGAGGCAAAAACTCAAGGGGAAAATCCTCCATCAAGAAAGGACATGAAAAGCAATACCAAAAATGCTGAGTTGCTGGTGTTGTTGCTGCTCCAAACTAAATGCATATGTCTAGAGGAATCTTCTTCTTGGGAAGAAGATAAATTTGCTCACTTGGATCAAGGACAGCTGTAGGACCATGTAGAACAACTGAGATCCAATAATGTGAAGGCAATATGGAAGGATCTTGAGACTTGCAATCAGATCCAAGATGATGAGATGACTTGAACTTCAAACCAGTAGAGATGAACTGAGCTCCATATAGGTGAAATAACTGTCCAAGCGAATGTATAATGTCTCCATCTTCATTTACATGGAGAGGATGTGTGGAAGTGATCTTGTAGGAACATAGAGAAGGCATAGGATCAAAGAGTGCGAATGAATGGGCTCCATGGGTTTATCTAGCTTCCAAATAATCCAAGAGATCACAAACAAGCACAATAGTAGACTCATGGGAATATACAGGTAAAGAATCCTCTATGGTAGAAGTATGAGAGGAGGAAAGATAGTGATGTTCAAAATCTTCAAGGAGGCTCTGAGAATGAGTGCCAAGAACAAAGGAGGAGCTGCAGAAGCACATGGGATCAAGTATGGTAAGTGGAAAAACACTAGAAGGACTTGATTTGGTTAAGAAAACATCTTGGAAGTCACTAGGTTGCACACCATCAAGAAGAGAGGCATGCACAAAGTGTGAGAGGTCTGGCATATGGATCTCAGATACCATGATAGAAGACATAGAGAACATTGAATGTGTGAGTGAATCATCAATAGCAATAGCAGCTCCATTAGTCACTTCTTTTTCATCAACAACATCATAAGAAGATGAATCAATATCTTCTACTTCAAGAGACACAGAAAAAGATGGCTCTTCAATATTTGCTTCTTGATTGAAAGAGGAAGCATTTGAATCAAAGAGAGTAGTAGCAACAGGAACTATATGAGAAACTTCTTCTTCATCATCAACTTCATTAGAGACTATAGAGGCCGAGACATATTGAGAGAGATAAATCATTGAGGAGCTAGAGGCACTCTCAACATATCTAGAAGGATCCTCATTGTCCTTTCCCAAAACTCTATCCAATGTTGTCTAGAGATCCTTTGGGTAATTAACATAATCAATAACATAGCGCATGCATGGAGAGATAGCTAGACAAATTGCTCCAATTGCTCTATCACAATCATTCAACCAGTCACTTATCTATTCATTAGAATCTTCACCAGCTCCAGTAGATATATCATAGAGACCTTGTCTCTTTAGATATGAAATCATCTTCACTTTCCAATCCGAATAGCTTGTGAATGGAGAAAGAAGAGGAACTGATACTCTTGAATCCATTCGAAGTTGAAACTGCAAAATAAACCTGCAAATATGAAAAAGGAGGATTAATTAATGAAATCTCAAATATATGATATCAAGTAGAGCTTTGATATCCTCATCTCTGATACCATGTAGAAATTCTAAATCCTTGATGGCATAAGGAATTTCATAAACCGGCTAAGGAGCTAGGCACACAATTAACCTCACATAGAACTATAGAGAATTAGCATAAGGAGAGAAGAAGAAGAATTAATGTGTACACATTAATGAATGATCAATAAATGATAATTGATATTATTACATAGGTAATACATCCTTATAAAGGAAAAATGAGTTGCTATAAGACAACTCAAGCTAGCTCATAAAGCAGGCTTACTAATTATGATAAACCCCATAGTTGACTAAAGCACTTTCCCAATCTACCAAGCACCTCATGAATTAGCAATAGCATGTGTGAGTGATGATGAGTGAAGGAAAGACTTGCTAATCCTAGAATATGGAGAGGAAATAATGGAGGATGGGTTGGCAACAAAAGCTGCTAGTTTCCTCATTGACTAGCTTTACATTATCCATAGAAAAGCAGGATAAAGCAAAAAAAGAAGAATAAAGCAGAATTTGCTGTAAAGTGAAGTTACCAATTCTGGATGGCCATAAAGTGGTGAATATCAACCCATAATAAAAAATAAATCATTCCTAGGATATAGATGGCAAGTGTTGACTTTAAGGTGCAGGTGGATGCCAACTATCTAAGCTAGTGGGTAGGAAATTAATCAAATAATGATTAATTATTTCATGAGTGGGTTTATTATATTCCAACACATGCTACAGGAAGTGCAAAAGAATCAACAGATAGTCTATGGCAAGGATAGAGAAGAGCACCCAGTACAGCAGGCTTTGAATAATTGTCAAAGTGTTCCCGACAAAGTCTAGCTTCAGGTTCCCGGGATCGCATAGCAATTCGAGGATTTTAAAGCGCGAATGTTAGCACATACCTTGTCAACCTAATGTGACTTGAGGACGAGCCACAAGACTGTTTTTGGATCCTCTTGGCAGGGGTTTTGGTAAGTGATTTGCACAGCATCACAGCAGCCGTGCAAGCTCACGCAGTACCGCGCAAGGCCATATTAGCGTGATGGGCGGAAGAATAACTGCTTTGAATATTTTATATATTATTTGACCAATTTTTGTCACAATAGGTCATTAGCGGTTATAAGTTAGTTAGAAGTAGACCCTCAATGTAAAGGTGAAAGCCTATTTATAGATCTAGTTTTGCAATTAAATAGATATCATCATAGCAGAATCACATCAGAGGATAATTATCGCATGAGGTCTAGTGCGATTTGGGTTTTGAAGAATTTTCCAGTTGTATCTGCGATCTATCTGGGTTTTTCTTGATGTATTCAACCTCCTATTGTGGAGAAGAATTGTTTGTTTTGGATCCTTTGCATAAGATTGATATGATATGATAGTTGTTGCAAAAATCGTATATGTTATTCCTGTTGTGATATAATCTCCTATGATGATGCGACCTATTTTGTTATGATGTTGTTGTGATCTATTCCCTTTTTACTATATTGGTGCGATCTATTTTAAAGTCTGTTACATTCTGTTGCATTATGAGTTGAGATGTTTTATGAACAATGCTATGGCATTAGCGATATTGTGACAAATGGATGATGCTGTGGAAATGAATCAATGATGACTGCATAGTTATGGATATAATGCTTATGTTTTCTACCCCTCGGATCCCCATATTCTCCGTCCTCACTGCTAGAAACTTTGTTCCAACAGCTCTCCCTTGAACATCTAGGGTGAGACTTCATCCTCTCCATGGATGTTGCTGGGAAGGGTAAAAACAGTCTGGGCTGGTGATCAGGGAGATTGCACTGGTTGGGCGGCGACAGAGTGAGAACCCCTATCGATGAGGCTTTGTTTGTGGTTTTCACCAACAATTTTGGTTCCTCCTCTAGTTTCCATTACCCATTGCTCATAATCAGAGTACTCCAACAGTCTCTCTCATATTTCTTTATCATTCTCCCTATGCATCAGCAGGTTCTTGTGTAACAGTGGTTCCCATTGATAAACCGCCTACTGGTTCTTGTGTTTTAGTGTCTTTCATTAGTAAATTTCCCATTGGTTCTTGTGTTTCAGTGGCTTCTATTGCTGAACTTCCCACTGGTTCTTGTGTATTCAGTGGCTTCCATTGGTGAACTTCCCATTGGTTCTTGTGTTTTAGTGGGTAATATAGGAATTTCAGTGCTTACCACTTCTGTTGTCGAGGGAGCCCTCATTCTTCTTTTTCTAGATGATTCTCCCCTAATCCTCAACATTTTACTCTTCCTTAATGATGTAAGAGAGGAAAATACTTCTCCATCTTCAACTGCCACATCTGCAACTCCATCTTCCATTTTCACTGCTTCTTCTATTATTATTGTTGCTCCACCCCTTTCCTCCATGGTATTTTCTGTTGGCGCAACCTTTTCTGAACTTTCCTCTTTCTCATATTCAACTTCTTTTGACTCTTCATAGATCCCCCCAGCTAAACCTGAGGAGCTCTATTCAACCTCTCTATCCCCAATATGTGCTACTGGAGGTGCCCTGTGCACCCTAGCTCCAACAAACTATTCCCATGTTAAGTTATTTCATACCAAATACCTTTTCACTAATAATTTAATCAACCCATTCTTGGTGATAGAAGAGAGTGGGTGTCTAGAGTTTCTAACATAATGTGCCATGTTTCAAAGAACATGTGAAAGATAAAATGGCATGTTTATAACTCTACCATGGTGTAGGTGAGGAAATAAAACAAAATTGTAGATATAAAAAACCCTATATCTTCCTTCACATGTAATGTACCTTTTTAGGAAGACAACGAAATGGTCCAATGGTCTCAATAATGTCTCCAGTTCCACAACTTTATCCCTTTGCTGCACTTTTTCTCCTACTGCTATAAATTCCTCAACTGCTCTCAAATTGTTCCTCTTCTAGGATAACCAGCATTCCCTAGTTCGAGGAAGTCCTATGAATTCTCTCACAACCCGTTTTGATGCATCTACTCACAACCCTCTAATCAATGAATATTCTCCAATCAATTTCACAGCAAAATGGAGTGTTGTTTCCTCATGGAAGCCATTGAGTCTTTGAAAATAGTCAATCCAGCCAGCTTCATGAAAAATGGCCAATAAATCTCTATTTACATATAGAGCGTCTAGATTGTTGGGTTCATATTTGACTGCAGGACCCATAGCGTGTCTCCTTACTGGTTGTGATATGGTCGCTGGAAGAATTAGTCGTTCAAGTTGGAGCAATCGAACACAGAATCATATAGAAAAGGTTCATATGGGTGTGTTGAAGCTTTGGAGAGATTTTTAGGAACAATATTTTTTATATATTATCATAGAAAGGTCGACGATTGTTTACGAGTGCAAGAAGAATGATTTCGAAAGGGAAATTGATTGGTTATGGAGGACTGTCAGGAATTGAAAAGGTATAATCATTACTGCTAAATGATTTCAAACTCGATTATACTTGTAATCAGAGTTCAAACATAGTCATCGTCACTTGATCCGTTGAACTTTATTTGGTATAATTTCACTATTGATGATGAGTAATCACGAGGGACATAATTACACACATGCAACTTCAAAACAGATCAATCGTCAAATGTCAAACCGAGGAAGAAAATTCGTGTCAGCATTGATTTCTTGAGTGCATGGAGGGACTGTAATGGATCTCATTATGACACAATAAGATTTTTTTGGAAATCCATATGATATGTGGTGGAATTGTAGTAAGACTTTCAGCACAATATTGTCGGAGTTATAGTGAAAGTTGGCGGGAAAAAATGGTAGATTTCCCGCGCAAAATAGTCAACTTTGATGGAAAAGTAACAGAGTTGCAGCGAAATTTGACCCAAAACAATGGAAACGATAGTGGTGTTGTAGCGGAGTTTGGGAAAAGATGATGGAAAACTTAGCGGTGTTGCAATGGAAATCGACCAAAAACATCAAAAAATTTAGCGGTGTTGTAGCGCAATTTGGCAAAAAATGACGGATAATTTAGCAGTGTTGTAGCGAAATTCAGCCAAAAATAACAGAGGTTTAGTGGGATTCACTAAAAATAGCGGAGTTGCAGCAAATAAAGGTTGATCAAATTAATAGATTTTCTGCTTAAATTTTTTTTACAAGGCTCATTAAGAATAAATTTCCCATCAAATATCTACAATCTTATCCATACATTCTTTCAAGGAGTTGTGTTAGTGAAGAAGGATCGTCCATGGTTCTGTAATTACTTGGGCCGCCATAAATTATTTTCTTTCTTGAACCTCCTCACGACTATCTATTCACATTTCCTAGAAAAACACACTCGATCATAGCGAAAAGAAGAACAAAAAGAAAAGAAAAACACATAGAGAAAATTAAGCAATTTATTTATATACATATTTTGTGGAATTTGCAGTAGACTTAGAAATTTTAAGAAATAGGGGAACAACCCTTCTCCTGTACCCGCTGACAGTCTGGATCAGCTGCGACCTGTGAAATAAATGCATCCTTCGAGATCAGTTTATGATAATTCCATAATCGATGACCATTGGCAACCAAAGTTCTCTAATTTTCATCAATGGTGGTCAATGGAATGATCCCACTGTCAAATACCTGATCTATCTTGTAAGTTCCTAGCTATCTCATGCATAGCTTCTCTTTAAATTCCTTTTTAAATCATGAATCATACAATAAAGCTGAATCTCCTTCATGGAACATTTTATTCTTAATAAATCTATCGTTCCATTTGGAGTGCTGCTAATCAATTAAAATTGTATGATGTACAACGTCAATGCAATTTTAATCTAGTTCATTAAGTTGATTCAGCTGGTTTTTGTGAGTCTCTATTAAATCCAGGTTTGCCTCCATGGCTGTTCTCAAAGTTTTAATTTCAAATTCAATAGTTAAAACAACGCTCTTAACATACACTAGTTCATATGGGGAGAATTATGTAGTCTTGTGCCATGTTGTATAGTAGGCTCATAATGCTTATGGAAGAGTGTCAGCCCAATCCTTGCGATGACTCTTAACCATTTTTGTGAGGATTGACTCGATCACCTTATATGTGATTTCCACTTTCCCATTGGCCTGTGGATGATATGGAGAGGTGACTCGGTGCTGAATGTGATACTTCTAAGATAGGGCCTCCATATTTCGAGACACAAACTGAGGTCCTTCGTCTGTCACAATTTCCTTGGGTAATCCAAAGCAGGTGAATATATATGCATATAAAAAGTCTATTACAACCTAATCATTGTCCTTTACCAAGTCCACAACTTCTTCCGACTTGGTCATATAATCGGTGCAAACCAAAATGTAAAATTTTTATCTTAATGGAGGGTTGATAGGCTCTACAAAATATAGGGCCCATCTATCAAAGTGTTCAACCACCAACTTTGGCTGAAGTGGCATCTCATCTAATATGTTTGGCTGGACCATTCTCTCGCAGCTGTCATAGGATTGAACATATTTTCTTACATCCTAAAATATCGTTGGCCAGAAATAGCCCATCATCAATGCTTTATGGCCTTTCCTCTTATCAGAAAAATGCCCCCCACAGGGCTCATTATGGCAGGCTTTCAAAATACTGTGGATTTCATCCTCCCTCACACATCGCCTAATTTCCAAATCAGATCTTGTGTAAAAGAGGCAGCCTTTGATCGAGCAGTTCCTCGCACTTTGTTGTATAATTCTTCTCTTTTATCGTTTGGACAAGTGCGATGGAAGTCTACCTGCAACCAAATAATACGAAATGTTAGTGTACCATGGGGAAAAGGCTGAGACTGCAATTAAATGTTCATCAGGGAAAGAATATTCGACTGGTGTATCATCATTATTATTATTCAGTCGAGATAGAAAATATGCAACTATGTTCTCCTCCTTTTTCTGTTAATTATAGTGATGTCGAATTCCTGGAGTAACAAAAACAACCTAGTCACTCTAGCATTAGCAACATGTTTTTTCATCAAATATCTAATTGTTGAGTGGTTAGTAAGTACAAATATAGGATATCCAATAATGTAATGTCTAAATTTATTAATGGAATAAAAAATATCAAGGAATTCCTTCTCTGTTATCGTGTAGTTCGGTTCCGCAAGAGACAGATTCTTACCAACGTAATACATATTGTATGGATTACGACCTTCTTGTTCTCCCAGAACTAGTCCAATGGTTGTTTCTAAAGCATCATAGGAAATATGAAAAGGTAGGTCCCAATTAGGCCCCCTCAAGATGGGTGTTGTAGATAGCCTCATCTTTAGTTCTGAAAATGCTGCCTGGCATGCATCTATCCACACAAATTGGGAATCCTTCTTTAGTAAAGTAAATAGGGGAGATGCCAACTTAGAATAAGTTTCTATGAATCTCCTATAATAACCAACATGACCAAAAAAACTTCTTACCTCTTTTTGTGACCCAGGGATAGGAATATTTGAAATTACCTTTATCTTGGCTCAATCTACCTGAATACCTGTAGGAGAGATAAAGTGTCCCAAAACCACACCTTCACTCATCATCATGTGGCATTTTTTGGTGCTTAGATATAGGTGTGTCTGTTCACAAAATTTCAGAACTTTTTCCAAGCTTTCCAGTGTTTCATCAAAACTGTCATCATAAGGATTGAAGTCATCCATGAATACTTCCATAAAATCGTTCACCATTTCAGAAAATATTCCAATTACAGCCTGCTGAAACGTGTTCAAGGCATTGAAAAACCCAAAGGGAAGCCCCTTGTATGCAAAGGTTCCCTAGGGACAGGTGAAGGTGGTTTTATGTTGGTATTCAAGGGCTATCAGGATTTGGTTATAACCATTGAAACCATCCAAAAAGGAAAAGAATTGTTTTCCAGACAGGATATCTAGAACCCGATCGATGAAAGGAAAAGGGAAATGGTATTTCTGTGTTGCTTTTTTAAGTTCCCTATAATCCAAATAGACCCACCACTTCCCGTTCTTTTTGGGTACAATCACAAGTGCGGAAACCCACTCCCTGTCTAAAATTGGGTAAATAAATCCTGCCTCTAGAAGTTTTTGGTTCTCCTTCTTCACAATATCTCTCATGTTAGGGTTCATTATGTGCTGGGGTTATCGTACAAGTTTTGAATCATTTTTAATGTAAATGTGATGGGTGCACAGTGATGAGGGAATTCCCCTCATATCTGTGTACTCCCATGCAAAAATCCCCCTTGTGATGCTTTAGAAATGTAACAAGGGGCTCCAGTTCATCATCTTTGAGATTAGGATTGATGTTCAGTGTTTTCCCAGAGTCAACTTCTACTGGAACACACCTGGAATTATCAATTACTGGAATTAATTTGGTACTAATAACTAAGGTTTCTTTTGTGAGTTTTTCCTGATCTTGTTCTTCCATTGTGTTATCCAGGATTTTATAGGCTCTTTTCATCACAGACATAGGCTCGCTAATTGTTACAACTGATTTTACCACACATGGTGAATCACACTTTTATGGCCTTCTCTATCCCTCTGCAGACTCCTTAGACCATATGGACCATTTTTGTACCTTTTATGTTTCCAATATCATCCCTAAAAACATGCAAAAACTGCCATACACAAATTTTAATCCCTTTCTCGCGTATATACACAGATTTGACCCTTAAACCCACGTACATCAGGATGTGTGCAAAAGGCCAAATTATTTTGGAGTTTTCCTTGATGTGGATCCAACTCACTTGTATCCTATCCTTCCATATGCCTTGAGATCGCTCAGATTTGACCTTTCATTACCCTTTGGATACATTGAAGGCATGAGGAATTGAAGAGCAAGAAAACTATAGTCCATTGTTGTCGGAGCTTATACTTGAGTCTGCATCCCTTTGTCCCTTGGAGCACTTTCGAGTTCTTCCCAAGCTTTCCTTTTTCTTATGAGCTTGCTATCAAGAGATGGAGGATTGAAGTTGTGGAGGCCCAAGTGGGGGACTCAGTTTCTCGATTCGTAGACGTGCTGACAGAGGTTGTCTCTATTGTAATCTTTGTTTTATATTAATAGAAATATATTTTACTGTCCAATAATTTGTATTTGAATGAATATTTGATCCATGGATGATTTCAAATGCTTATATTTTATTGATTATATATGCTAGAGTAGGTCTAACACAATTATATATAGCATTCTTGTCTTGTTTATTGAATGTTGAGGAAGAAATTTATCAATTCATGCTGGAGTTGGAAAGCTCAACGAGGATCTACATCAACTGTCTGGAATAAGGTATGAATCAAGATCCTTTAGTGTTAGATGTTTGGTTTCTCTTGCATATAGGAAAGGATTTATTTTTGGAGTCAAGTTGTCTATTGTGGTACCCCAAGCCATAGGAATTTCTCTCCGTAACAAAATTGGCGACTCCACTGGGGAGTACCTAGTAGTTGTCCTTTGGGGGTTTTTATCAGCATTCAATGTTCTTGAATTGCTCTGATTTCTCTGTTTCTGAGTCGAGTCTGGGGGCATGTTTTCCTGGTAGTGTTTGATAGGTGTGAATTTTGTCTCAACTTATCTATTTTCCTTCATTTTTATCTCTTTTTCTTCCTGTACGCGAGTTTTTTCCTCACATTCACGTATACACACGGTTTTGCCTGAGATATCCATGTACATATGTGGGTTTTCTGCATACAGTCACATATTCCCTGAGTTTTTCCTTTTAGAGGAAGATTGAGTGTTGCTGGGTGAGTTTTGATGATTGCCAAGTCTCCTTTGATGCTTCTAGAGTCTATATACACCTCTGTTTCTGACCAGAGACGCCTTTCAGGGTAATTTTTTTTTTAGAATGTTCTTGTCATTGCATTTTTTATTTTTTGTTTTGGGATTATTGCATTAGATATCTTTTACCTTAGTGCTTTACGTGAGCGCTGTTTGAGTGTGCTTGCAGATCCTAGGGGTGTTAGAGTCATTCTTTTGTTTCATTATCTCATTTTTATTCAAAAAATCCAAAAATATTTGCTTTTTTGCATCATTGCACTTTGCATTTTGCATGGTACTTGCACTAGATTCGCTTAGAGAAGTATTAGTCAGGCTTTCATATAGGAATGATTTCATTTCTCATTTGAAGAAAATTCTACATTTCACGTAGTAGCATGCCTTGTTTTTCATTCGACACAATGCATTTGCATTGATTGTTAGGTGTGCATTTTGCTTCATGTTGTGTCATAACACCATTGGTTGCACGGTGATCTACATTTTTTGATTAATAAAGCCAAATAAAAGCAATGTCGAGAGACGTATTAGCCAGGATTTCATATAGGAATGATTGCATTTGTCATTTGAAGAAATTTTTTCATTTCACGTAGTAGCATGCCCTGTTTTTCATTCGACACAATGCATTTGCATTGATTTTTAGGTGTTCATTTTTCTTCATGTTGCGTCATAACACCATTGGTTGCATGGTCATCTACCTTTTTTGAGTAATAAAGCCAAATAAAACCAACGCTTAATTAAAATGGATTACACTATTTTCTTTGATAGGGTACAGTGACAAGATTAGGTTTTAGGGTCTTGGAATAGTTCATTGTGAGTAAATTCTCCAAGACCACTAAACAACAACATGTATGTGTCTGTCCAAGTGAGAGTGTGAAATTCCTTGGTATAATTAGTGTTTCTTAGGATCCTCCTCTTACAAGGGAGTTAAGCACGAGGTAGTGTGAGTGGTTATTGATTGCGATGACCCCTAGTCATAACTAAGTAGCACCAGAGATATTTCCAGGATTGTATTCGTATCTAGGGGCTCTTTTGAGAGTTTCAGGATTTAAAACCCTACCCATACGGTCGATCTCGCCTGCAATTGTCCACCTGAGCATTGATTATATTGAGGTGACCTTAGTTTCCTTACCTAGGTTATTGAGGGGTTACTTTGCAGGGGTTATTCTGCAGGTGTGCCGACCAGGTTGGGGTCAGACAGCACAGTCGCTAAATGTGTTGAAGCTGAGGGCCACAATAATTGGTTACGAACCTCCGCTTGTTGTGTATGGGAGTCTCAATCCTCTCCTAGGTGAGACATACCTGCTACATTCGGGGGCTCACATATCCTACCCTTGTTTGCTTGTGACTAGCTTTAGATTATATAGGTGTATGCTCTGTGCACGTTAGCTTGCTTAGGGTTTGCATAATTAGAAGAGTCTTTTTCATTTTTTTAGTCATTATGGATTTGGGTGTGGCACCTCGCCGTTCTTGTCATTTAGCAGGACTTCCGCCTTCTACATCTCCTCCTCCTTTGGGAGAGAGAAACAGATGTAGGCAGACTACTTCTCACATTGATTCACACACGATGGGAGATCATGAAGATGAAATTCTTGAGTTGTCTTGTCCACCTCAAGAGGTTGGGGAAGAAGATCCTATTCCTGTATATGATCCTTCACTTGATATACCTACACACTATAGCTTCGATCCTTCACATGATATACCTACACACTCGAGGTATGATCCCTCACTCATAGGTCGCCGGTATTGGATGCCAGGTGACGAGACTCATCATGAACCTGCGAGCACTAGTTATGTTAGTTATGGCATGTATGGTATCCCTATACACGATCCAGCACATCATGCCGAGTCGGAGTTTGATCCTAGCACTATTCCTGGGGGCATTCCCATTCCTTTCCATGCAGAGAGATTTGGGAGCATGAGTCACAATGCATCCTCCATCTCGGCAGTGGAGGCTACATCACATGTTTTTCTTAGACCTGGTGTTAGTAGTCCTATTATGATACCAGAACCAAGACGAGTGACGGTAGGGAATACCACTTACATAGTTTCACATGTCCCTTCGTCCTCTATTCCTAGTTCTTTGAATGCTATTCCTCCCCCTCATTCATGTGGTCCTTCGGGTCAGAATGTTGCTACGAGTTATGTGCATACTGCTGCTACTTGCGTAGTCATGTCTTAGAGTCAAGTACCTCTTGTTGTCTCGAGAGGTCGTATTCCTACTTCTGGAGGTCATATTCCTACTTATGGAGTGTCTCATGGGACATCTCATGGGATTTATTATGGACCATATTATGGACTGAAATATGCACAAAGTTATTCACCTTATGGGTATGGGTATCAACAACCCACTTACTCCCTGAATTATGGCTTTGTAGCCCCAAATAGTCAAGGTACACCACATTATGGTGCTTCCATGTCACCCTACATGGGTCAAACAGGAGGAGGATACTATGGCCATGGCCATGGTCATTATGTTAATCAGTCCTATGTGAACCAAAATTATCAGGGGGCATCTCATAGACCTACTGAACCTAGGCTCCCTTTCCTCGCAACGTTAAATTTTCCTGACTTGTCGAGACTAACAAAAAATCCAATATCTTATGACTCGACTTGGTTGGATGTCACTACGAAGCTTGCCTCATACATCCCCAAATTCAAGGGAAAACTAGGAGAAGATCCTAGTGAACATGTTACTACATTTCACCTTTGGTGCTCTTCTAATTCCTTACATGAATATTCAATCCATTTAAGGCTGTTTCAACGCACCCTCACCGAGCCTGCATCGAAATGGTACATAGAGTTACCTAGGGGAGCATTCACTTTGTTCGATGACCCAGATATGAATTTTCTCAACCACTTCCAGCTACCAGTGTGTTACGACATTGGTACAAAACTCTTGTCGACATTTTGGCAAGACAAAGCCACGCATATCTCAGACCATATCCAAGAGTGGCATAGAAGGATGAGATTGATTAAGCCTTCATACCGCCAAAGTTTCTCCTCGAGTGGTTCCTTAAATCATTACTGCCTTATATAGTGAAGGATGTTTCTACATCTAGAGTTCAGAATGAGGAACAAGCCATTTTTAGGGCGCAGGAATTGGATTTGATTTATGCTCAATCCAATTTGTTATATGAGATCATTCCTAACGCTCCGTGTTCTAGTTTCCACCCTAAGATAAAACCTGGACCACATGCCGATGGCATTGTTGGTTGTACGAGTACCAAACCTGTGGATTTGGTTGTGAAATAGGTCAGTCAATTATCTATCAACCAATCTACCTCAAGACAAGCCACAAGTTCGTCTCAACCCACCCAAACTACGAATGTGCTTTCGGTGCAATCGTTGGACCAAAAGGGTAACCAACAACTCGAAAGGAATAAGAAGAATGGTAAAAACAGTCATAAGGGTGGGAATAGGAATGAAAATTCCAATTCTAATGACAATAACACTTGAAATTCTATGGGGGACAAGAATTCTAAATGTAAGGTTAAGTTTCCTTGCAAGTTGTGTAAGGATGACCACCTCACTCACTTGTGCCCTCGGATAGAGGAAGCCTCGAGGTTCATAGCGCAGGGCCCAGCTGTGTTGACCAACCCTTTATCTCATAATCAAAACATGAACTTGAGGAGCCATGATCAGTTTGGTGGAGATCAAGATCCGCTGGAAGCTAGTAATGGTCATGGTTGCATCAATATGGTGCATGCTACTAAGGTTGTGACTCATGCGAAGGACTATGGTTCGTCACAACCAGACCTTGGAAAGGAACCTGCTCCACTTGAAATTCCTTTGTGTATTGAAAACTCTGTGGATAAACCTAAAGTTGCACCTTGCATTCCTAAGGGATTCCTTAAGCATTCAGGGCACAATCCTAATGCCTGAGCCGCCCAAAATTATTCTATTGTCGAGGATTTGGGCCACACTCCTTGTGCGATGTCTGCACTTGAATTACTTCAGAGTTGTCCTTCTCAAAGGAAGGCTTTGCTTATTGCTCTTGGCATTAACGATGAAAAATCTTCCTCTGTCATCAAATTTGAAACCGTGGGACTACAGCCTCACTTGCCTTACTATGTGTCTCTCTTGATTCTTGTAGAATGTCTTAACAAGACCGTCAAATGCACTGTGATTGATGAAGGCGATGTTGCTTCCATGATGTCTTTGGCATGCTGGAAGGGTTTGGGTTCCCTCGAGTTGTCTAAATCCTCTACCATGTTGATTTCATTTGATGGTAGATCGTTTCAACCGCACGACATTCTTCCTTCTCTTAAGGTCCTTTGGGAGGGAATACCGTCGCGGTCGAGGTTAAGGTGGTTGATGTGCCCCTTGACTACAATATGTTACTGGGTAGGAATTGGATGTACAATATGCAAGCCGTATCTTCTTCTCTATTTTGATTTTTATGCTTTCCTCTTAATGGGAAGATAGTTACGATTGATCAAATATCATTCAAGAATCCATGTGTTACCACATCTTCGGGAGCTTCTATCCCGATTGTTGAGCACTCTCAGTTGACAACTGGGAGTGTGGGTGTTGGCATGTATCCATCCCTTATGGGATCCTTTATTTGTCCTGCACCTATTCTTATGATCGGGTCTAGTTCTAGTGAGGCTTTTTCATCAGTGTGTTCGGTGTCTTTTCACACCACTCATATGGAAGATCCTTGGATTCTTCCTACCCCAAGTCCTTCATGTGATCCTATCGAAACAGACGTGACGTTACCTGCAGCAATGATAGCATATCAAGCTAATATTGAATGTGTTGCAGAGCCTAGTCCTTCCTCTTTGTGGATGGAGGAGGAGGACCCATATGTGCAGCTTGCATGGGAAGTTGATTCTTATCATGTGCATTACTTCCTTGATAGTGTTTTTCCATCAAATGAAGCTATTATTGAGGCTATGTCTAGAGTTGAGCCACCTTGGGAAGAGTTGCACCATAGATCTTACTTTCTTCTTGAGCTTGACCATTTAGGGTGTGAAGACTTTAGGGAGATTCTTAGTGAAAGAATTGGTAGTCCTATGGTTCCATTAGGCTCTCCTGGTCCGATGGATAATGGAAATAAGGAAAATATATCTCCTACCATTCCTATCAATATCTCTCGCAATCCTAGCAAGATTTAGAATGTCTATATTGGGGTAGAATGTTCCCATGTTGAGATTGAAGAGTATACTGAGCTGTTCAAAGAGTTTCATGACGTATTTGCTTGGTCATACAAGGAAATGCGAGGTATTTACCCTCACATTGTTGAACATGAGATTAAAACTTATCCCAATGCTAAGCCTGTTCGACAACGCTTGCGTGTGGTGAATCCTAGAAAAGCATCCACAATTAAGGCTGAGATAGAAAAATTGTTTAATGCGAGTTTTATCTATCCTGTTCCCTTGATGGAGTGGGTTTGAAACCCCGTTCCGGTTGATAAGAAACAGGGAATGATACCTATATGAACTGATTTCCATGACTTGAATCGTGCCTATCCTAAGGATAATTTTCGCACACCATTTTTTGATCAAATTTTGGATCAGTGTGTGGGAAGCGAGGTATTTTCCTTTATGGATGGATTTTCCGAATACAATCAGATACAAATCAAACCTGAGGACCAACATAAGACGACATTTATTTGTCCTTGGGGTACCTTTGCATATCAGAAAATTCCTTTTGGCCTTAAAAACACTGGAGCCACTTTTCAGTGGCCTATGACCTTCATCTTCCATGATCTCAAATCAATTATTGAAGTCTTTTTGCATTACCTTGCTGCTCATTCTCGTCAGAGGATGTGTGACTGCGTCATTCCTACCATTTGAGATTAGTGTTCGAAAGATGTCACCATTACTTGGTCAGGTTAAATCCTCATAAATGCATCTTTTGTGTGAAGTCTGGTTGCTTATTAGGGTTCATTGTTTCCAAGGAGGGTATAAGGGTTGACCCTTTAAAGGTTGAGGCAATACTTCAATTGTCTCCCCCAAGAAACATTATACATCTTCAATGTTTGCAAGGCATGGAAAATTTCTTGCGTATATTTGTAGTTAACTTTGCCAATTTGACTAGAGGCTTTATGTGTCTTTTGAAGAGGGACATTACCTTTTCCAGGGATGAGTGAGCCCAGGAGTCCTTTGATGCACTTAAGCGAGCCTTAGCATCGACCCCAGTGATTAGTCCACCCGACTATAGCCATGAATTTTTACTTTATGTGGCCGTGTCCATGGAGACGATTGGTATGGTTTTGTTTTAGGAGGATGAGGAGCTCAAAGAGCATGTCATATATTATTTGAGCCAAAACCTTATAGATGTGGATATCCATTATTCCCATGTGGAGAAACTTGCCTTAGCTACCGTTCATGTGGTTCAAAGATTGAGACACTATACTCTCCTTCGCCAGACCTTGGTGATAGCCCATGTCAATCCATTTCAGTTCATCCTCACTAGAAGGATGATAGGGGGAAAGTATAATAAGTGGATTGTCATCTTACAAGAATTTGATCTCGAGTTTGTTTCAGAAAAATAAAAAAAATCGTTGATTTTTGCGGAGCTTAGATCTGATTTACCAAGCAAGGAGGAGGAGAAAGTTTGTGAAGATACGTTTGTTGATGAGCACATTTTCCTGATCTCAACTTTGGATCCATGGTATGGGGATATTATCATATATTTACAAACATTGAAGGTCCCTACTCACCTTTCATAGGATGAGTGACGACGGTTACATCATGTATGCAAGAATTACCTCATAGTGGATAACACATTATACCGTCGTGGGATAGATTCCATTTTATGTCGTTGTTTAACTCATGAGGAGGATGAGATTGTGACGAATGATTTCCATGGAGGGGCATGTGGTGGTAATTTATCTAGGCTTTCTACAGTCCAAAATATATTGAGAGCGGGTTATTTCTACCCATCGATCCTTAAAGATTGTGTCAATGCGGTCAAGAAGTGCCACCCTTGCTAGGTGTTTGCACGCAATATGTGCTCACATCCTGCCCTGTTACATCCAATTATTACTGCCGGTCCTTTCACTAAGTGGGGGATTTATTTCATGGATTTTAACCCAGCTTCAGCTGGGGGGAATCATCATATCATAGTGGCTGTTGACTATTTCACAAAATGGGCTGAGGCTATGCCCACGGTTAAATCCGATGGTGAGACAGCTGCACATTTCGTATTCAACCAGATCATTACTCAGTTTAGTATTCCTAAAGAGCTTGTCATTGACCATGGTAGGAACTTTCAGAATTGGATGATGGAAGAGTTGGACTCAAAGTTAGGGTATAAGCAGGAGCATTCATCTTCTTATTACCCTCAAGTGAATGGACATGTTGAAGCAGTGAAAACATCGCTCAAGTCCATTCTCCAACGAACCATCACACAAAGCAAGACTAATTGGCATATCATGTTATATATTGCTTTGTGGGCTTATAGGACTGCGGTTAAGACTGCCACCAGTTTTTCTCTATATCAGCTTGTACATGGAGTGGAGTCTATATTGTCGATTGAGTGTGAAATCCCTTCTTTGAGGCTAGACATAGAGCTCTTACCAGAAACTTCCCCATTGGAGTAACGTTTGGTCCACTTAGAGCAACTTGATGAGCAGCGCTGAGATGCCTTGGTGGCTCTAGAAGTGAATAAGCATTGTGTTAAGGTCCAGTATGATAGATATATCCATCCAAGGAAGTTTAGTGAATGAGATTTGGTCCTTTTGTGGGATCAATCTAAAGAACCCTTGGGGGAAGGAAAGTTTAACCCCATGTGGCATGGTCCTTATGTTTTTAAATGTGTGTTAGAAAAGGGCGCATATGAGTTAGTATATTATGAGGGGACATCCTTGGCGGAGCCTAGAAATGGGCTCTATCTTAAAAAGTACTCTGCATGATTCTCAGCCAGGGCTGACTATTGTATATTATTGTATAGTATTTTGCATAGTTAAGTTTTTATTATGGTGATCGAGTTTGTTGATTAGCTTTTGTTTCTTATGGAAAATGTCAATGGAGTCTTCCATCTATATAATATTCGCGGATGGTGCTAGCCACCACAATCAACACTCAACCTCTGCTGCTTGGGCAATTTATACTCCTACAGGTTAGGTATTGTCTTCAGGAGGTGTATGTTTACGGCCCTCTTCAAACAATGTTGCTGAATATAGTTCCATTATAGAGCTTCTACGGGATTCCATTTCACATGGTGTTCTCTCTCTTGAGGTACGTCTTGATTCGCAGTTAGTAGTGTCACAACTTAATGGCTTGTATCATGCTAGGGATCCAACATTATTATGAATATTCTTACGTGTGATATTGTTAGAATGACAATTTGACAACATAACATACATACATGTTCCAAGAATTTATAATCAAGTTGTTGACTCATATGCTAACTATGTGTTAGATTGGCATTTGATTCATAGACAATAAGCTCATCACAAACATACATTTTTACACATGTAAATAAATAAATCGATCATAATAAACATTTTTCATTAAACATCCAAAATGTGATAATACATAAGTGTCATAATACAAAAATGGGGCTTTAGAGCCACCAAAATATAAATACACGGTAGTACAAAATGTATCACTCCCAAGTATCTAATCCTGGGGAGGAGGAGGGGGGTTCTGATCATGGAATGTCACCATGAATCTAGCTAGCCATCGAAATAACCGCATCCATGCTTGTGGTCCACTCACCACCTGACGCTGCATGGCCTCAAGCAAGTCCTCGACCTACGCCATGGGTACCCTATGTGTCAGCTGCAAAAAGTTGGTATGAATTCTTTGGAGCATCCACTCCGCATCCACGCCCGTAATGTCATGTCCTCTTCCCCTCCATCTATGATGAGGTAAACCATTAGGCCACCATGGTCCTACATCTGCATACATATGACAGGATGTCATTATGTGTTGTCACGCAAAAATATGTCTTTTGAGTCTATATATATCAAAAAATACAAAAAAAAATTAAATAATTCAAAAAACTTAAAAAGAGGGTTGGGATTCGTTACCAATGTCACCATATGCTAATCCTGGTGGTAGAGGCATGTCGAGATCTCCCCAAAAATATATCCCTGCATAGGGATAATCATCGATGGCAACTATCTGCCGCTGCCACCATGGAAAGAAATCAACTAGATAGGGGTTTGACACCCTACCTCCACCTAGTCTGCACATCGCATCTGCCCAACATCGTTGGGATGAATATAGAACCCCGTGAAGAGGAACGTCAACTCTAGGGCTTAATCCTGGAACACACTCAAAGAAGAACGTGCTCAGTATACTGTTGAAACTGAATTTTCATACCCTTCCTATCTTGCAGTTGCTGAGCTGTTGCTTCATGTTGCTCAACAACACAGTTTTCCAATCATAAACTGTGGGTCTCATGCACTCCACTGCATAGAACATTAAGGGCCGCGAGGCCTGGTGGAGTGAGGCTAGCCCTGCTATCCTACCGAGTGTCAGTAGTATGGCCTTTAGGCCTAACACCTGTATGGAGTTAGTTGGGATCTGACTCCTGACCTTCTCCGTGTCCAGATAATCGTATACAGCTATATACTCATCTATGGTGAGGCCACCTTTGGGCCCGTGAGGCCGTAAGTTCACTGCTTCCCCTCGTTAGTACAATCCAATAATGAAGTATATGTCCTCCACCTCTATAGTGAGGGACATCCGGTCGATCTAGAAATACTTTGAGTCAGGATCCCAATAGTCTACTAGCATCTGCAGCAGTCTTGGTTTGACCCTTAAGCCACCAAGAAACCAAAACTTGTAGAGCTCGCATGCACGAAGAGCTTGTTGTTCCATTAGATCGCCCTGTACTTCTACTTCTACATCCCCGTGCTCTCGTTCCCTCCATTCTAGTACCATCCTGCAAATTCAATTTGAGTTTTGGTCATTAGTTGTCTTAGAAAAACTTAAATGCAGCTGCATACGCGAATGTTTGCTAAACAACCATGTATGTACGTGACTTTGAGGCATTTTTCTACGTATAGCTAGCCCTATACATGGAAAAATCCTTGATTTCTACGTGGGACATGGTGCATAATTTAGAATGTCCTAGAAATCAATTTTCACCATGGAAATTTGAAAAATTTACATGCAAATGAAAGAGCAGGGCATGGGAAGTTACCTAGAAAAAACAGTGTCGGATTCCGTCTACTGAAACTCCTAGAATTCTCGTTTGAAGTTCTGAGCTCAATTGGGTAAAAATTTCAAATGTTATATAATGTTTTGAATTTTTTACTATTTATAGAATTTTTTCAAAATTTTGAAAATGTTTACCCCCTTTCTATAGTGACCGTTTCTGACTCTTTTGGACCATTTTGGACTAATATAATGATGTAGGAGACCGTTTTAAGTGTCGTTTCGACCGTTGTTTTGTCCTGTTTGTGCCGATTTCAGGTATGATGTTTAAACTGGAATATAGGTTAGATTCCACCTCCATTTGCATTTTGCATGACCTTATGACCTTTTCATTATAATCTTAGGTACGAACCCATTCTATCTTGTCACGGAACCTTCTTGCTATCTTAGAAGTGACATGACCTAAATGGTAGAGCTTGACCTTACATGGGTACCCTAGTTAGCTCCTTGTTTGCATTTGGTGGCCATGTTGACACTTTGTCCTTTAGGGTGTGGGATTCTGTTGTATAGTATCGCCATGACATTTCACAAGAGCCTCATACTCCTCTTGATCTTTTGCTGGCCTGTTTTCCCAGGACTCCCTTATGTCAAGTTGTAATTGCATTATCTTGAGCTTTGCTTGCCTCATTGAACCTTATGCTGGCTTCCCTGACTTTGAGTATCAGCCATACATCCTGATCTTGTCTCATGTCTAGCCATGCATAGCCATTTTATATATCCTTAGCTTCTTGATTCCCTATTTTTTACCAGGAGGGGACTTTCCCCCGAGTGTCGCTATCCTACACATGTACCCTTGCATTGAGCATAGGTATGTTCCACTGCTTGGAACTAGTTTTTTTTCCTATTTGACACTCGTCTCCTCCTAGTCTGTAACTTTAAAGCGATTTTTTCTTTTTCAAGCTTTTCAAATATTTGAAAAAGTCCAAAAGAATTAAAAAACCAAAAGCCAAATAAGAAAAGATGTTATCTTTGGCAGCAATAGAGTCATGTCGCCTTTGAACATAGCACTGTATATCACATCTGTTGGTTGGGTTAATAGTTTGACTTTAGGAGTTGTACTCATTTATCTGAGTTCATCTCCACTGACTGGTTAAGCTTATAGTCCCTATGGAGCCTTTGTCGATGCCTCTTGTGTTGCAGAGATGTCCCATTTTGTATATTAAGTCTATGCTGCCTACATTTAGTCACCATTCTCCTTTATGCTCTTGTTCAAAGGAAGTTGAAACCTGAGTTGGCCATTCCTCAGTTATCTTGACTTTGCATGTCAACCATTCTCGGTATAGTTACTCGTTCTTGCACCTTATGATCGTCCTTCTACATTATACAACTTTGCTGAGTACCTCATGTTGGATGATGGGGGATGCCTTAATGCCCTCCTTCCAGCGGATTTTATCTCATTGACTTTAGATCATTTATTCTAGGATAGGAATCTAGAGTCATTTTTTAGTGCCTTGAGACTTGTAGTCATTAGTGGCAGGTTCTCTCGCCATCGAAAGTTTTTTGGGAATACATCAATGTCCCTTGATCGATGGATTCTCTCAAGTGTTCGACCTCAACACATTTATTCACACTTTTTAGTTTGCACTATAGTACCTTGATTCCCATTTTCATTATCGGTGGGTGATCTCGCGTTTGTTAACGGTATACATCAATGACCGTTAGTCAGACGATGGACTACTATGTTCGACCTCGACACCTCTATTCACATAGTAGGACATGTACTCGTAGTGGTTTTTCTAGAAGACCTTCCAGATTGGTGGCATCTCTTATATGCTACCTTCTTGATCATGTCAGTGTTCATGATATTTCAGCTCTCGTGAGATGATTCTAGTATATGTCAGACATTTCTAGCCATTATGGATATCTTGATCCATTATATATATCCAGTCTTCATGGAGATCATGATCCTTTGTATATCTCCATCAGGGAGATTCTGATCTATTTATATTGTACGTGGTAATGACCACACATGTCATATTGTATCGTGCCTATTCATGGCCATTGTACTCTTTTGTATCTGGGGCTGTTGTATCTATTTGCAGTTATATGCAGAGCTTTATCATTATATTGTACTAATTGGATGGTTGGTTCTTCCACCGAGTTCTTCATCACTCCACTTCTGGGATGGACTTATAATGTATTTCATCCATCGTATGACCCCTCTGACCTCACACATTAGGGGGCATCTGTTACAGCTGATTTTACCACACATGGTGAATCACACTTTTATGGCCTTCCCTATCCCTCTGTAGACTCCTTGGACCCCATGGACCATTTTTGTACCTTTTATATTTCCAAGATCATCCCTAAAAACATGCAAAAATTTCCATACATGACTTTTAATCCCTTTCTTGCATATATACGCGGATTTGACCCTTAAACCCGTGTACATTGGGATGTGTGCAAAAGGCCAAATTATTTTGGAGTTTTCCTTGATGTGGATCTGACTCACTTGTCTCCTGGCCTTCCATATGCCTTGAGATCGCTCAGATTCGACCTTTCATTACCCCATTGAAGAGCTATATAAGGAACCCTTTGGATACATTGAAGGCATGAGGAATTGAAGAGCAAGAAAACTATAGTCCATTGTTGTCAGAGATTATACTTGAGTCTGCATCCCTTTGTCCCTTGGATAAATTTTGTGTTCTTCCCAAGCTTGAATTTTTCTTGTGAGATTGCTATAGAGATATGGAGGATTGAAGTGGTGGAGGCCCAAGTTGGGGACTCAGTTTCTCCGATTCGCAGACATACTGACAGAGGTTGTCTCTATTGTAATCTCTATTTTATATTAATAGAAATATCTTTTGCTGTCCAATAATGTGTATTTGAATGAATATTTGATCCATGGATGATTTCAAATGCTTATATGTTATTGATTATATATGCTAGAGTAGGTCTAACACAATTATATATAGCATGCTTGTCTTGTTTATTGAATGTTGAGGAAGCAATTTATCAATTCAAGCTGGAGTTGGAAAGCTCAATGGGGATCTATATCAACCATCCAGAATAAGGTACGAATCGAGATACTTTAGTGTTAGATATTTGGTTTCTCTTGCATATAGGAAATGATTGATTTCTGGAGTCAAGCTGTTTGTTGTGGTACCCCAAGCCATATGAATTTTTCTTCATAACACTAATGAAATTAAAAATGGTATCATATTCAGTTTCTATCTTAAAGTTCAAGGATCTCCCAATTGTTAGTAAAGGCTGATTATCCTCTTCTTCCTCTAAATCCATCCACAACGGTCTATGCTCGGTTTGGATGGAGGATATAAAGTCACACTTTTAATGGAAATTCCATTAGAAATTGTCATGGAACCTGATCTACAACTGATGTATGCATTTGTTGTAGCCAAACATGGTCTTCCCAACATCAATTGGTGTCCCCCCAACTATGACTTAGGTTGTAAAACAACAAATTTTGCATCGTACTCCCATGAACCAATGGAGACTGCGACGTCATCCACAACTCCTTCTATTTTAATGGTAGATTTGTCATCCATATCTAGGATAGTTGGGGAAGGCCTAAGATTAGAGAGTCCTAATTGTTTTAAGGTATCACATACCCATACCCAATTATCATGCGGAATTAAAAATTTCATCGAGAACCTTTACTGTTCATCGAAACACATGGCATGGACATGAACCACTTCTCAACATTTCCAACACTATCACACTCCCTCCCATCTTCCATTGATTAGTTCAAAAATATGCAAGGAAAGATCTCATAGGAGATTGGTCGGAGGGGAGAAATAGCAATAGAGTCCAAGGATCATAAAGGGTTTTGCATCTGAAATCAAATCAACGACTAAGAATCCACCCACAAAAATCAACAGCGCAGATAGCCCGAGTTGTGGTATCGAAAAGTTGCAAAAATTGCAATCTCACGTCCTGCATCTCACATTGAAAATAAATCAATGTCAGAGAATCATCCCGCAAGAATTTACGACACAGAAAACTTGAGTTGCGGGATCGAGAATTGTCGAAATCATGATACTGCAATCACGCATTCTGCAAGTTGCGGAAAGGTGTGTTGTGGAATGAAAACTGTGGAAAGCCATAATTCACAAAAAAACATCTCCACATCGTGCATCCCACAATTTGTGGAAAGGGAATTGTGAAAAGGAATTTGAGGAGGTCCAAAATATGTCGAAGGGTGTCTTCCACATCCCGCATCATGCATGTGGAATAAACCATTGCAGAAGAATATTTCTGCTCGAATTTTGACCTGTAACTCGAAGTCTTTGAACAGTGTTGGCCATCAATACCAACATCAATTCAACATTCTAACCCTACAACTTAGTTTAACAATGCATTGAAGGAAACATACATAGATGCATATAATTGTAGTTATTCAAAGGAACAATTCGTCAAGTCAACACAACCAACATGTTCATCCTATTCCATCAAGCAAATACAATGCAAGAAATACAATTACAGAGGCCAAAATAGACAAGAAAACTTATCTTGAGAAGAAATTGTCCTGCAACCAGCTATGTCACTGCAACTTTCCACCCAACCATAGGCTAGTGCACTCATCAATCTCTCAGCAACACTGCCACCCCGAGCTGTGCATGATTTCTTTAAGGAATAACAGAACACTAGTAGAATCCTACATAGACAAGGGTGTAACAAAACTTAGCCAAGCCAACACAGTTGGGTTTATGGTTGCAAGGGTAAAAAAACCAACATATGGGTTTCATAGGCCACTCAACCAAGCCATATCATAGTTGGGTTTCACATACTGTTCACAGTCAGTCAACATTCACCTTTAAGGGCCAGTCAAGCCAACATATGTGTTTATTGGACTATACACAGTCAAGCCATATCACTGCTCAGTTTATCAGACTGTATAGCCAAAGGTTACTCACAAGGTCAAACTAAACAAGACACAACCAAGCCAACATATGGGTTTATCAGGCTACCAGCCAAGCCATCTTTCCAGTTGGGTTTATCAGGCCTCTAAGGTAATGGGAAGGAAGAACCGCTAAGCTAGTGAGCTCATCTATAGAGCTAAGAACACCTTCACAAGACCTATCTAGCATGGCTTTCGTACTGCCTACACACCCAACACAAGGAAATAGCTCCTTCTCTGATCCATAGTCCCTTAGGCTACACCTTCTCTTCTAGTGCTCTTCAAGATGTGCAAAGCAGGTTCACCAACAATCGTATAAAGTAGATTGAAACACTAATATAAGCACCAAGTGTACGCAAATACTTTGCAAGGAATCATAAACTAATGTAAGCAAACTAGTTTAACAAATCTAATCTAATCAACAATTGATATATGAACTTGAAATGTTTAATACTAATATTCTTAATCTAGTGATCATTAATTCAATTCATATTCAAGATCCTAATGCTAACTAAATACAATCAAATCTAAAATCTACAAAGCATTCAAATTTCAAGTTTTAACATAATTGCAAAAAATGAGATAATGTTCAAATTGACTTCAATACAATCCTACCTCTTAAGCATATCTTTGCAAATCAAAATAACTAATAAAACTAGTCATTCTAACATGACTCAGAAACTAAATTAATTAAATAGAAAACTATGTAATGACATAGAAAACAGAACATGTGATAGAAAGTGAACTTGACAATTGATTCCTCATTTAATATTTCAATGCTTTTATCAAATTAATAGATTTTCTTAGCATGAGTTTTAATAAGATTTATATCAACGTAGAGTTCACTTGTTTAATTCAATCTTAAAATGAATTATTACTTAAACTTACATTTAAAACTACAATAAGATAAATGAAATTTAGTGGCTACAAATTTTTTTAAAGGAATACTATTGTTCAGTCTAATCTATAGAAGCAAAACTAATTTTAAATAATCATTCAAACTATAAGCAAACTACCTATCTTATTCTTATGAATTAAAAAACTATCTATTTTGTGAAATCAGAGATCCAAACTAGAACAAATTCAATTGCAACTAACTATTCGAAAACATAAAACTATACTACTTTGAGAAAGTATGCTAATTAATTCATCTATGAAATGAGATTTAAACACTAACTATGAATTCAAGAAAGCAGAATGAAATGCTATTCTACATATAAGGCAATAAACTATCTCTGCAAAACAGTAAAACTACTCATAAGCAAATGATCTAATTTTTACTTCGCAAATTTGAAAAGGCTTCCTATTATTGCTAAAAAACAAAGGCTAATCTACAAGACATAATTTAGTTGCTAAAATAAAATAGAAATTACTTCTAATCTAAGTGTCTAAGCTATACAATTCAACCCTGTTTCTTTACAAATTCAATTCTTAAGGAAAGCAATCATACAAGAGAAACTTCAATGAATAGCAAGGTTGTAAAACACAGTTCAGTCGTCTACTTAAGGAAAGCGAAATAAAGTAAAACATTATAGCTATTGAGACTTTGAAATTCAATTCTACTTCTTTCTACAAACACAATTCTAAAATGAAGTGAAACCCTGAAATAAAATACAATGAACAGTGAAAAAGAAAGACATGATTCTACCATCTAACTATGGAAAATGCAAGTTCTAGAAATCATATGAAATCAAATGCAAACAACAATAAAGAAATTCTATGACATCAAAGGGTTAGCTACAACAACTGAAATGTAATTTCGATCTATGAATAGAGAAAGGAAGAAATGTAATATAATAAAACAAAGATAGTGAAAATAAAGGGAAAAGAATTGCATTTTCAAAATTATGAAAACTTATTCGATTTAATATTCAGACATACTAGCACTTATCTATCGTTGATTTTGACAAAAAGAAACCGTAACACATAAATGCAATTACTTAACTGACAGAGGACGGAATTGATTCGGAACACAATCAACACATACAACGTGCATCCTCTGGTGGGCCCCCCAGAGTCACAACCTTCAACTAAATTAACTTCTAAATGATCATAACACGTAAGAACCAACTTCTATTGCAGAATAAAGTCGGATTACAGAGTTTCAACAAAAATAAGAGCAACAGTGGCAATAGCTACAATGGCAATTCCACTCCTCCCTCTCTCAGCCTCATGGGGCTCTATTTATACATAAAAATCCATGGAAAAATGGATATGATCAATCACCCAACTCATAAACTCGTTCAACAACTCAGAAAATGACCAACTCAGAAGACACATATTTGACAAAAGTTGGAAAAATGCCCCTTCGATAACTCTGTGGTGGTTGCGATTTTGGAGAAACAAATTCTAGGTTTTGTATCTGGCTATGTTTCTTCAAACCCATTATCCTGTTTGGTGAGATTTTCTCCCATGTGCATGAAAAACAAGGTGCAATATGGCAGTCCAGAAATATTCACTGCTAAAATTCTGGGTTTAACATTATTTTGGGCAATTTGGAAAACAACATGTAACTGCAATTTAATTCACAAATATGATTCGTGAGTTGAATTGATTGCTGGGTTGTTTTTAAAATTAATGTTGGGTGTTATGTTTAAATAATGGTTGGGTTCTATTGGTTTCATCATATGATCCTCATCCTTTTCATCTTTGTGAGTCCATTATTCACGTCCTGTTCATATTAAGTTCACGGCGTGCACAAAAAAAACCATTACATTAGAACCAAAGTGATATGAAAGCCAGTCTTAAAATTTTGATAATATATTTATGTGTAAATTCTATTCCACTTCAAGGGGTTTTTATTAACGTGATGGTATATTTTATATATAGTCAACAAAATATTCCAAATAATTAGTTTTAATGTTTAACGAGAATGATATATAAGGAAGTTTATCATATCATATTCAAATGGATTAGATGCCATGTGTAAATTAAATAAGTGCCAAAAATCCATGTCACTTTATGTTTTGGTTAATTTGCATATGATTGAGTTAATATGAGTGAGTTTGAAACAATGATTTAAAGTTTAAACAAGATTTTTAATGTTTTAATACTAAAGTCTTTTAATATTCACATTTTTATTCTCTTATGTGTTTAAATTTGAATTATTGTTAAAATTCATTCTCACTTCATTGTTTCTGCATATGCAGGCATTATAGGATCAGCAAAAGACATAAGACAAAGGTAAGCCAAATTAGCAAACCATTAAGAAACATGTCATCAAACCTAGTGCGGAACTTAGGACCGGAAGAAGGGCCAAATGTCTATCATTTGTATAATATTGTGTTTAATACATCAAACATAACATTTTAGGCTTCATTTACTTTTAAGAGTTTTAATTGATGAAACACAGTAAAAGATAGCGCTTTTAAAGATAGATGTATCGAATTTCGGTAAATAGGCCAAGAAATTAATGTAAATAAAATCATTATAAAGGACAATTCTAGAGTCGAACACTCCCCCAGACAGAAGATCTTGCATGTCCCCATGCAAGGAAGATAAACAAAATTAAGATCAAAATTCATGGGGAGAGTTATTAGTATGCCCCATTTTGTTGATGTTCTTTTGAACACTAAAATTTTGAAATTTGAACAACTCATTCTCATACTTAATACGTCTATCCAAAATTCCAAAAGATGAGATTTGAATTTTCAATTTTTGTTTGTAAATGAATGGCAGCAGAAGTTGATGATGACAAAAATGAAATATGAGAACACTATTTTAAGGAATGAATTCATACATCTTTAGAATAATGCTCTATTATTTGAGTAAAAAATGAACAACATTCAAATCATTTCATGATTTGAATATGTCTGGTAAATTAAATAAGTATCTATGCATCTTATGATATCAAGGTAACCGTAATGATTCATTGAATATTAATAACATATATCATAGAGCATACGGACGATAAGTGAAGTAAGAACTCATGTTAAATAATGATGTCATTTACAATGAAAAGTGTTCGATAAATGCATGCAATCATTATTCCTTTGAATATGCATACCTTAATAAACATTTCCCAACAAAATAAATAAATAAATAAAGAAATCCTAAAAATCCTAAGTGTTTTGATAAACAATCATTTGGGAGAAAATTTCGGATTAAAATCACACTATAGTATTTTAACTATTATTAATCTCTACCAAATAGAATTGAAGTCAAGATAAAGTACTAAGGCTACTAGAAATCTTGGAGAAAGTTGAAAATAATGAGTGTTGATATTTTAACAAGGAGTTAAAGACTTCTCCTTCTCCCCTAGACCAAAGATTTGGCACATCCCCGGGCCATTAGAAAATTGAATTTTGAAATTTATTCATTTTGACACCCCAAGTATTGTTAACAACAATTTTCAAGAAAAATAGGCCAACATGATTTATTCTAAAAAAACTAGAACTTTTAAGAAAACAACTATTAATGCCATGTTGTGATAGGATCAAAACAAGATCATATTGATTATGATCCCCTAATACATACAATTCAATCAATGAGTAACAATTTATGCCTAGAAAGACCATATATAAGCTATGATAGGGATTTTCCTCATGTCTCCTGAAATAGAAAAACATGAGGGTATAGATAGTTTGTAAAGCTTATAGGAAACCAGTCATCCCTGTTACTTCTCAAAGGTTTATCATCATTCAAGTAATTATGGACAGAGTTTGCATTTTGATTTCATTAGGCTCCTAATTTTATGGGTCCCACTTCTAGGATAGTGAAATCCTACGTATAGTATGAATGAAAAAATAGGGTCTTATGTGCAACTTACAAGCATTCTAAAATGGAAAATTGATGGAGTTCATTTTCTTTAGATCAACCATGCATACCTTCATCTACTAGACCCACGAAAACCTTCATTATTACAGAGTCATTTTCATATTTTTTCTCTTTTTTTTAGACTCTTTTTCTCTCTCTTTTTTAACAAGTTATCTTCCCCAGGAATGTTCCCCTCTTTCAGTCGGGCCTGTTTAGTACCCCATCGGGTTTACGTAGTCATACCATAGGCCAATACCTGCTTCCAGCAAGCTTGTTCAATACCCCGATGAGTTGACCTCTTAAACTCGTTTTCTATGAGAGTCTCTTGTCCCAAATATCCACTCCCTATAGATATTCGGAAAATAAATTTTCCTATGAAAGAGTGGTGGGGGAGTAGCTCTGAAAACCATGCTACAGGGTGGGATGGTATATGGGTTGGAGGACAACTAGTCTTCTCTTCTTATTTTTTTTATATATCATGGAACCAAAATAAAGACTTCCAGAGGAATCTACTGAACCAAGGATACACACGGTTGATGGATTTAGTGTAAAGTGGATGAAGCCATAAGATAATGAGTGAAAGGTGTCTCTAGCCCCAAAACGTGTCTCTTTCATATAGAGTTATAGTAGTGTTCCCCACAAAATAGGAATTTTATTCACCCTTATGCTACAGTGTAGTAGGGATGCTTAAATAACATGCCTTGATAATTAAGCTAGGATGTATGAGTGCCCTCTAAGTTTTAGATAGACCTTAATTTATGACAAATCCCCATGATGTTTAAAGTTGGCCTTGAGTAACTGGTATAATTAGAAAATATGCATGTATGAAAATGAATAATGGTGTAAGATTGTTTTGGTTTAGTCATTAACATGGTTTTATTATTAGTTCTTTTTATTGAAAAATAAGATGAAAAGTAAAGTTGCACTAATATTTAAGCTAAACATGCAACTTTTTATTGTATACATATTTTTCTATCCTAAATAAAGAAATAAAACATTTGTATTCACGTATATGAGCTCTTCCAATGTAACCACTTGCGAAGCAATATAGAAAATATACCTTTATCGACATATGAGATAGTTATTGCACTGATTACCTGAATGTGGAATACCAACCAACTTACGTATTTCTGTTTCATAGGTTTTGAAGGAGGGAATGGTATTGTGGCTGGGTTACCTCTTGAAACAAGTGCCCGATAAAATCCTGATACACACCTTCCTTCCTCAAGTCATGTAGATCTTGTTTTCCTATTTGAGCGGTTGTTTGAACACATGAGGGATCTGTTGTGGTGTATGTCAAGAAATCTTCGATTTTAGGTCTCTCTCCTTCAGATATAATCCCCAATATGTCATCTTCTTTTGTGGTTTGGAAAAGAAAATACTTTTGTAGATCTTGATAAATTGGTTTGTCTGTTGTATCAGGAGAGGTTGATAAGCTCTTAATTGATTTCAAAATGTGTTTTTCTGAAAAGAAGATATCCCAGCTACTGCTAGGATTTGACATATTTCTATTATACTAATAATCACCTTTGAATCCATGCCTTAGTCGGTAGGTCCTGCTTCACAAAAGGATTAGTGGTTGGGGCTCTTATTGAACCCAATTTTTTTTATTGTTATTTTTATCTATTATATATATATATTTTATTTTCTTTTATAATCTAATTACAAAACACATCACACACTTGAAAAGTAAAGACCCTATGACACACCTACCAAAAATGAATTGAGCATACAGACAAGTAACAAATCCGAATGCAACACATGATGTAAGGAAACAAAATCAAATTTTGCAGAAAATAAACACACTTAGCGGAAAGTAAAACGTACATAAAAATAAACACACCTTGCAAAACACGCTTGTGAAAATGAACAACAAGGTTTTGGGGAGACCCACTAAAGTGGATGCGTCAGGCTATTACACTACAGAAATTTTGTAGTGAAGTTGTATTTGCGTCTTATCATTTCCCCTCCCCCTGGTTGTGTAATGTAAAGGAATCCTATCTACCTACACTTCAACCCTTTTAGCACCTCCTCGTCAACGACGCCAAAATGTTGGTGAAAATATATGCTATCTAATTCAACACTTAATTTGTCAACCCGGGAAGGTAGCTTGTGAGATGCAAACACTATATGTGCAGGATTAAAGCTTATTCTAATCTAATCTAACTAGATATGAAAATTCACTAATGATGTTAAACTACATGCATGACTATCATGAGTTAAATGCAGGAATCCAATATATTCTTATGAAAGAAAGAAAAATATTTGACAACTGGAATCCAAATCTAATCTACTATTATGCTAATCTATTCTATGAAATAAAATTGCAACAACTAATCTAGGAAAGTGGTCACTTGGTTCGAAAAAAATCTAATCTAATGAAAGTAAATTTAACTATTCAAAAAAGAAACAAGTCAACTAAACTATTTTATGAATGCATGAACTATATGCTTATGCAAGGATGAGAATCTACTTAACCGTGGGATTAACTACAAAGGAAAACATTTAAATTAATTACGAAAGCAAATCTAAAACTAATTACTCTAAAACAGGAAATTATGCTACAAGTGAAGAAAGCAATTGATCTATTGATTCTATGAGAGAAAATACTCTATATTTTCAAAAGAGAAAACTAACCAACTATCCTGCTCTAGTTATAGAACTCTATGGAATTGTATAAAGTAGATTGAAACACTAATCTAAGGACCAAGTGTAAGGAAATACTTTGCGAGGAATCATAAACTAATGTAAGCAAACTACTTTAACAAATCTAATCTAATCAACAACTGATGTATGAAATTGAAATGTTTAATACTAAGATTCTTAATCTAGTGATAATTAATTCAATTCATATTTAAGATCCTAATTCTAACTAAATACAACCAAATCTAAAATCTACAAAGCATTCAAATTTCAAGTTTTAACATAATTGCAAAAAATGAAATAATGTTCAAACTGAATTCAATACAATCCTACCCCTAAAGCATATATTTGCAAATGAAAATAACTAATAAAACCACTCATTCTAATATGACCCAGAAACTAAATTAATTAAACAGAAAACTATGTAATAACACAGAAAACATAACATGTGACAGAAAGTGAACTTGACAATTGATTCCTCATTTAATATTTCAATGCTTTGATCAAATTAATAGATTTCCTTAGCATGAGTTTTAATAATATTTATATCAACGTAGAGTTCACTTGTTCAATTCAATCTTAAAATGAATTATTACTTAAACTTACATTTAAAACTACAATAAGATAAATGAAATTCGTTGGTTATGAAAATTTTAAAAGGAATACTATTGTTAAGTCTAAGCTACATAAGCAAAACTATTTTTAAATAACCATTCAAACTATAAGCAAAGTACCTATCCTATTCTTATGAATTGAAAAACTATCTATTGTATGAAATTAGAGATCCAAACTAGAACAAATTCAATTGCAACTAACTATTCGAAAACATAAAACTATAGCACTTTGAGAAAGCGTGCTAATTAATTCATGTATGAAATGTGATTTAAAGACTAAATATGAATTCAAGAAAGTAGAGTGAAATGTTATTCTAAATATAAAGCAATAAACTATCTCCGCAAAACAGTAAAACTACTCATAAGCAAATGATCTAATTTTTACTTGGCAAATTTGAAAAGGCTTCCTATTGTTGCTAAAAAACAAAGGCTAATCTACAAGACAAAATTTAGTTGCTAAACTAAAATAGAAATGACTTCTAATCTAAGTGTCTAAGCTATGTAATTCAATCCTGTTTTTCTACAAATTCAATTCTTAAGGCAGGAAATGATACAAGAGCAAATTCAATGAATAACAAGGGTGCAAAACATAGTTCAGTCATCTACTTAAGCAAAGCGAAATAAAGTAAAACATTCTAGTTATTGAGACTTCGAAATTCAATTCTACTTCTGTCTACAAACACAATTATGAAATGAAGTGAAACCGTGAAATAAAAAACAATGAACCATGAAAAAGAAAGACGCGATGCTACCATCTAACTATGGAAAATGAAACTTCTAGAAATCATATGAAATCAAATGCAAACAACAATACATAAATGCTATGACATCAAAGGGTTAGCTATGACAACTGAAATGTAATTTTGATCTATGAATAGAGAAAGGGAAACATGTAATATAATAAAACAAAGATAGTGAAAATAAAGGGAAAACATTTTTATTTTCATAATTATAGAAACTTATTCGATTTAATATGCATACATACACGCACTTATCTATAGTTGATTTTGAAAAAAAGAAACTCCAACACAAAAATGCAATTACTTAACTGACAGAGGACAAAATCGATCCAAAACACAAACACATATAGCGTGCATCCTATGGTCGCCTTCCCAGAGTCACAACCTTTAGCTAAATTAACTTCTAAACGATCATAACAGGTAAGAACCAACTTCGATTGCAGAATAAAATTAGATTATAGAGTTTAAACAAAACGTGAGCAATAGTGGCAATAGATACAATGACAATTCCACTCCTCCCTCTCTCAGCCTTATGGGGATCTATTTATACATAAAAATCCTTGGAAAAATAGATATGTTCAATCACCCAACTCATAAACTCGTTCAACAAATCAGAAAATGACCAACTCAGAAAACATACATTTGGCAAAAGTTGGAAAAATGCCCCTTCAATAACTCCGCAGTGGTTGCGATTCTGGAGAAAAAATTATGGGTTTTGTAACTGGATATGTTTTCTTCAAACCCATTATCCCGTTTGGATAGATTTGCTCCCATGTGAACGCAAACCAAGGCACAATATGACAGTCAAGAAATATTCACTGCTAAAATTCTGGGTTTAACATTATTTTGGGAAATTTGGAAAACAACATGTAACTACAATTTAATTCACAAATTTGATTCCTGGGTTGAATTGATTGCTGAGTTGTTTGTAAAATTAATGCTGGGTGTTATTTTTAAATAATGGTTGGGTCCTATTGGTTGCATCATATGATCCTCATCCTTTTCATCCTCGTGAGTCCATTATTCGCGTCCTGTTCATATTAAGTTCACGACCTGCACAAAAAAACCATTACATTAGAACCAAAGTGATATGAAATCCAATATTAAAATTTGGATAATATATTTATGTGTAAAGTCCATTCCACTTCAAGGGTTTTTTATTAACATGATGGTATATTTTATATATAGTCAACAGAATATTCCAAATAATTAGTTTTAATGTTTAACGGGAATGATATATAAGGAACTTTATCATATCATATTCAAATGGATTAGATGGCCATGTGTAAATTAAATAAGTGCCAAAAATCCATGTCACTTTATGTTTTGGTTAATTTGGATATGAGTGAATTTGAAACAATGATTTAAAGTTTAAACAATATTTTTAATGTTTTAATATTAAAGTCTTTTAATATTCATATTTTTATTCTCTTATGTGTTTAAATTTGAATTAATGTTAAAATTCATCCCCACTTCATTGTTTCTGCATATGAAGGCATTAAAGGATCATCAAAAGACATAAGACAAAGTAAGCCAAATTAGCAAACCATTAAGAAACATGTCATCAAACCTAGTGCGGAACTTAGGACCGAAAGAAGGACCGAATGTCTATCATTTGTACAATATTGTGTTTAATACATAAAAAATAACATTTTAGGCTTCATTTATGCTTAATAGTTTTAGTTGATGAAATAAAGTAAAAGATATCCCTTTTAAAGATAGATGTATTAAGTTTCGGTAAATTGGCCGAGAAATTAATGTAAATAAAATCATTATAAAGGACAATTCCGGATCCCAACAACCCTATTCTTTCAAGCACTTCGAACAACCCACAATATCTGGGTGACAACCTTGCACAACTTCCAAGTTTCAAGGAACTCTTCTTTTCCCTCACTCGGAGTTAAAAATGATCCCCAAACTGAACTCTCTGTTCACCCTATGCTTATCAGCATAACGTTTCTGTCTGCCCTGGGTTGCTTTCAGATTCTACCTGATCTTTACAACCTCCTATTCCATCTCCTTGAGCAATTCTAGACAAAGCACAAACCTGTTCACTAGATTATCCCAAGTCACTGGTGTCCTACACCTCCTGCCATGTAAAGGTTCATATGGACTCATCCCCAAGGATGCTTGTTGTCCATTTTTATAAGAAAACTCTACCAAGTGTAAATAATATTGCCACTTGGCTAGTTTGTCCATCACATACATACGAAGCATGTCTTCAAGCACTTAGTTAACTCTCTCTATCTGTCCATCAGTTTGAGGATGGTACATGGTGCTGAAGTTTAGCTTTGTAACTAAATATGCAAATAATTCCTTCCATAAATTGGAAGTGAACTTGACATCTATGTCAGAGACTATTTTCTTTGGCAATCCATGCAATTTGAAAATCTCCTTCATGAATATCTTTGCAATGTCATTAGTATTATGTGTAGACTTAACCATTATAAAATGGGTTTCCTTTTCCAACTTGTACACCACAACCATGATGGAATCATGTTGTCTCCAAGTCATTGGAAATCCTATAATGAAATCCATGGAAATAACTTCCTATTTCCATTCTTGAACTGACAAAGGCTATAAAAAACCTACTGGCATTTATTGCACCTTGAAATATATTCAGCCATGTCATTTTTCATTCTTGGCCAAAAGTACTACTTTCTGGTTGTAGCAATTTTCCTCTAATATCCTGGGTGACCATAATACAGAGCTTGATGGATCTCGTCCATAACAACTCTCCTCAAATCTGCTACATTTGGAATGTAAATTTTGTTCTTGTAAGTAAGAAGTCCATCTTCTTCCAATTTGTATCCCTCATACCTCTTTTCAAGGCTTTGCTGCTGCAACTTGTCCTTGACCTACACATACAATTGATCTTTAGCAACATGATTAACAATCTGCTGCCTTAACTCCAATTGGAAAACACTAACGAATGCCACATGCATTTCCTGCACCTTCCTGCTGAGTGCATCAACTACCTTATTTTCTTTCCCCTTTATGTGCTTGATCTCAAAATTAAACCCGCATAAAAACTCTAGCCATCTAGTTTTCCTAGCATTCAGAGTAGGCTGATCAAACAAATACTTCAGACCGCAATGGTTTGTACTTGGATCAAATATTCTGCCGATCAAGTAATTCCTTCACATCTTGAGAGCATGTACTATGGGTGCAAGTTCTAGATCATGAGTAGCATAGTTCTTCTCATGTTCCTTTAACTTCTTAGACTCATAACATATCACGTCGTTATCTTGCATAAGGACTCCTCCAAGCCCTTGACCGCATGCATCAGTACACACAACAAAATATTTCTCTGGGTCTGCAACTTTCAAAACCGGTGCACTTGTGAGAAGACTCTTCAACTGCTGGAAGATTTCTTCACACCTCACTATCCATTCAAACTTTATTCTCTTATTTTGAAAAGAAGTAATGGCATGCGCAACCTTGGAGAATAGTTCATTGAATCTCTTGTAGTATCGTTCAAGTCCCATAAAAGATCCTACATCTATCACATTTCTTGGAGTAGGCCAATTAATTATGACTTCAATATTATCAAGGTCCATAGATATGCCCTATTTTGAGATAATGTGACCCGAATACTGAATTCTATCTTTATATAAGTCACACTTGCTCAACTTTGCATACAACCGATGCTTCCTAAGAAATTGTAATGTCAATCTCAAATTCTCTTCATGCTCTTCCTCATTATTAGAATAAAAAAGAATATCATCAAGGAAAATAAGAACAAACTTGTCCAAATACCTACTGAAGACATTGTTCATAATACACATAAATGTAGCTGGCGTGTTTGTGAGACCAAATGGTACCACTTAAAACTCATAATTCCCATACCTTGTCTTGAAGGCTATATTATGAATGTCTTCATCCTTGATTTTCACATGATGGTGACCAAACCTCAATTCAATCTTGGAAAACACCCTTGCTCCTATCATTTGATCAAAGAAGTCATCAATTCTAGGAAAATATTATTTATTCTTCACCGTAACCTTGTTTAGTTGTCTGTAATCAATATCCAATCTGATTGTACCATCTTTCTTCCTTACAAACATAACTGGTGCTCCCCAAGGAGACACACTTGGCCTGATATAATTTTTCTCCAACAACTCTTGCAGCTTTATCTTCAGCTCTAACATTTCTGGCGTACTCATTCTGTAGGGTGTCCTGGACACTGGTGTTGCTCCTAGAACAAGTTCAATCATGAAATCAATGTCTCTCTTTGGAGGAAGCCCTAGAATCTCATCAGGAAAAACATCCTTGAATTCGTGCAATACCCAGAATTCCTCTAGCCTAGGAGTTTCATTCTCCTCTAACTGCAAAATATGAGCCACATACAACTAGAAACCCTTCCTACAAAATTTATTCAACTGCATTGCTGAGATCTACCTCACAAAAATTACCTTTGGAATTCCTCTTACCACTCTCAAGTTCCCTTTTTCATCCATGCATTAAAATTTTTTATGGTAACAGTCAAGATTTACCCTGTGAGATTCTAACCAATCCATTCCAATGAGAACATCGTAGGAACCAAGGGGTAGAACATTCAAATATACACAAGTAACCCATCCATTCATCACCAATCCTCATTTCTCTACCACTTAACTAACCTTTCTCTTATTTCTAGTGGTTGGCTGAACTAACCACGATTTGATATGCCTTACTCTCTTGAAAGCACAAATCTCCACTACTATAGGAGTAATGGAACTGTGGGTAGAACCAGGGTCAATTAAAATAGAAACAGATTGCTCAGCAATATTACCTGCAACTTCAACCATAGTTGACTGGTGGTATGCCTGGAATTACTCTAGCACTGTGTAAATCCTAGGGACAGCCCTCGCTACTTGATCCACTGTTTCTTCCTCTTAAAGGTTGTAACCTGGCCTTGCACTCTCATTCTCGAGTGGATAATTTCTATGCATGTGGGGTCCTCCACATCTCCAACATTGTAGTGGTTATCTGATCTGCTGCAGATCTCTTGGATTTTCTCTCACCACTCTAGCTAGTTGTTTCTGAGCTTGGGATGGTTGCTTATGCTGATTCCTAAAATTAGAAGGTTTGAAACCTTTCTTCCTTTGGTCAGACTTCTCATTCTTCTTGTCCTTCCATGGCTTTTGTTAGTCAGTTTTTCCTCTTCTTTACTCATAGCAATACTTAGCTTTCCTTATTTCTTCTTCAATAGTTCTAGGTTCGTAAATCTCAATTCTATCTCTGTTAGACTGAGGAAATGCACTCAGGAAATGATGGATTTTCACTTTCTCATCCTTGATATACCTGACATATCTTAACAACTCCAAGAACTTGTTTGCATACTCTTCCATGGTCTGTTGTCCTAATCTCAGCTCATGAAATTATTTGATCTTGTCATCATAGCACCTGCCACAGAGGTATTTTTTCTTGAAATACTTCTAGAACTGTTTCCAAACAATTTTCCTTTCATTAATCTTCTTCACTTTCCTGAAGTGCTCCCACCATATCGATGCTCTTCTAGTAAAATTGATTATGGCTACTCTAGCCTTCAAATTTCTTGAATAATTTGGAACTTGGAAATATTTCCTCATCCCAAGAAGCCAAGATTCTGCTTCTTGACCATTCTTTATCTCGCAATTGAAGATAGGCGGCCTTGACTTCTTAAGCTCATCACATGAATGGTTTTGATAACGCCTCTTCCTCTCATTCCTATGAGAAGAGGAACTTGAATCACTAGTGGATCCTTCAGAGTCTGATGAATCACTAAGAGATCTCTTTCTCCTTCTAGCAGTGCTCTTGCTGCCTTTCGGCCTTAATGTATGGTCCCCAGAGTTCATCCAACTTTGAATATCTATCAAAATTTGGAGCATGGCTGCATTTAGTTGATTCTGCTCCTCCTGAGCCTTAACCAACCTTTCATTGTCTACCCTGTAGCTGTGCATCTCTACCCTGAGGCTTCTCATGGTGTCTGCAAAATGTGGGGGATTATATTGAAATATCCTCCCATTAGAAACTGTCTCAGCATTTCCAACTCAGACATTTTCCCCCATAGCATCTTCCTCGTGCTCGTAGGGATCATGTTCATCATTCAAGCTGTAGGTTCTCATGACTCAGCCAACAACCCACTCTTCCAAAATGTACTATGACTCTGCAAAATGTGTTATCAAACACCATTTGTTAGATACATAGTAATTCAAATTAAAACCATTTACTTATTGTCACCTGGCCTATCTAGACCCAATGCTGTAACCAATAGCTCTGTTAACTATTCAATCCGGTCCTTTTAGGTCCGATGTTGCAACTCACAACACTGATACCACGCTATAGTGTTGGCACCATTATGTAGATGCCACTCTGTACCATACTACAATGCTGGTATCCGAGGATACCCTTAACTGATTCCAACCCATCCAGACCCAATGCTGCAACCTGTAGCTCTGATACCACAATGTCATGTACCCATACCCCATTATCATACGGAATTAAAAATTTCATCGAGAACCTTTACTTTTCATCGAAACAGAGGGCATGGCCGCGAACCACTTCTCGACATTTCCAACATTGTTGGGTGAAATCGTGAATCTGGGTGTCTATTCCGTGTGAATAATTTTTTCGAATTCATATTCTGCAATATTTCGGCTGATCTAATTTATGTTTTCGGCCGAAGAAATAGTTCAACCGAAATTTACTTTTAACGGATACCGTTAACTTTAAAGTTAGAAAGAACTAACTTTCTAATTTTAAAATTAACGGAATCCGTTAAAAGTAACTTTCGACCGAGAACCTGTAAATTTTCAGAAATGGAATTCCATTTCATTTTTTACTCTTCTTCCAATTTCGGATAGATCAGATCATATCAAATACTTACAATTTATCTTCACAAATAATAGCATTAATTACGCAATTCAATCTACTTTCTATAGATTCTATTTTTTTTTTAACTTGGTGTGATCCACTAATTTTATTTATTATATTTCTTAGAAGGTGTGTGGATTGCTTCAAAAGTTTATAGAATTCATTGAAATGAAAAATCAATAACTTCTTAAAGATACGATAAAAAATTTGGAAAAATCATGGTGCCCAACATTGATGTGTTGTCTTCAAAAGGGTACTTTTAGTTTTTTTTTTTGAATTGGAAATTAGGGAAGATGATGTGCCAGACTAAACATGTCAGTTTTATGGTAGTTTTTCAGATTGGTCCACTTCAAAAAATTCTAATAATTATTGCATGCGGTTGTTGGATACAAACTTATAGACAACCTTTAGTACAATCTATCTAGATCATCATAACATTTTTTTTTAATGAAAAATACTTGAATAATGAATAAAACGGTGTCAAAAAACATGACTATTTATCAAAATTTCATTAATTTATAACATACTATCAAACACTTGCAAAAATGACATATCAAATGCCAATAAAGAAAATCTAAAAAGTAACCGATAGAAATCTAACACAATTCTCTACAACTTTTGTTTTCACTACAAAATGAAATTCTAAATACAAATCTAATTTTTATTTGCTTGAAGTTGACAAACTTGGAAAAACAACACTACTTTTCTCATGACCCCCCCCCAAAATAGACACCCAGATTCATGATTTCACCCTGTCACAACCCCCCCCTGTATTCCATTGATCAGTTCGACGATTTGCAAGGAAATATTTTAGAGGAGATCGAACGATGGGGAGAAATAGCTATGGAATCCGAGGATCATAAAGGGTTCCACATCTGAAATAAAATCAATGGCTCAGAATCCACCCGCAAAAAACAACGGTGCAGAAATCCCAAGTTGCAGGATCAAAAGGTTGAAAAAATTGCAATCTCACGTCCCGCATCCCGCATCCTGCATCGAAAACAGCTCAACGACGGATAATCATTCCAAAATAATTGACAACATGGAAAACTTGAGTTGCAGGATCAAGAATTGTGGAAATCCTAATACCGAGATCCCACATCTTGCATCCCGCATCCCGCATCCCGCAAGTTGTGGAAAGGTACGTTGCAGAACAAAAATTGCAGAAAACCGTAATTCAAAAAAATACATCTCCTCATCCTGCATCCCACTTCCCACAAGTTGTGGAAAGGAATATGCGGAGGTCCAAAATATTCCAAAGGGTGTCTTTTGCATCCCGCATCTCGTCTGCAGAATAAACCATTGCGGAAGAAGGCTTATTCTCGAATTTTGACCTGCAACTCGAAGTATTTGAATAGACTTGGCCATCCAGGCCAACATAAATCTCACATTCTAACCCTGCAACTTCATTTAACAATGCATTGAAGGAAACATACATAGATTCCTATAATTGCATTTATTCAAAGGAAAAATTCGTCAAGTCAACACAACCAACATGTTCATCCTATTCCATCAAGCAATTACAATGCAAGAAATACAATTGCAAAGGTTAACATAGATAAGAACAGTTATCTTGAGAAGAACTTGTCCTACAACCAGATATGTCACTGCAACGTTCCACCCAACCATAGGCTAGTGTGCTCATCAATCTCTCAGCAACAATGCCACCCTCAAGCTGGGCATGATTTCCTCAAGGAATAAGGGAACACTAGCAGACTCCTACATATCCAAGGGTGCAAAAAAAATCATCCAAGCCAACATAGTTGGGTTTCTCATGCTGCAAGGGTAAAAAAACCAACAGATGGGTTTCACAGGCCACTTAGCCAAGCCATCTCACAGTTGAGTTTCACAGACTATTGAGAGTTAAGCCAACATTCACCTTTAAGGGCCAGTCAAGCCAACAAATGGGTTTATCAGACTGTACATAGTGAATCCATCTCACTACTAGGTTTATCATACTATCCAGCCAAAGGTTACTCACAAGGTCAAACTCAACAAGACACATCCAAGCCAACAGATGGGTTTATCAGGCTACTAGCCAAGCCATCTTTCCAGTTGGGTTTATCAGGTCTCTAAGGCAATGGGCAGGAAGAACTCCTAAGCTAGTGAGCTCATCTATAGAGATAATAACACCTTCACAAGACCTATCTAGCTTGGATTTCCCACTTCCTACACACCCAACACAAGGGAGTGTCCCCTTCTCTGCTCCACAGTCCCTCAAGCTACAACTTCCCTTCGAGTTTTCTTTAGGATGTGCATAGCAAGTTCACCAGCCACTCTTATATTATTGTGAGGTTCCAAATTCAGTTTATTAAGCACATTCTATGTCTCTCCCACTCCTAAGTCTTGTATATGGTCCAGACCCGAACTAGGGCACACAACACAACAACCATAGGGAGACTCCACAACATAGGATTTACTTTGGAACATGAGTAACAGGGTCTCATACACTTTGTAGTTCAAGATAACACTACCACACAGTGATCGCAGTATCTCCAAGGGGAAAACACTTTTAGAATGCAAAGGATACACATAGGAAGAACTCAGTTGCCGAAGAGCTTCCCCCATGAATGGAGAATGATGATCCCCTGAGCAAGATGTCACATAGCTCTCAAAACATGAATCTAGACGAAATCATAATGCGTGAGTCAAACTGGCTTACGTTTATGGTGTTTTCTTGTCCATGAAATTAAAACACGACATTTGAAATTGGATGCTCTGCCTAATTCGAATTTCTGCATACTCTTCCCCCCCAGGAAATAACTACCTCAACCACATTCTGGCAGAGATAAACGGTTGGGAAGAAAAAAGAAGAAAAATGGTAGTTGACAGTTTTGATGAGTTCTCCCCATGACACATGGATTTTCCCCAAACTGGTTCAAGGTTAGTAGTCCCTCCCCCTTATCCTTAGGAAAATCATGCTCCCATCTCATTATTCATTGCATTGACATAGTTGTATATGGGTTTTTCATTAATTTTCATATTTACATGATGTTTATAAACGTGCTTGACTTAGCACAGAAACCATAGGCATTAACCATTACCACCTATATACCAAACATTAATCGATGACAAAGACTTGGCCTTGAGCTCCTTTTCATGATTCCATATAATATTTACGTCATATACATTAATACAAACGGGGTCAAAACCGGGGTGTTACATTCAGTCTCAATAGTCATAACATTTATTGACGCACCTAGGTCAACCAAAACATTAGAGATTTGAATCTTTCCATTACATACTGTGACAGTGAGGTTACCTAGATCAACATATTTTTCCAATGGGACTTTTCCCATCATTAGATCAGATAACTATCCTACCACATTCATTGTAGGGGGGTCTCTCGGTTTCCTTCTTGGTTTGTTTACAATGACGTATCTAACGGTTTTGGCATAAATAGGTACGTTGTGCAGGGCTTTTAATAGTGGAATTCTTACATAAATATTTTTCAACTCTCCTAGGAGGTTGAGGCTAGGTTGTTCCACGGCCTTTTTCAAGGTTAATCATTCAGGATACGGTGGTTCTTTCTATGTAAGTTGCATTTTTGTGCATGTCTCTACAAGTGTTTCAACTACTATTTCGTTATGTATTTCAATCATCATTTCAGCTGATGTTTCCACTGGTGTTTCAACTGGTGTTTTAGCTGAAGTTTCAGCTGATATTTCAACGTCCTCAATGATGGGGATCACTGAACTGAATGAATTTCCAAATTGTGAATTCAATCCTTCATCAGTCACGGAGGATGGAACATCCTCTATGATTATTGGTTCCACTATACTCCCTAATCGTACGTGTAAATTATTGCAAGGGAGAGGGGAAATGGAGTAAGCTGGCATGGTAGAAATTTCAAATTGTTGCATTTCCTTATTCTTGTGATTGGGGTTAGGTTGAGAGGTAAATTCAGGAAAGAGTGGTGCGCCCATTGGTACAACTTTATTTAAGAGTTACATCTGAGGTTGTTGATACTACAGATAAGATGGTTGATTATGCGGAAATTGGTTATGGGGAAACTAGTTTCCTGGATACAAATTTCTCTATCCCAGAGACCAGGGAGATTTTTGTTTTGGTTGTGGTTCCCATGAAGTCTAGGGGTTTGGATATGGTGTTGTAGGTTGCAAAGTTTGGTGCCATTGTGTGTTAGGATATGATTATGGTGAGGAAAATTTATTATTAGAATTATCCCAAGAATTGAAAGGAGGAGGCTCAGAATGCATACTTAGAACCCATGGTTGCCACGACTTCTTATGCAAAATGAAACAAGCATGTTCCATATCTATAGTGGATGCTTGAAAGAATTCTTTAGCTTTCAGAAGTGAGGGACATTATTTTGTATCATCCTCTAATTCTTCCTTATCAAGTGGACATTCTTTCAATGGATACTTCTTCCTGCACTTAGGGCAGAACATCCGAAGCACCAGGTCTTCATATACTTGTTTATGTTTTTGTCTTATAAAATCTAGTTGTGAAAAGATGGAACTCAACATGTTGGTTTTGAAATGCTCGAGGAGATTTCCAATCTCTGCCCAAGTAGATCCTCCGCTAGATGACTTATGTGCCTGTGAGAAAACATATTGATCCTTTGTATTGGTTCGGGAAGATCCCCTGGAACATCGTCGACATAAGTCCATAATGTGATCAAAGTATTCATTGGAGATATCTCCCTTCCCCAACAAGTTAAGCATGTCCATCCAATCATCTCTTATTCCTCGCAACAGAATGATATTAAAAAAATCCCTTCCAATAGTGGTTTGTCCTTTCCTATGTACATTATACAGAAGCCTTTCCACAAAATCCTCCAAACTCTCTTCATATTTTTAAACCATATTAAATAACTCTTCTCTCTTATCCTTCGTCCAGCAACATTCTTGATATTTTCCGAGAAACACATGTTTCATCTACTCCCAAGTTGCAACAGTTTCTCCACCCAAGCTCATATACCAACGCAAGGCATTGTCTTTTAAGGTAGTAGGAAAGAGTTTCATCTTATTCTTACTATATTTGTAGTCATAACTTTGACATAGAATGTCGAACTCAAAGAGGAACTCATCAGGATCTTTTGTGGCCTTCCCATGAAAGCAGGGTAACACTGAGGGTGAAATTTTCTTCATAGGGGCCTTTCTAGTTGGTTTTTGAATGGGGAACTGGAGTGTGGAAATGATCTCCTCATGTTGGAGGTCACCATCATTATTATGATTTTCCCCCACTTCTTACTCATAATCATTGTGGTGACGTTCGTTATTCATTTTTAACTCCTCCTCTTCTTATTTTTTATTCTTATAATATTCAAACTTCTACCGAAACTGTAACCAGTCCTCTTTTATAACTTCCTTTCCGTATATTTGGTTAACCACCTATGGTCCACTTATTCCAACAGAGCTACCCCTATCACCTGGAGTTTCTTCCATAGGGACACCAGATGGTGTCACAGCTCCTACTATCCTCTCCACTATTGACACTGATGCTTCCATCCTAGGAGAAACAAGGCTTCTTTTGATAGATGATGGTCCTTGATTTCGAGCTCCAGTAGAACAGTTAACCTTGGAAACTATTTCATCAATGAATTTTTTTCTCCCTAAGCCTGGGGAATTCTGGGAATACCCTGTTGAGTTCTTCTCATATTGTTGCAAACCTATAAATCATGCAAGCTTAAAATCATACCTCCTAAAGAAAATGAATCAATTTGACTACTAACTATGCCTACCAATTACCATCCCCGACAACAATGCCAAAATGTTGGGCACTCTATATACTAATTAATTACTTAACAAAAAGAGTGCTCAATATTTAATTGTCAACCCAGGGAATTCTATTATTTCAAAGGAAATTAGCAAAGTATATGCATAGACATGTTCAGTATTTGATACATAAAATTAAAGTCACTCAGTTCTAGTTACTTCTCAGCCAACTCAGCTCCCTGTAAGAAATCAAAATGACATTACCCATCTAGAAATTGGAAAGAACTTCTATTTCCTACCATAATAATCTGAAGGTTTATGATCTAAAGAGAAACACACCTAGAATTACTTTTGCAGGAAATTAAAGTCTAATATACCAAATCAGAAAGATATCTACTAATTAATCAAACAATAAATTCATCAAAGCAAAGGACATATCTAATTAGGTAAACTCTAGAAATATAAATAGTGCACATACACAGCGGCTGAGCAAGTATGTAACATCTACTACACACTTCGTCATAAAAGGAAAGCTAACTACACAGTCGACTGTCACACCAAATCACCTACAACAAACCAAAGGAAAATCAACATATGCAATCACTAAACAAATGAAGTTGAAACTAACCATGAAAATATATCAACTGAAATTCCACACTTAAACATAAATAAAATAAACTACAACATATAAACTACCAACTCTATTAGAAGGTGAGCCCTGACCTTCAAACAGAGATGCTGTTGAAAACACACAAAGACTGTAATAGATAAAAAAAAGAATTGCCACTATTTTATTCATATAAAAATTACATTTACAGTCACAAGAACTCTGTTGTGTCTCTTACAACTTGCGAATGAACCGAACTCTTAGATCTTCCTGCCTGTGTATATTTATACAAGAACAAAGCTAATATGTTACATCAATTTTAGACATTCATGAAGACCTTTGATCTTTAGGCTGTCGAATAACCGAGACAGTTACATCTAACAATCCTTGCACAAAATCAGCTTAGGAATGAATACGCTTTTAGTTCGATCGCTTCCGCGAATTAACATGCCCAACAACTTGCCGAATATTCTTGCGGATTTTCAGTTGCAACCATGAAAGAGCATATGATATTCCTTCTGCACTAATGTTGACTACATCAATTGAGCAGGTTCTAATGCCAACCGGAATTGAATTCCAAACATAATGAGATGTTGCAGTTGCGCCATCTAGATATGGCAACCATTGTTTTTGTGCCACCTGTGATTCTGAATCTTTCTTTCAAAGCATGGACAGATCAAAACACCGAGAGGTAAAATCCATGATTATAAATAAAACCAAGCACAAAATGAAATAATAAATAATTATTTATACCTTATATGTTTTATACTTGTTTGTATGAAAAGGATAAAGGTTCAACTGCAAAACAGGGGTAAAATTAGGGAAAACAGATGGAACAGAGTATGGTGAAAAGGGGTAAATACAGGACCAAACAACAACTACATGAGTAATTAATCAATAACAAAAACTAGAAAAAGAAGATAAAAATGTTTGAAGGAATCCATGTCTTGCATGAACTTAGGAGATGAGCTAATGTCATATCTACAAGAATTCAAGAGAAACAACTCATAATAATGCATTTATATATATAGAATACCTACAACTGATCTAATCACAAATGAACACCACCATCACTCAAAAGGCCAATGAGATGAAGTGTGCCATTTTCAAAGCACTCCTTAATGTATTTAAACCCTTCTCCCTCCTATATTTTGCTTGAGGCAAGAGAATAATCCACTAATTTTGATTTGCACCTAAAGTCAAAATCAAAGTTAATATGTTTTCGATTCTAAATGATGTAGCACAAATAAATAGTAGAAATATACTTTGAGTTACCATTTATACAATTATAAAGTACATATTATAAAAATATCATAAAATATCACCCCAATTTGTAAGGTGGTCAATAAATTAACTATTACACAACCATGATTTCAACAAAATGTTAGCATTAAATGGAAATTGAATATCATGCTTCAACAACTTAATTCCCTACCATAAATGAGATTGGAATTCCATTTATATAAGAATATCCCTAGATTATATCTAACCATTTTTGCATGAGAAGTTTAACTCAGTATGGAAATGTATCTAAAGTTTTATTGTAAGGACAGATCTCTCTCTCTCTCTCTCTCTCTCTCTCTCTCTCTCTCTCTCTCTCTCTCTCTCTCTCTCTCCCAAGTGCAGTTCTACCCTGTTCTTGAGATTTGCTCCTTTTATGAGCATGCAATGTGAATGAAGAGAGATATATTATATTTTACCTTTCATTTCTTTCTACCAATACATGCATACATGTCTAAAGATCAACCACCTCTTGTTATTGTGGATAATGCTCCATAACACATCATTTTTTAAGACAAAAAGTTTACCTCTCGTTTGGATAAAACGTTGAACCCTCCCACAACCTAATACATGTAGTTGGGATCTATTCATGTAAGGAGCTCAATGACCATGGTCTAATGTTGTATAAACTTTTCGTACGTTGTCAAGTCCTTAGGTGATGGTCTATATTCTAGTCAATTAATTATCACACATTCAAGGAAGCAAACCCATGCATAGGTATTAGGTAGACAATAGTCACTAGGAATATTTCCAATCTTAATGTAGTTTTGAGTCATTGGAAATGTGCTATATTCCCTTCCATTTTGGTTTCTAACCATTGATACCTTTTAGACTGTCGAAATGGAGACCTAAGGGATACTAGAAAACATGACTGTAGAGCAAGAACAATTATACAATTAAATCATTAAACAAGATGCAAAAAAAATTAAACACATTACATAGAGACACAAATATAACGTGGTTCACCCAAATGATGGGCTACGTCCATAAAGAAATTTCCAGTCCTTTTATTACAGTCTAGAAAGATGAAGGGATACAACCTGCAAAAAAACCGTTGCACTTCCTCTTCACGCTCTCACAGTCTCTCTCACACAATCACATAGATTGTTTACAACGCTATAATGCCATACATAGCCGTGTTACAATGATTTATTTTATAGGGTAAAAAATACAATGGGAAAATACTACGGTTAACCCAATACCATGGGTCCGCAAAATTGTTGGCCAACAAGCACCCCAAAAACCAGGGGGAATGAGTGTACAATACACTTGGGGTACAAAAACGAATGAATAATATCTCTAGATCTAGAATATCATGCTCCACAACCAACAAGGGATGGGCCCATCAACATGGAGGTTAAATAAAGAACCCAGCTCTTATTTTCTCTCTCTGCACTGCCCGAGCATTCATTGTGAAAGTGACTATTAGGTATTCAACATAAGATAATTCATTTGCTAGCTCACAACATCACAATAGATTAAATACTTGGCTAATGAGTCTCAAGTTTCAACATAAGAGAATTCATTTTCTAGCCAACAACATCACAGTAGATTAAATACTTGGCTCATGAGTCTCAAGTTTCAACATACAAGATTCAATTTGATGCCCCCCCACATCACAGTAGAATCAATACTCTTATATTTTTAGACAAACTATAGTGTGAATGTTCATATATCGGTCACCTCATCTAAATGTTGGATTTTTCTTTAGCCAAAAGGAAGATTTGTTTTATAATGATAAAAAAATGTGAAAAGCTCAATGTTTAGGTTTTAAGTTTTAAAGGAATCAGAGGATAAATATCATCCTGTTCATGATTAATCCAAATTACAAGTGAAAAACTGAAACCAAGAAGAGGCATTGCTTAAATTTTTAGTAAATAGTTTCACTAGTAAGTTTTTCATTCTTCCACAATTCAATCTTAGTTCTAGTAAAGTCTATGCATTTTTTGTATTGGGTGTTGAGTAGTCAAAATTTCAAACCCGTGCTTCTCTGTTCACTAGGGCAGTTTCACTAGTATTTTGTTAAAAAAGTTGCAGTAACATAAAAGAATTAAAAAAGTAAATGACCACAACTGGCAACATGCCAAAGATAGTGTAATTCATAGGATATATAGCAAGACTAGCATGGGGATCAAAACAATTAGTGCAAGATGCTACTTCTTAGAAATACCATTCAAGCACAAAATCCTAAGTTGTTAAATGTGGCAGCAAAGATTTCAAAAATGGCTGCAGTGAAAGAAAAGAGCACTTCCAAATTTTCAATATCTATGACAATGTGGAAGTGAAATAAAGTTTCATGTGTGTAAGGTAGAATGCAAATTTGCAAGCCATAAAAATTGGGTCAAGTGAATTAAACAAATATAGAATTTAGAGAATAGAGCGCTTTCAAATTTCCAATATACATGAAAATGGGGAAGTGAAATTAAATTTCATGTAAGGTTTAATGCATGTTTGCAAGGAATGAAAATTGGGACACATGAGTTAACCAAATATAGAATTTACTAAACATTAAAAAGAAAAATATCAAGTCATAATATATGCATATGAAGGCATATAGATTTTCTAAAACAATGGGTATGAAAAAATTGAACTATGCAGCAATTAAAATAAGATCTAGAAAAACTGTTCATAATATATGAATTCATTTTTCATTTTTATTTTTGGTCTTGATTATTTTCTAGGAGTTGTAGCTAAGAACTACACAATGTTCAATAGATGTTGACAATGTGTTCTGTAAAATCGAGAACAAAGGCATCATATCTAATTCTGAAATCATTACATAAAAAAGGAAAAAACAACAACCAACAAATAAGGGTTATGAATGCCCCTTCATGTTTCAATATGACAAGCTCCCCCTATTTCTTTGCTTTCAATATGAACAACGAACTCTGGTTTGTGCTTTAGTATAGTAGTTATGGTGTTGTATTTAGTGGTTAGTAGGCCACGATTATGTTTTAAAAACCTCACTTGGAAGCCTTTTAGTATAAATAAAAGTTGCTAGGGGGTTACCTTTTATATATATGATAGCCAAGAACTGGCCCTAGTGTAACATGTTAGCTTTAGCCAGAAGACCCTTTAGCTTATGTCTATCTTATGGCTCTAAATATGCGAAGTAAAGAAAAAGGTATAAAATCCTTTGTCACGCAACAAATATCATGATTATTGGTAACCATAGAAACCTATAAAGTATTTATATTATTATCCCAAGTTGAACTCTAGTTGTGCACATTTCCACACATTCAAATTTAATACCAATGACAACATTTTCACCATAAGCCAAAGTAATACTAAGAATAACAAGGCCTTACATACCAACATGGGCAATCAAATTTCATATCAATTGATGCATCACCATAACATATGGCATAATCAATATATATATATATATATATATATATATATGCATGTGTGTGTGTGTGATCCACCTTTATTGTTACATATGTCACTGCAATAAGGAATGAACTTTTGTGAGAAAAGGAAACTGACTAAGGCTATTGTTGACCACCTTAGCCACATTGAGAATGTGGCCGCTTAAATAAAAGTGGAGTTGCATCTGATCCATAAACTTCATCAGCTAAAAAGTTTGTTAATAACAACAACAACAACAACAACAACAACAACAACAATTGATAAGCATATTAGTCAATGTGGTATCTCACAGGTACTCTTAGATAAGCCAGGAATTTAGACAAAGATATGGTGAGAAGGAACATTTTGATTCATGATTGAACATAGAACATAGGTAATTACAAGGAATCATGTGACATGGATACTTGAATGCAAGCATATCACGCATAGGTATGGTATTCAATTAGTACGAGTACATATCTCCGATTACCAAATCTTACCAAATCTTACATGCCTTACCAAATATTAATGCAGGGAAAAGTCAGCTTACGAAATATTAATGCATGGAAAAATACCCAATGTATAGGATTCTCATAAGTCACTATGAATGCAGAAATTATCCACATGTAAGATATTCATTCTTCACTCTAATCCTTGACAGTTTTCATTATTAATTTTCCAAAAGTAAAAAAAAATACAGTAAGCAAAAATAAAATGAGATGCATGTTTACCATACTGGAAAATAACAGATATCAATCTTACCTCACCAACAATGCTATATTTTTGCATAGTCAATAGCATGACACAATGCTCTGCCAATACTTTCCTTTTTCCTTGATAGCGTCTCTAGCATTCCTTCAAAAGTGTCCCTGGAAATTTATGTTTCTATATCCCCAATAAGTGTCCCTCCAACTGATTTCCGCTCTGATCTTCATTTACCTTCTTCGCTTGATTCCAAATCCATCGTATTTGGAAGACCCCACTGTTGCACATTAACTTTGGGACTTCTTGATTCTGTATGGGCAATGAAATCCTTTGTATCCTAAGTTTCCTCAGCATCTAAGTGAAGTTGGAGTGGTGAATTGTGATCTGAACTACTACCTCGGATATGTGAAGGACTGGAAATAAAAGAAATAGAATTCTCAGTTTCTTCATTTGAATCAAAATGTGGAAAAGATGCAGAATGTGTTTTTTATAGCTTAGCTTGTGCATATGCTATAAGATGCTTCATAGATGTAGATGTGATAACAGTGTCATAATCATTTGATATAGTTCTGAATTTTTCTTCTTTTGCAGCATCATACTTGTAACATAACCCAAAATGATAAGAACAACAAAGGAAGGAAAATATGAACATTAATAAGTGGGCGTCTAAATATACCAACAAAAGAGAGAAAACTATAATTTGAAACACAAATGAATTAATATAATACTTACACTTTTCTGAGCTTGTTTTCTTTTTCTAAATTTAACTCTGAAGATAATGACACACCATCCAATTTCATTGCTGCAGTACTGTTTATCTTCACCTTAAATTTCGATGAACCTGTCACCTTTTTTGATGATGGTTTAGTGTAATATTTTATAGGGGAAACTTTATCATGGTTGAAAATGGACAAATTCTTATCTAATTTCCCTTAGTTAAACTTCTCTGAGCTAGACTGCCCATGATCTTTCTTAAGGCCTCTGCTATTTTTCTTTGTTGGGGTCACACAAGATGTCTTCACCCTGATGCCTTTTAACTTGTATTCATATTACTTAGCCTCACCCTTTTGTGCAACATAATCCTTGATAGGAGGTTTTCCGATTGAATTGACTTTCCTTGAAGCTAAATTTGAAAAATCTTGCTTTTTGGAGAAGGAAACACTAGTGCAGTCACACTCTGTATCTTTTGTTCTTCAATTTTTGGATCATACAATGATTCAGTAGACATTTTAGCATATGCACTCCTCTCATCCTTATCTCCAATATTCCATTTAGCCATATTATTAGAGGACATTTAATCTTCAAGCCATGGATCCATTTGCTTCTCCTCTACCCATTTAGCAGGTTCTTAAGAAAACCTTGTAAACGATTGATATGAATACGAAGACACCACATGTTTCTTACTACCTCATGTTTTTGTTGCTTCTTTTTGGATCAATGTGTATACTTTGACACATTCCTAATTTCCCTTAAGTGAATTCTTGTCATTATTAAAGTATTTAGTATAATAAATTTCATCTACATAAATCTCGTATGCATCATCTTGTCCAGTCACACCAATTGCCACTGGCTCCACTAAAACAGTTGTCACCTCTGCAACACATAGAGACATAGCTCTCTTGGAAAAGCATAGGGATTTGAATGAGAAAAGAACAAATAAGATAGTATTTCTTGGGATGAACTTGGATGAAAAAGACTTACAACAAGTTTTTTAGAGATGGTCTCAAGGAATCCTAGACCTTGGAGCAGTTTAAAAGTGAATACTGTGAGATCTCTTGACAAGTCGACTACTCCAAGGAAAATAATGTTGGGTATACCCTGTGAACTGTCAAGCAGTCCACATCATAGAAAAGCATTCAAATCTCTTTGCATATCATAAATTCAACAAATAGAGGCTTTAGAAAAAACCGAAGGACCATTGAAGAAAGACATAGGGATACTTTCTACTTCTAGAAATGGAGAACATCATAAGTTTCATTATAATAAAAAATAATTGAAGTTTTCCTTTATGGTTTGATGGATGGATTATTTCTTCACAAAAATGAAACAAATATATTTTTTTGTTATGAAATTATGAACAGACTTGGGGTTTATTCTAGCCTCATACGTCATGTTTCTTTGTTTCTGTTGGTTGTGTTTGTTGGCTTAGGATATCTCCATAGTGGTGACATTCTTCAGTTTGTCATGGGGTAGAAAATACCCACGGTTACAGTTCCTCTAGTTGACATTGACAGTCCTACTCTATGATTTTGTAATTAAGATAGACTAACAATTTTCATAGCGTTTGGGCTCTTCATGCACTAGATGGAACTCATATTCGTGATGGAAATTTCCTCACAATGACATTTAAATAATCTATTGATTGTGCCAGCAATAACCTCACTGTTTGTTAATTGGGTAAGGTAATTCCTGTTTGTTGATTAGTAAGGATTGGACAATGAAATTTGTCATTTATTTTTTCTCTTCATCAGCATCACCTCAACGCAATTCCCTTCATTAACCCCACATACTGATGGAGAAACTCTATTTTGTATCACTTGCTCCCTACAACCAAAAAATGTAATTCCATTTTTCTCAGAATCAAAAGCTACTACAACTTGGGCCTTCATATAAGAAAATGTTTCACAAACATCTTGTAGGGGGACCGTACAGTTCATGTCCAAGATTTCTAGAAGGAACAATTTGATTTATTGTTGGGTGAGTTTCCTTTTGGCTTGGCCGAGTTTTTCTTGCATAGGGGTCAAATTCATCTTGAGAGGTCTAAGATCACTTGAGGAGGGCACATTATTTGAAGGCCACTGTCTCCATTATCTTTGATTAACTCCAGTAGAAGTCACAGCCACATAAGCTATGAGGACTGCAGCTAGATCATCTTCACTAACAGGTATTTTTGCTTGAAAACCTAATATCTATATGATTTTATAATTGGATTTGTACATTGAAATTGCTCATTCCAGCCTCTCTTTTCAATATTTACCCATAATGAATCAATTTTTTCCTCAAAAGAATTTCTCCTCACAATGTTCGAAACTTCTTCAAATCACAAATTCAACCACTATAAAACCGTATGATATATAAACAGTAAGCCCATGGCTCAGGAATTTTCCCAAGGCATCAACTGAAGTTTTATGGCTGTAATGAATACATAGGTTCCCACACCACGATCTATGATCCAACTATGACTGGGTTTTTATTCCTATGCCACCCAACCCCTCCCAAATTGTATTTAGGATTCACTAGGTAAATATTACAAAATATCACCATAATATATTTCTTTCAATTTGTATCCTTTCCAACAATATTTAATATACATAGCCTTATATTTATTATTATCCATTCTCTTATATATTCTTGAAAGTAAAATATTTAATGAAAGTAGTTCAACCTTCCTCACTCTCCTTATGTCAGCCCGAAACTCAATTTTCTACCATTTTTTCACTGAAATATATAAAGATTTTAATAAAAAGGAACTTCAATGGAGCACAAGATTAAAAATACAAACTTCTTTGCAGAAAAAAATCAAGCTTGCTAATTAAATCCATTTTGCTCAACTAGCTTAGGAAAATTGGAATTGAAACCTTTTTCCGGGCTGCTATCCCTTTTTGTAAGCTCTGATAAATTTTAATAAATTGATACATCATAGAATGCAAAAACAATCCATTCCCCTACTAAGAATAACCTTCTTTAAGTAAGAAGTCTAGAGTTTAAATGTTTCTTTGATGTGGTATAGACATCTAGTTCTTTTCTTCTTTGATCTCTACTTAAGGTTGGAATGTAGAATTTTCTACCAAATTTATAAACAAAAGTATTCAGTTGCGTTTCAAATTACAGTTTTCTTCCTTATATTTAGATTCCTACTTATTAATGTTCATATTGTCCTTTCTTTGTTGTTCTTAGCATTTTGGCTTATGTTACAGGTATGATGCTGCAAAAGAAGTAAAATTTAGAACTATGTCAACTGATGTCAAATGATTACGACATTTCTATCCCATCTACATCTATGAAGCATCTTATAGTAGCTACACAAGATAAGCGAGAACAAGCACGTTCTGCAGCTCTGCAACATTCTGTTTCAATTCAAGAAACTGAGAATTCTATTCCATTTATTTCCATTCCTTCACCAATCTGAGGGAGTAGCTGAGATCACAGTTCACCACTCCAACTTCACTTAGATGGTGAGGAAACTGAGGATACAAAGGATGTCATTTCCCATATAGAATCAAGAAGTCCCAGAACTTTCATTGCCCATACATAATCAAGAAGTCCCATAACTTTCATTGCCCATAGATAATCAAGAAGTCCCATAAGTTCGGTAAGGGCTCTCTTTGGTGGTAAAGCATCTGCTCAAGGGCACTAATTATTGTATTACCTTCCTTTCCCAATAGGTCCTCCTTTAATCCCAGGATATTTGTGATATGAGTTGCAGAAGCCCCGGAATTTAGAATAACACTTTACTCCCATCTTACTAAGTTTCTGGCTTATAATGGATGATTGTCATGCTCACTTATTTCCCGGTCGGTGAATTTAAGTGAAGTGTTGCTAGAACTCAATTATGAACTGAACCAAATCCTACCTGTGAAACGATCCGACTCGATCTCGCATTCTCACCAAAGAGAGACCGATGGAACCAGGGCCAGGAAAGGAATGATAATGATTATTCACTGTATCCGCCTTCCTACATTACGTGACTTGCTCTCTTTTATATAGAATGGCGCACCTTGAATTTGGGTTTTTTCTTTCTCAAATATTTCATATTTTTAATGACTAACATGAATTATATTTATTATCTGTGGGCCGATAAAAAAGAATTCCAAACCATCACTAGTACAAGCTCTCATATCACCAATAGGTGGATGTGCTTCCTACGACTTCTACAGTAGTGGGGACTTCCAAATATGAGGGATATGGAATCAAGTGAAGAAGGTAAAATAAGCTCAGAGTGAAAATATGTTGGAGGGATACTTAGTGGGGATACAAAAGTAGCAATTTCCAGGGATAATTTTGAAGGAATGTTAGAGACATTGCCAAGGACAAAGTAAAGTATTGGCAGAGCATGGATTCATGCTATTGACTATGCAAAATATAGCCTTGCTGGTGAGGTAAGCTTGATATCTGTTATTTTCCAGTATGGTAAGCAAGAAACTCATTTTATTTTTGGTTACTGTGGTTTTTTACTTTTGAAAAATTAATGATGATAATTGTCAAAGATTAGATTGAAGGATGAATATCTTGCATGTGGATCATTTCTACATTCATAGTGACTTATGAGAATCCTATACATTTCTGCATTCATAGTGACTTATGAAAATCCTATAAATTGGGCATTTTTCCTTGCATTAACTTATTTTTCAATGTCTTTTTAGTTAAAAATTGAAACCTCTTACATATAGATGTGGATACTATATAAAAAACCAAACTAGTGTCTTGAGAAAGATGCACAATATCCCCTTCCATTCTCTACTACCCAATGGTCTCTTCTTGGCCATGGGATTTACCTATCCTCCCTGGAATTGATTGTCTTGGATTTACTGAGCACAAAAAAACATCCAAGAAGAATAAATCCGAGAAGAATGCATCAATCATCGAAAGGTATGTGAGTCTCTTATTGGGACGTGATCCTGGGAGAGATTGGTACGTAATATGGTTTAGTTTAATGCTATTCTCTTAAGATGGATCAGTTGTAAACCCCTCTCCATAAGCCTTTTTCTTCTTCGTCCAACCATTGTGTATTTATCCTGTGTCATTTCTTTTGTCAGTCGAGGTTGATTCTCCCAGTGATTTTTTGCTACAATCCATTTAGTAGCTCTCCTCAAAGTAAGTAACTCAAGAAACACTAATTCACTGATTGTATTATATACGTAATTATATAACCAAACTGAATTGAACTATTTCATTGAACATAAGTCTGTATCTCATGGATGGAACTGAATTGAAAGGATTGATTTGAACTGAACATTGGTAGAGGTTATGGTGTAGAGAGAGATAAAGGATCCTTATCCTTTCAGTGGTGAAATAATTTTGCTTTTGCGCTATCTGTGGTGGGACCCACTGACAAACCTTCAAGTGGGTCTCAAGCACGTTCAAATGGTCTTTTTGGCCATGGGATTTACCTATCCTTTCTAGAATTGATTGCCTTGGATTGACTGAGCACAACAAAATATAGAAAGGATACAGAAAGGATACATGATTACACTCACATTCTAATATCTATAATGTGTTTTTTCTGAACCACTCTACAATATTAGGATCTAGGTGGAACTCTGCCACTTATTCTACATGATGACTTGCATTGATTTAGATGCCAAAGGAGGATCCCTCTGGATGATAGATCTCATTTGTAACAAAGGTAAAAATTGATGACCATGCATGAAGAAATTATCAAGAAAAAGCAACCTCTTAATTACCGATCTTCCTATTGCATTGGCAAGGCCTAAGTTTTGTATTTCCTACTTGAATTTACCCAAAAAAAGTATCCATATGCACCCTGCCATAATTGTATTACAATTGGTTTCTATAGAGATTCATGGAAAGATTAGATGAGATAATGTTATTGTATTTGGACATTGATTTGGTATTGAATTTTATGGCATTCTATACTTGCCAATATGGATTATGAAGCTTATTAAGAAATGGATTATTAGAATCTTGTATCACACTAAAGGCACAAGATTTGGATTAAAAAAATAAATGTATGTTCCCATCAACAATATTTGAACTTTGCTGCAACCAATGTTAAGAGGTCCATGTATTATGGCGCGTAATGTGGCTAAGAATGTGAACTTAAGCACCCTGGTTTGAGCAATCATGCCTAGGCCATGTAGTGACATATTGGTTAGTGATGAAGGTTCCTTCAATGTAACAACACTGCATTAGTTTATGTCTCAATTTGGTAGTGAATTCAATTTGTTTGTAATATGAACTTATTGGAGTGTGTACTAAGATAATGGAAATGGGCCATACATCAAATATAGAAATCCTTAATGTCAGCATGAGGGACCTTGTATCAATAGAATTTTACAGATTAGATATATATCCAAAATAAATTGTTTCAAGCTCAGAATAAGATCATGGAACTAGGTACAAAGTTTCGAGGGATTTCTCATGTAGTGATATTGGTCTTTTATGGTTCCTCCTCTAATTTTATAGCATTGATTCGGTTGGAGATCAGATCAGTTATGAATTTAGAATTTTATTATTAAGAACTTGTTGTGGGAAATAAGATGATCCTAGCTGGCCATGTACTAACCTAGATCCAGCTTTACCCAGCTCTATCATGCGCCGAGAGGGATCAAATATTTCGAGCTGCAAACCCTTTTTTGGAGTGCAATTGTTGAAGCAGGGTTTGCACCTCGAAATATTTGATCCCTCTCAGTGCATGATAGAGCCGGGTAAAGCTATATCTAGGCTATTTC